>OZ024907.1:84380371-84913894 GCA_964017125.1 Flabesymbios commensalis
GCACAACAGATGGACAGCAATAATGAGACATTATGTGGACATTGATTATGAGCTCGCTGTAGTGGTATAAATGCATAAATATCATATTTTGAATGAAATATATTGAATAAACAAAGGGGTAATCCAGAACACTAGGGAATGTGTTAGCTCTGATGTGATATATTCTATTAACCCTTTCCCCGCTAAGAACACTAGGGAATGTGTTAGCTCTGATGTGATATATTCTATTAACCCTTTCCCCGCTATGAACACTAGGGAATGTGTTAGCTCTGATGTGATATATTCTATTAACCCTTTCCCCGCTAAGATCACTAGGGAATGTGTTAGCTCTGATGTGATATATTCTATTAACCCTTTCCCCGCTAAGAACACTAGGGAATGTGTTAGCTTTGATGTGATATATTCTATTAACCCTTTCCCCGCTATGAACACTAGGGAATGTGTTAGCTCTGATGTGATATATTCTATTAACCCTTTCCCCGCTATGAACACTAGGGAATGTGTTAGCTCTGATGTGATATATTCTATTAACCCTTTCTCCGCTAAGAACACTAGGGAATGTGTTAGCTCTGATGTGATATATTCTACTAACCCTTTCTCCGCTAAGATCACTAGGGAATGTGTTAGCTCTGATGTGATATATTCTATTAACCCTTTCTCCGCTAAGATCACTAGGGAATGTGTTAGCTCTGATGTGATATATTCTATTAACCCTTTCCCCGCTATGAACACTAGGGAATGTGTTAGCTCTGATGTGATATATTCTATTAACCCTTTCCCCGCTATGAACACTAGGGAATGTGTTAGCTCTGATGTGATATATTCTATTAACCCTTTCTCCGCTAAGATCACTAGGGAATGTGTTAGCTCTGATGTGATATATTCTATTAACCCTTTCTCCGCTAAGATCACTAGGGAATGTGTTAGCTCTGATGTGATATATTCTATTGACCCTTTCCCCGCTATTAACACTAGGGAATGTGTTAGCTCTGATGTGATATATTCTATTAACCCTTTCCCCGCTATGAATACTAGGGAATGTGTTAGCTCTGATGTGATATATTCTATTAACCCTTTCCCCGCTATGAACACTAGGGAATGTGTTAGCTCTGATGTGATATATTCTATTAACCCTTTCTCCGCTAAGAACACTAGGGAATGTGTTAGCTCTGATGTGATATATTCTATTAACCCTTTCCCCGCTAAGAACACTAGGGAATGTGTTAGCTCTGATGTGATATATTCTATTAAATCTTTCCCCGCTAAGAACACTAGGGAATGTGTTAGCTCTAATGTGATATATTCTATTAACCCTTTCTCCGCTAAGAACACTAGGGAATGTGTTAGCTCTGATGTGATATATCATATTAACCCTTTCTCTGCTAAGAACACTAGGGAATGTGTTAGCTCTGATGTGATATATTCTATTAAATCTTTCCCCGCTAAGAACACTAGGGAATGTGTTAGCTCTGATGTGATATATTCTATTAAATCTTTCCCCGCTAAGAACACTAGGGAATGTGTTAGCTCTGATGTGATATATTCTATTAACCCTTTCCCCGCTATGAACACTAGGGAATGTGTTAGCTCTGATGTGATATATTCTATTAACCCTTTCTCCGCTAAGAACACTAGGGAATGTGTTAGCTCTGATGTGATATATTCTATTAACCCTTTCTCCGCTAAGATCACTAGGGAATGTGTTAGCTCTGATGTGATATATTCTATTAACCCTTTCTCCGCTAAGCACGATATTAGTCGGTTAAATCACAGTTATTGGGAATGAAAAGTGTGTTTAAACATCTAGATTTGCAAATGCTTGGTCGCAAAATATGAATAATATAATTTCCCCCCATTTTAAGTTGTGGATTGCGGTAGCGAGACACGACTTCACGTAGATGAAAATTGTAATATTGCGCTTTAAGAAATGTATATTTTCTTATGTAGAGCTTCAAGGTGGGAATTGCCGAAGCACTTCACACCTCGTGGTGAATAAAAATAGTGACGAAATAGCTGGTGTTAAGAGGTTAAAAAGTACCTTTCCGTCTCCAGACTTCTTAATGCATCTGCTAGCCGGCCTGGCTAGGTGTGACTTCGCGGGTCACTGTTTGAAATGGTGTGACTTTTCGCGTTTGTCTCTACCTTGTCTCCTCGGCTTTTAGAGTTCAAATCCAGACAAAGGCAAGGTGGGAACTAAGTTGAATCTCGAAAATATTTTTTCAAGTGGGAATTTTTTTTTTAAGTGGGCTGACCATTGACCTGTATGATCGAATTTGAGACTATAATGGTGATAATATTTACAAAAGCAAGTGAAACGACCCTTTTAAATCAGTTCGCTGATTCATAATAATTATTGAGGGCGATATAATTGAAAATAGAATAGTGATAAATTAAGGGACTCCCTTATCAGGGCAATTTGTTATTGCAGCAAACATATAGGTTTGAAAAAGGTATACGTGTCGACACGTTTTCAATATATAGGCCTAGCACGATATTATGATATATTATATTTCCTGGGAATGAGATGGTTAGCAGTGCCTTATGGCTAGATATCCAAATAAACTGGCGCAGTGCATGGAAAGGCAAGTCGCCCGTCACATCTTGGAAGCGAAGACAGCCACTGGGCAACGTCTTGGCAACGAGGCGTCAACTCCCAGGCAACGATTCCGCGCCAATTTATCATGTTTATCATGCTTACGAAACATTTAACCCTCTCATCGCGGGGACCGACTTAAGACGGCAGAATCTGGCGTCATAGACGTCAGATTCTGACGTCTCAAGTCGATCCCCGAGCTAAAACAATTAAATATTTATAATAGCCGTAGACCCATAACATAGGTATGTAAATGAAGGGGGAAAAGCTTCAAATTGAAAAACACGGTTAATAAAAAGAGTATTTCAGCGTCGTAAGGGTTAATAGCCTCCTCCCTCCCCTCTGATAATCGTTAACATGCAAGCCGGACATGGATATGTTATATCACCAATATATCTGTTAATATTATCATATAATTCTAATCCACTGATTATTAGTGATTAGCTATAATTAACAGATTAAAACTGGAAAACACTCTTTCTGTGCTGGGTGGAGTTTCAACAGATGACAGCACACACACATCCCGCCTATTGATAACATGAGTAATTTTAGCCGTATTTTGTAGACGTTCTCGTACAGAGGCTTGTACGGCTTAACAAGTACTTTATGCATTGGTGGACAAAGAATGTTATTTTAGAAAGTTCAAATGCAATAGAATTGGTGATTGAAAGGATTACATCAGCCAAAAAGGAACCTAATAGAAAGAGCGAAGAGCTAACGAGTGAAAGACCGACGTAGCGAAAGAACCAGTGAACGGACGGAAGAAGTAAGAAATCAACTCTCCTCCTTGACCAAAACATTAAATTTTATATTTAAGCAACAGGTCACTCTGAGACTCGTACATGCTGTTCTAGTTTTATGCATATCATTTTATAAATGCCAACAGACTTTCCCGCTTATTTTCAAAATACTTCAAACTCTTATTCTAGCATGTGTGCCAGCCATTCATGCGTTTTTTCGTCCACTATTCAAGAGTGTATATAAGCGGTATAGTTGTGGTTGAGGCGGGTAGAAGAATGGAGAGGGGTCGGCGGCCGGGGTGAATACCACTCTCAAAATCCCTATCTTTGTTGGAGTACTTCAAATGATGTGGAGTCAACACGCGAGAGAAAGGACTGCTTATCCTGAACACTAAGTCCCAACGTTGTTTTATCGACGGGCCAGCGTCGTAGACACTGGCCCGCCAATAAAACAACGTTTCTTAAATGTGTATTATCCCTACTTTACATGGGATTCGGGAACTTCGTTTCATGCAAGGCCCAACCGTTTCCGAATTCGGCCAGAATCGAGCCAGATTTCAGTTTCTTCTGGGTACTTATGGTTGTCCTTTTCACTTGGGTGAACCACCCTGAACAGGCACCGCGACCGGGGGGGGGGGGTTGGGGGTGAGGTTGGGGTCCCTCCCCCCCCCCCCCCCGCGCCCATTCTTGTTCACCGGGGCGTTCGAAATTGTTTACTTGGTTTACCTGTGGCACGCGAGCGACACGCGAGGTCCGACTGCTGATTGACAGCGGTGGGCGTGGCCTAGAGACGCGAGGCCGGGGTCAACCCTTCTCGTCACCCGTGCATCCCCCCCCCCCAGATCTTACGGTGATCTTCGGGCGTCCTCAACCCCCCTGTATATAAGGGGACTGGGGGAGGGTGCCGACTAGAACGCGACTGGCACGAGACCAACCCGAGCCGTTGACAACATTTGGGAAAGATCAACAATTTCGCACGTGAAGGACGGCGCATCTCGTGTTCAGTCCTTGGAGATCATTTAGAGGAAGTTGTTCAAAATTTCTCCTGTTAGTTCAGCACGTTAGAGCTGCAGCATGACTACCACACAGTTGATCCCCATAGCCCCAGCCTCCCTGCTCAGTGTTGGAGGCACCACCCGGCTCCAGCTGACGGTGTCGTCTGCACCCCCGGGCTGCGTCCTGGTACCCGTGAGTAACCACAGCACCACCGTCACCTCCACCGCCTTCACCACGATGCCAAAGACACCCACCGCCATCAAGATGTGCCCCAAGCTGGTGAGATCATCAGCCAAGAGGCTCGCCAGACTCCAGCCAGCTCTACCTGTGGACAAAGACACAGATAACAAATGTAAGAAAAAGATCAACTTTAACAGTCTGAGCTACTCACTACCTAAGCCGCAGTCAGCGGCGGTGATCAGAAGAAACGAGAGGGAGCGGAACAGGGTGACCAAGGTGAACCTTGGATTTGCCAAGTTGCGTGACCACGTTCCAGAAGGCAAGAAGAACAAGAAGATGAGCAAGGTGGACACTCTGCGAGCGGCCGTGGACTATATCAAGCAGCTGCAGAAGCTGCTGGATGGGGACGAGGATGGAGTGGAGGTGGAGCACATCCAGGACACTGATCAGCAGATGGACCTTGGTGAAGACGCGTGTAGCGTCACCAGCAGCACGGACTCCGGCATGGACACGGCGAGTAACACCACCGCCCTGGACTCCCTCCTCGCCCTCCAGGCAGTGGCTGAGGACGTCTGTCAAAGACAGGAGGCCGAGTATCAAGCTCAGTCTGATAGACTCTCTCCAGCTCCATCCTTGGAAAACACCGCCTCCCCAGAGAGCCTGGTGGACTGTTATAGCCCGGCTGCGGAGTTTGTCCCCGAGCTCCAACAAGATAACAAAAGTTCACTGTTTGACTTGACGTCGTGGCTGATGGCGTGAAACACACCTCATCTCTGCATCTCACTGGTAAGTCACCTCTGTCATATCTTCAACTATCAGGTCTTGAGCTGCGCTCATTGCTTGGACAAGGTGCGTCTTTTAAGAGATATTTAATTAATGCCGAGGCAAATAGCAGTAACTGCTAACTTTTTTTAATCAACAGTTACGACTGTTTGCCTGTACACGGCAGAGTCGTGTCACAATTGTCACATACGACCCATTTTAACCCTTGTGCTGCTTAATTGTTGTTTTTAATTTTTCGTCATTTGAAGCTGGTATTGCCAACACAAATTCCAGAGTCAAACAATCAAACATTGATATTTCTATTGACATAAAACATGCTTGAAAGAATTACGCAGTGAAGTATTTCAAAGTGTTGTTCATTGAAATATTATTCTGGTTTCACAACGCATGTCGCCTCAAAATGGGTGACGTGAATTCAACCAAATGCTGTGGAATACATTATAACACATATAGTGACAATGACACAATAACCCCTTGCCACTTACAGCGCAGGCGTCGACTTCAGTCGTCAGATTCTGACGTTTAAAGTTGATCCCCACGCTGTAAGAGTAAAAATTGTTATAATGGCCGTAGACCCATAACATAGGTATTCCAATGAATCAGAAAGAGCTAACTAAGACATTCATGATGATTTCAAATTGAAAAAAAAACTTTCGTTGCGATTTTTTTACAAATTAATTCGGCACATTAACCCTTAAAGCGCTGAGCGCGTCTATAGCTGTTTTTGGCCTTTTTATTTGCTCTTTAAACGAGAAAAAATTTGAAGGAGAAATGAAATTTGATGGTTTGGCAAATATTGTGAATCAAATTCTATATAATTAATGTAGGTGATTTTTACCAATTTGAAGTTGGGGGTCGCCGTAGCGAGACACAACTTCAAGTGGGTTAAAATTGTATTTGCATAACTTAGCGTTTGAAGGGTTAATATGACCTACATATCAAGTTTGATGTCTTTGATGGCACCGATATCATCGCTGCCATCAGCGGCATCTCATTTTGTCCAACACGTTATGACATATCTGTAAACATGACCGCCAACATGTCCCGGCGATTTATATTGTGACCCCAGTGTCATAACAATCTGTGCAATCCAGCCTCGGCCTCGAACCCCTGCTGCGATCGCTCCAAGTAGCGACCACATGGAACATCTGATTTGAAAACTCCCATACCCCATCGTAACTCCTGTTCGTGGTGGTGGGGGGGGGGGGGTGGTGACAAACTATTTAAACACTCCGGGGAGCGCAAGGCTGAATTTAATTGCTTTTCGTCCAGTTCACCACGCCTGGACATGCCGTGCAAACTACTGCCCGGCCGAGGCGACAGAAGGGCTCTGGCTGGTCAAGTCCCCGGTGGTGGATAACTTTAAAATAGTTCCCTGGGCAACCCAGCAGATACCATATGTATGTTGAAACAGCGTTGTTGTTTTATTGTCGGGCCAGCGTCGCAGACCATGGCCCAACATTAAAACAACATTGGGTCGACGTTTTGTCGTCCCTTGGATGTTGCCACTCAGCAGACGAAATATGTTGAATCAATGTTGGTTTAACGTTGGTACACAGCCGTTGAATCAAAGTTGTTTTAACGTTGGTCCACCGTCTACGACGCTGGACCAGCTTTAAACCAACATTGATTCAACGTCTTGTGTCTGCTTGGCTTCCCAGCAAACACGACATATTGAAACAATGTTGGCTTAAGGTTGGTCCACCGTCTGCGCCGCTGGCCCACCATTAAACCAACATTATTTCAATCTGCCGTGTTTGCTGGGTTGTATCCCTGGTCAGTGAAATATGTGAGTCGTCGACCCAATGTTGGCACAATGATGGGCCAGCGTGCCGGATGTTGGTCCATGATCTGACCATCATCAAGACTCCCTGCACTTTGCAACCACATTATTTACACGATGTTTGTGGAATTAGGTGTGTATGAAATTTCAATACTTCTCTTTAAAACACGTCTGAGCACAACACCCTTAATAGTTTCTCAAATGCAACCCTTTTTTATCCCAATTAATAGCGCACACAGACACATTAAAGGCGTATCAGCAATAAATTGATTGAATTTCTATAAAATAACAGTACAAGTTTCAACTCAGTTACGTATTATAATCGCTTAACTGGAAATCATCTCACAAAATTTACTTGATGGTACAACCAAACAAGCCTAAATTTAAACGCTTCTGTTCCGCTTCACGCTGTTTTGGGCTGTCACTCGAATTAACTCTAACTACCGTGATCACCAGTGCTGTTTTAACTATGGGCCGGTATCACAGACGTTAAGCCAGCGGTGAGACAACACTAGGTGAATGTCAGTGTTCAGTGGACTGGTCACCGCCCTGCTGTGTATTTACTGACCACACTCGGTCAACCGAGCACCTAGTTAAACTTAACGTTTGATTAAAATCACCCCCCCCCCCCATCACACAGTGACATAGTCACCCTTAGAGTTCTATACCTCATTGAAATATATATTTATGTTTATAAAATGGTACCGAGACGTTCTGAATGAAAAATGCGTTTGTGATTAGGCTTAGCAGAATCGACATGAGTTTGAACTTATTTTGGGTTTCTAACGTTTTGAAATAGAGAGTCGGCTTATAATAAAAGTAAGCTATGATTTGATGAAAAATGCAAAATTATTACCTAGTAAATTCAATTTAAAGAAAGGGTTGAACACTGGAATTCATTATCAATATAACCACATTCAATCCCAGCGAACACTCACGGGAGCCTTTGCCCCCAGTTTTTTAGACGTCAGATTCTAGCGTATAAAGACGGTCCCCGCGCTGAAAGGGCATAGGGATTGGCTCAGTAACATCAAACTTTGCCGCGGGGACTAGAGGGTGTGAGTCCCTGCTGCGTCTGTGGCTGAGATTAGACGTGTTGAACAGTTCATTTTGTGCTGTTAATCGCCCAAACTCGATGCCGTCACTCAGCATGTTACGTCACCAACGGTCTACCATACTGGGAACGATAAGTCCACGATATCCAGTAAGCACGACACGTTGACCCAATGCTGGGCTAATGCTGGCATACCGTCTACGACGCTAGAAGATTCAGAAATAACCCTCTCACCTCTAGATTCAACCCTTTATTTCCAGCAGTGTCTGATCCTGGTTTCTATATACACTGTAATAATGCAGATTTATTTCGTTCGAAGTACATGATACTTATAGATCATACACAGAGCAAAATTATACATGTTAATCACACAAAAGATTATCTAAATGATGAAAAATAAAGGCGGGAAATGTAATTTATTGTTATTTCTGACACTAAACGGCATATTTCTCCACATGATTATTATTGTTATTACGAGACGCCGTAGATATTAGCGTGTTATTATCACGGCACTTATCACCAGTGACTGTTACGTAACGTTACGGCGTTACAAGCGTTCCACGGGCACAAACATACACACGCGATTATACAGTGGCCGGCTTTATTATGTGAGGTGACATGGCACAATGCCCCTCCCCCCCCCCCTCTGTAGTCTGACCATCTGGTCACTAGATCCAAAAATTATCTCTTACAACGTCCATCTTGCAATATGGGCAGTTTATATAAAACAATAATAATCCTGAAATTTTCCATATTTTTTACAGTCTATACTTGATCACATTGTGGCTGTTTTAAGTTCGTAATTAATAATAGATGTGTACATTTTTATCAGTTTTTCAGCCATCAAAGTGCCCATGAGGACCAAATGGCCGTGATTTCCGCCGGGGCGACAATTGCCCCACACGCTCATATTCGGTTTCTCAGGTTACGTATTCAATTCCACATATGTTGACAGCTCATTTCCCGGACAGGCCACTGTTCTTTAGATGTGAGCGACCGTCAAGATATTTTGAATAATGACGAAATTAAATTAACATTCAGCACTTCAGCACAGCACTTAAAGGGTGTTTTCGTGAGAGAGGATTATCAAATATTTGTGATTGTCTCTACAAAAAGCAATGTAATTTGTGTTGCGCGGATCGATCATAATGCTTCTTGTGTCCTAAAAAACCTTTGAAGTCAAAACAAAAAAGTGACCCAGTAAACAAAAACTAATGTTGTTTTAATGTTGTGCTAGCGTCGTAGATGATGGATCAATGTCTCTTGCTCGCTGGGAAACAGCTAATGCTCGTACTTCTCCATGAATGAGTTGACAACAAGTGATCGTGGGACTTAAACAGGAGTAGAATCGCCAGCACTCAAAGGGTGGAAATGCTCATCAACACTCAATACACAAGACTCAAATACTACTCTAAAAACCCAAAAGGCAATAACTGCTTACTTGAAAAGTTAAGCAGTTACTACCTTTCGGCCTCGACCGGAAGAATACTAGTGTTGCTATTGGATTAACCCTCGAAGCGCGAAATTAAATATTTTAAATTTTCACCCACTTGATGTTGTGTCTCGCTACCGCGACACACAACATCAAGTGGGTGGGAACTACTCACATTTGTTGTATTTGAAACCAAACATTTGCAAATTTTGATGTGCAAACTCACAATTCGTTCCCAATAATCGGCTAATTAAACGCATTTAACCGTCAAATTATTCAATTTGAATTTTACGGCGGTTAAAGGGTTAAAACTACTGTAGACGTGCATAGCGTGTTAAGGGTTAAAAGCTAAAAGCTCTTGAGTGTCTGTCTGGGCATTATATCAGGGATAAGGTCTGGGCATTATATCAGGGATAAGGTCTGGGCATTATATCAGGGATAAGTAGGCAGCTGGGAGGGGATTTAAAATTTAATTAATTACTCCATGACTGGCTCATGACTATTATAGGAATATTCATATGCCCATGATGAGTGATTTTAATTTAGCACTTCTGCTGCAGTGGAAACTGGTAGCTATACATATACATACCATTGATAGTGGGTTTCGTAGAACACTCAGGCTTCCAATCAAATGTGAAGGAGTGTTCTACGAAATCCACTATCAACGGGATGATATATCCTTGTAAATTAACAAGACACGTGAAACCTAAGCTTACTCAATGCTGGCCCACCTTCTGCGACGCTGATCCAATATCAATCCAACATGTATATTTGTGCAATATAATTATGTATATCAGCTTGATCAATTTCAAAATGCAAGACACTGTGATCCCATCGTTGATTTAGCCATGATACTACAATAATTTCCACGCAAATAGTTACATCAATCTTCGGGGCTGTATAATATACGGACATTTGCTATATTTTTGAAATATGACAACAGTTTTCTATCGTTGAAATGCATCGTAGACGATGGGAATACAATAGACTAAGAGTAGTTGCGCCTCTGAGCTTGGGTGCTTTACAAATTCAGTATATATCTATCGTATCGTATCGCAGGATGCTGGAAATATTTTTTATTCATTGCACATAGGTCTATTTTCGGCCGTTAGATGTGTGGACAGGATAAGAGTGAAAAGAAATAATTTGCAATCCAAAAAGAACCGGCGAATATTATTATCATAAAGGCTTATAATAAAAAAAGATATTTCAATCGCTGCGAACGTGCTGCGTTTAAAGGAATTTCGAGCACCGCAGCAGCGAACACGAGACACTTACCCAATGCTGGTTCAATGTTGTTCCAGCGTCTGCGACGCTGGAACAACATTAAACTAACAATGTATGGTGTTTGCTGTGAATTGTCTTGGCCCCTTTCAAACAAGACGGCTCAGATGTGCCACCGCTATTTGTGGTTGAGGGGGGCGGGGTTGTTGGGGTTGAACACTGGTGAACAGTGATGAACAGCGGGCGGCACGAGCGCGGCGTGGGTCTGGAGGGAGGGGGTGGCGGGAGGGGGGTACACGACACGAGCCGTGAGGGGAGGGGTGAAACCCACATTTCAACCTTTTGATTCTTAAAGTGAAAACTACACGTTCTTTTGAGTGTTTTCTGAAAATATTCAAAAGAACAAATTTTCAGTGGAAAAAATGCAATCGGTTGCAAATACATTCAGAGTTATACAGTGAAGTTTAAATTAAAAAGGTAAAATATGATTGACCCCACATTTAAAATTAAACGTGTAGCTACAGTGCTGAGAGTGTCAATAAGGTTAGCTGATTGCCGTGGGCACGCCACGCGTCAGGCGAACACGTCATCGACCCCCCCCCCCCCGCCTGCCCGGGGGCATGAACGGTCTGAACGCCTCTGTTCATACTATACTCACGCCCCTCCCTGCCCTGGGGGAAGGATTAGGGTTATTTTGAAAAAATGTAAATACAACACTGGTGACGACGTCTATATCAACTAAATAATCAATGTAAGGAATAGGTCTATCCCAGTAAACACAAAACATTTGTATAACATTTGAACAATGTTGGTCCAACGTCGACGACGTTGGGCCGGCGTTGTATAAATGTCATACAAATGTTTTGTGTTTGTTGCCTATGTTCAGTTTGCTTTCGCCTCTGAAAAAAAGCTTCTGTTTATTCTTAAATATATACCTACGATATTATTACATTAAGTCAATTACAAGAGACCTTTTCGAATATCCCGATTTTTTTTATAATTCAGCTAATTATTTACTCATGCTTGATGCTTAACATTTAGTTTTTAAATTGGCAATTATATAAAAGAGAAAATTGTTGGCAACTGGTATTGTTTGAACACTTATTTTGGTGCTGTTAACATGAATAGTTTAACCAATGTTGTTTTAACGTTGGCATAACGTCTTCGATGTCGGCTATCATCTTGTGCTGGCATGATGGCACAGATAACCCGTGTGTGTCAAAGGTTATGTTGGGTGAGAGACCACAGGGCGGGGGGGGGGTTAGGGTGAACGGGGCTGAACAGTGAATGGCCACTGTAAACCTAATCTCTCATAGCCACGCTAAATGCGGAACATTGGCTCAAAGTTGGGCCAACCCCTTGAACGTTGGCCTGGCATTAATCAGATATTTACCAACGTCTGATTTTCTGAGACAGACCCTGAAATGAAAGTTTGTTTGCCATTACTCAGTGATCGGGTGACCCTCTCTGCTCTGAAGCGCCATAAATTTAATGGTATGATTTAATTACTCACCATTCTTCTGGTGGAGCTGATCAGGAAAATTGTTCACTGTAGCACGCAAAGAGTGTCACGAGTCGTGTTTAATGGCACGTGGGCTTTCAATCATACACACCCACCTTTATATGGCGCATTAATACAGCACATAAGCATATCTTCTCCCATCATCGCCCATGTCACAGTATTCTATATTAGCCCTGGGGTAGGTGATTAACCCTTTGCGGCTGAGGGGGTGAATTTCTCCCCTATAATGTTTTTTAGGAACTTCTGCAGCAGTTGCAACACTAATTTTAAATTCGTTCATCTGCTTATTTCGTCTGCTTATATGAATATAAGTGTCGTTCAATTTCAACCGGTGAATGCAATTCCTTTCTAGTTCAAATTGAACTGCGAAATATCCAACACTGCAACTGAACGGTCACCCCACCGATGAACGCAGTCTGGGGAACGTGGGAAACCCTTTGAGGACATCTTGAAAACCTCGTCATGTCGTTCCAAGGAGGACATTAGTGTAAGTGGTCATCAGAGATTGATCAGGGTGATAACGCAGGGAGAGTTCAACCTTTAATTTTATTGATGTTGATGTTGTCACGGATGACCACCAGGTTCGCACCACGTGGACTACAATATGGCACCCTTTGCTCGACAAGGATATCCACAGTTCAGGTCATTAAATTTGTAAGAAAATACAAGGCCAGACGTTTTTTATCAACTATGTGCTGTGCAATATTTGAAATTCGTGTTCGTTTGGATTTCGCACAACCCAATTCTACGGTAGAAATTTTGAACATTATTCGGTTAGTGACATCAGTATTTAAAGTTCATAACTTCATATTTTACTAGTATAACATCCTATTTTGCTAGTATAACTTGTTGTAGAAAACGGGGAATGTGAACGTGAGGACGGTTTAAATTAAAACTTCATAATTTTTAAGCTTGAATGGAATGAATAGCTGGTATTTATATGCAATAATCTAGCTCTTTATGGGAATCATCGACAAACTATGAATGTGAAAGTGTGGAGATGGTGATTTTAAATCTGTAATGCTCTGAATAAATTAACCACAATGGATTAAATCACTTTATGAAGAGTGGAGCCACTCATTAAGTTTTAAACAGCCTCAGAGATAAATCAGGTAAATCAGGAATGATAGCTCGCGTCGGTGCCCGCTCCTGAAGGAGGGGTGGCCTAAATTAAACCCATTTTTAACATTTCAAACACTGGCCGCAGTTCGCGTTCGAGTGGTCAGCCGGCAACTCGACACTGGGCCATATGGCCCCCGGTTACCCAGAAGTCGGGGGCCACTGTGAACAATCCAATTTTCAAATCAGATAATGTTTCAATTCGACCAGTCGTGAAATGTAAAACTACAAAGAAGTGGGCGGCGATGGCTGAGGCAGAGATCATCTTGCCCTCTATCTCTGTATCTGATTGAAGAGTTCGTTTTAAAATATCTGATGGCGGCACACGTGAAGGCCGAAGAAACTCTCAATCAAATGATACTCACACATCATTGGTTCAACATTTGGCCAACCTCGCGGACGTTAGCCCAATGTCGTACCAATGATTTGTTATCGATCATATTTCAGTGTTCTTGTGGCAAGCAAGCAGCACTGGCCTTCAAAACCAAGCAATGCTTTGCGTCAACATGAAAGCCTGTCCACCACCTAGTTCTAGCTGGTATGCTTGATTCAAATTTAAATTCAAATTCTGACCATGTCTGAAGCATTAGCAGTGGAGGTATTTTATGTGGTTATTGTTAGAAGATAAATTAAGGCAAGTCTTGCCAGTTTCGCCATTATGACAATCATGGCCGAAAGAGGGTTATGATCATGTCCCCTTAACGCAGTACCGACAGCATAAAAATATTTTTTTTAAATATATTTTCTTTTAAATTGAGGATGAGGCACGCTTTAAAACGTACATAATGTCTTGCTGTGGATTGCTCAATGCCAAGAGAGTTGCCACGACCTCAGAAAGGCTGAGAACAAGCGACAGGGCGTTTAGGAAAACAAGAATTGTCATCTTGGCCATCTGGCCGCCACTCACGCTTATGGCACGAGACTGGCGGGGTGACAGTTTAAGCGCCAGGGCGCCACAATAATCTCGTTTAGAAAGACAAAAACACAAAACACAACATGAATAACAACGTTCACTTGTTGACGGGAAATTATTAGCAAGTCTTGACGTCAAAAGCCGATTCCCGAAATGAAAGAATTAAACATTTATAATGGTCGTAGACCCATAACACATAGGTATACAAATGACGCAGAAAGAGCTGTAATTGGAAAAACCTTGATACGCTATATTTTAGCGTTGTAAGTGTTAATATAGCGTCGTAGACGTTGGCACAGCATTGCTACAAAATTGGTTCGGCATCTAATCTTCTGGGAGGTTCAACAATGAAAACCCATATTCATACTCTAGACCCCCTCCCGCCGGCCTAAAACCGGGGGTGCGCATATTAATAGCAGGGCAGCCAGGCCCGGGGGCTATACATTTTTTTTAACTTGAGGAATGATTTGCGGGGCACTCTTCAGCTCTTTGCGGGGCTCTCCAAAGCTCCCAACAAACACAAGACGTTGAGCCAATGTTGGTGTAAGGTTGGGACAGCGTCGCAGACGCTGGGCCAACATTACATTAACATTGGTTCAACGTGTGTCGTGTTTGTTGGGCCCGGAGTAGAAAGGCCGAGCTTGGGGCAGGGCGTGATCACCTAGTGAGCCGAGCTGTCGCCGTGCTGTGATGGAGGAGAGTGTGGGACCCGCAAAATAGGCCGCAGGTTAACTCGGCCTCGACCCCACGTCGTACATCAGAGGCGAGTGAACACTCACTTCATCAACATCATATATACTGAACATGTCAGTCCAAATAATAAGGATAGGCCATGGATATATATGAGGGGCATACAACGGCCAGCAATAAATTAGTCATTTGGAATTGCTAAATTTAATTGCTATTTAGGTTTTCTGTAAGATAATTGAATTTTAAATAACTTTCTACGACTTACTTTCAATCTATTTATTTAGCTTTTACAATGACGGATTTTCATCAGTTGATTTACAGATAAATCGATCTTACATTGCTTATTTCATCTAACTCCTCTTGTTTCTTACATTGCTTATTTCATCTAACTCCTCTTGTTTCTTACATTGCTTATTTCATCTAACTCCTCTTGTTTCTTACATTGCTTATTTCATCTAACTCTTCTTGTTTCTTACATTGCTTATTTCATCTGACTCCTCTTGTTTCTTACATTGCTTATTTCATCTAACTCCTCTTGTTTCTTAATTTATATATTAATCAAAATCGATTTGTGAGTATCACAATCCAGGTAAAACATAATATTATTTAATTATAAATCCACGCGACTGCTTCGCCACCAGCGCGTGATATTATACAAATATGGCGATGGACGTCACTACATGAAGCAATCCCAATGTTTATTTGATATTGGACCAGCGTCACAGAAGGTGGACCAATATTAAATCAACATTGGGTGGACGTCTCATGCCAGCTGGACTGAAACTATTCCTCCCAATTTGATCAAATTCACTGAGCGGAGCACGAATCGAGAGAAATCTGAAATTAAGATAACCCTGCTCTGTCTGGATAATTATATAGCTCACCAAATGATGGCAGTAACAGGCCCACTAGCGTTGGCCCAGTTTAGCCTACATGTGCACAAAGGTGGCCTAAAACCCCATTCATTTCATTTTTATCTCACGAGCGTGCGCCGAGGGATTTGAAAAGAAGACCCCTAATAAAATACGACATAAGCGAGTAAAAACTACAGGTAGGCTGTGCACTGGGGGTGAATGGGGTTCCAGGGTTTTTACCCCTCTCCCATTCGTCACCGTCTGGTGGGCACGCCGGGAGGGGGCGCTCACTGTCAGGGTCACAGCCCCATAAATAAAACTCTTAAGGGCCGACCCCCGATTGTCCGAGATGACTACCACCCCGTAATAGTCGGCACACTCCTATCTCGTACCCTGGAGACAACTCTAGTACTACGTACTCGGGTGACAAAAGAAGTTTTATCAATGCTGGTTTAGTGTTGGCCCAACGTTAACTCAGCATCGGGTCATCATGTCCTACCTGTGTGTGCTGTGATCTTCAGGACATAATAAGCTCCATGCAGAGTACACCCCACTGATAATACTAAGATCACCCCTTAAAGCGATAGAAATTTATTTTTCACCCACTTTAAGTTGTGTCTCGCTAACGGGAGTCACAATTTCAAGTGGGTGAAAATTACTCAGATTTGCATAATTAGGAACCAACCATTTGAGATCAATCATTTGCGAGCTCGGCCTCAGGCAGCCAGGGCTCGAATTTCGAATCCTGTGTCTGGAGGACAGTCTCGTTCATCTCACCATACTCAGGAGGTTCTTCAGGTCTAGTTTAGCCTATAAGTACACAAAGGTGGCCTAAAACCCAATTCATTTCATTTTCATTTTTATGTGCAGAGAAAAGCATAGTGACATGTATCTAGTAGCTAGGCCTACATTGCACGAACATTGGTACAGTGGTATGACATCCTCATATTTCTTCTTTTTAGCTGCAACGTGTTACTGCTTTGTATGGTAAAGGTTACTGATCAAGTAATAACTGAATGTTATTAAACCTGCATTTGATCTGAATTAATGTTGTTGTATCTTTGTGTGTTACAGATGTGATAATTAGTCAATCAAGCCAGAGCCGCCTAGCGACCAAACAGTAACCCACACAATCACGCTCATCACCGGAAGCACCGCCATATTGAATACTGTGAGAGAAAACGGTGATGAATGCCAGCATCCCCAGCTTCACTAACCGTCCTTACTGAATCTGTGAATTGTGACAGGAGTGAATTACAGATTTTAACAGCAAATGTGATATACAGAACCATAAAAGACAGAGACAAAAACAAAACTACATGCACTAATCCGTCCACTATATGGACAAGGTGTTGGTGTATAATGTTGAATTGAGCGTGTACATAACATTGTCATTGTGAATTTAAATGTGACAGAGTGCTGATTATACAACATTATCTGTTGTCTTCGGCAGTCCCGTTTGCAACGAGATATAGGAGGTCTGCTCATGATCACAATGCATCACTCGGGTATTCTGACGTCACAGCCGAGTAGCCTAGCAGCACGAAGAGTGGCCTAGCAACGTGATGGACTAGTAAATAGTGTGGTGCTAGTTCGAACATGACTAACTAGCTCGAGAATAAAAACATATTGACGTGTGGAGATCAGCTGATTCCGCCACGAGAAGAAATATTATAACTGTTCAAGAGTAGAGAGCTCGTTTCAGATCACTTACCCTCTCATAACGGGGACCGGCTTTAGACGTCATACTCTGCGTCTAAAGACGCCAGATTCTGACGTTTGAAGTCAATCCCCGCACTGAAAGGGTAAAATATTTATATTGGCCCTAGACCCATAACAAAACTATTGAAATGAAGTAGTAGGAGCTAACTAAGAGATTTATAATGATTTTAAATTGTAAAAACCATTTGGTCTCCCTGGTTTATACAAAACTATATCATCGTTGTGATGGTTAACTTTTGACCTGCATCAACAAATTTGGATAAACGTCCGACAATGCAGCCGGGTCCTAAGTATTGACGTATATATGGGGGCCTACCTTAGTTTTTTGCATTTTAAATGCAAGTATGAAGCACAAGCGTTGGTCCACGTCGACCTAAAACTGTTCAATCCACCGTTGTGTTCATCACATTCCAGAATGTGTACATTCAGACAGACGCCGTTCACCCGCCAAACACGATATACCTGACCCAACGTTGGTTTAATGGTGGTACAGCGGCGCAGACGGTGGCCCAATATTAAACCAACATTGAGTCGATGCCTGCTGGGCACCGTGTTCATCTTGTTCTACGTGCCAGAAAGACTGCACGGTAATTGAGCAGTCGTTCATCCATCCAATCAGCCGGGTCTAATGCGGCTGGCTGGGCGGATGAACGAGTGCACGTGATTTGTATCTGTTGTCAAATTCTCTGGTAATATAATATACATATCATAATATAATTCTTGTAAATATTTGTATATTTTGCTATTGAATACGCATATTACGCAGATCAATTATTGTCGTTATGAATGTTGATAATAAATGTTGAAATTATTTACCTTTTTGTCAGGGTTTATTTTTTTAGTTCATAAAATGAGTTTCAATATTAGTAGGCCCCTATCAGAATTGTTTGCTATGATTTTATTTTGGCTTTGCAGGGCAGATTTGATAATAAATCAAATTCAAATCATTTGTCTTACAACGCAAGCATATTTATAATGTCCTCCATATAGTATTCCACCCAATATATCTATATATATCTTTAACCTCAAATCGGACAGATTATTCCGGAGCGAAGGGTGACATCTTCAGTATTGGTCCCGAGGTAAAAAAAGACAGGTACAACATCAAGAGAGAGGGGGCGCTGCAGTACTGTGGACGTCTTGGGGCATGATAAAGGGGCGACGGAAGACTGGGCACATCTTGGTGGCAGTACTGTGGACGTCTTAGGGCATGATAAAGGGGCGACGGAAGACTGGGCACATCTTGGGGGCAGTACTAGGGACGTCTTGGGGGCACGATAAAGGGGCGACGGAAGACTGGGCACATCTTGGTGGCAGTACTGTGGACGTCTTGGGGCATGATAAAGGGGCGACAGAAGACTGGGCACATCTTGGTGGCAGTACTAGGGACGTCTTGGGGGCACGATAAAGGGGCGACGGAAGACTGGGCACATCTTGGTGGCAGTACTGTGGACGTCTTGGGGCATGATAAAGGGGCGACAGAAGACTGGGCACATCTTGGGGGCAGTACTAGGGACGTCTTGGGGGCACGATAAAGGGGCGACGGGAGACTGGGCACATCTTGGGGGCAGTACTGTGGACGTCTTGGGGCATGATAAAGGGGCGACAGAAGACTGGGCACATCTTGGGGGCAGTACTAGGGACGTCTTGGGGGCACGATAAAGGGGCGACGGAAGACTGGGCACATCTTGGTGGCAGTACTGTGGACGTCTTGGGGCATGATAAAGGGGCGACGGGAGACTGGGCACATCTTGGTGGCAGTACTGTGGACGTCTTAGGGCATGATAAAGGGGCGACGGAAGACTGGGCACATCTTGGGGGCAGTACTAGGGACGTCTTGGGGGCACTATAAAGGGGGACGGAAGACTGGGCACATCTTGGGGGCAGTACTAGGGACGTCTTGGGGGCATGATAAAGGGGCGACGGAAGACTGGGCACATCTTGGGGCAGTACTGTGGAGTCTTGGGGTATGATAAAGGGGACGCCGGCCCACTGTGGACGTCTTGGGGGCATGATAAAGGGGCGACGGAAGACTGGGCACATCTTGGGGGCAGTACTGTGGACGTCTTGGGGGTATAGTAAAGGGGCGACGGAAGACTGGGCACATCTTGGGGGCGGTAATAGGGACGTCTTGGGGGCATGATCAAGGGGACGCCGGAGTACTGGGGACGCCTTGGGGGGGGGGGGCATGATAAAGGAATACTGGGCACGTCTTGGGGGCATGATAAAGGGGCACCGGAGTAATGGCGACATCTTTGGGCACGATAAAGGAGCGTCGGAGTACTGGGCACGTCTTGGGAGCATTATACAGGGGGCGCTTGAGTACTGGGTACGTCCTGGGGGCAGTACTAGGAACATCTTGGGGGCATGATAAAGGGGGCGCCGGAGTACTGGGCACGTCCTAGGGCATGATAAAGGGGCGCCGAAGTACTGGGGACGTCTTGGGGGCATAATAAGTGGGGGGGGAGTAATGGAAACGTCTTGGTGGGGTATGATAAGGGAGGGGGGGCGGAGTACTTGGGAAGTTTTGGGGCATGGTAAAGGAATGGTGGAGTACTGGGGACGTCTTCGGTGGGGGGGGGGGGTGATAAAGGAGCGAGGAGTACTGGGTACGTCCTGGGGGGGGGGGGGCAATTTAAAGGGGCGCAGGACTACTGGGAACGTCTTGGGGCATGACAAAGGGACACCGGAGCAATGGGCACGCCTTGGAGGCATGATAAAGGGGCGCCAAAGTACTGGGCACGTCCTGGGGGGGGGGGCATTATAAAGGGGCGCAGGACTACTGGGGACGTCTGGGGGCATGTCAAAGGGACACCGGAACACTGGTCACGTCTTGGGGGCATAACAAAAGGGCACCAGAACACTGGGAAATCATGCGGGGTATATCATAATTGAAGGGTCCAATGCATAAACATGCTAGCTCGAGTTAGCATAAATTTGACTTTTGTATTCCTATTGTACCCATATGCATCTTGTGTGAAAAAATTAAAGCTCTAGGGTGAATATATCGTTCGTTCCAAATAATGCTATGTAGAGTTGGCATACACATTATCTAATATAGAGGGTGCAAGTTCATGGAATATTGGATTGACATAGACTTGCTAGGCATAATAAATGTAAGCCTCAAATTAACCAAATAATATGATTAAAGCGTTTCATTATTAACTTCGATTTTGTCAGTGCAGCACAGTTCTATGAATTGTATTATATTTATTTTTGCTGATATTATCATTTTTGCGCCCATTGTGTAAATAAAAATGAAGAAAAAAGTTTATAAGACCCAATATTTTATTTTCTCATTCAAGTTAGGTCCACATCTATAATTTGCAAGGGAAGGGACATAGCTGTAATTTTAAGTGGAAAAAGGGTGGATATTTTTTAAATTCAAGTTATAATTATTTTAATTTTTAGTCCAGAACGCAATAAGTTGGATTCCTCTTAATAAGGCCGATATTACGAAATACTTTTTTCTGTCACAATTTATAATTAAAGGCGATCAAACAAGAAATTGAAAAATCGATTTTTTTTCCTCGTGGGCTCCCATCCTAAGCTGATATAACATCATCATACCAATACTGTGTCAAAATTTCAGAACTTTATCACCATTTTAGACAATTTTTAGCTTATTACATCCACTATGTATGCTTTGTCCACATGGCATATCAAAACTACATTTCAACAATTGTATAAATGTGGAGTTTATCGTCACTACCACCCTTTGATAATGAAACATAGTGGCTATGTATGCAGTAATCTGGTTATCATTGGTGTTCTATTGATGTGTTGTGTTGTGCCAACAATGGCTCAATGTATCGCGTGTTTGCTTGCAGACCAGTATCATCACCCGATCGTGGGCGATACATCTATTTATACATTTATACCTATTTATAAATTAATTTATTCGCCATACATGATATCCATAACTAGATTATAATAATGACGCACAGTCCATGCGTTAATTGCTCAATTCGTGCAAATTGCCCGCATCCGCAGTTAGTACTGGCACATAGTGTTAATAATAGGCACCAAAGCCAAAAATGTATTATGTATTTTTTTTTGTCAAGCTAATAGTTCTTTATTATATAAAAAAAAGTAAACTGAGACAAGTGCCAGGAGGCTTCACTCTGGTTGCCCCTTCACCCCCCCCCCCCCCCCTACCGTCCAGGAGCTTCGTACTGAGAAGAAATTTATCTGCAATGGCAGTGTAACTGGAAGTGTCGCATAGTGCTATTTTGTTCTGATCAGATTGACTGATCTAGATAGTTCATGGTCCTCTAAAACCAGAATACATAAGTTGGTCTTATTCAATTGATGTAGGTATGCCGTTTCATGTGTTTTCATATTTCTAGCATCCATCCAAAGCGGAGTTGTAAAATGCCCGCCAGTCATTCAATGTTCAGAATGAATTTAAGTTGTGAAACAAAACTGATCAAACTGCTAGCATGTCTACACAAATAACATTTGCTATGTATTATGCACTGTCATGCATGATTCATTTAAATCTTAAATTGTTATACTCGGCAGGCCTACATATGTTTAAAAAATGTCAGGCCATTTTTTCAAAAATATATCGGATGAAGAAATAGACTAATTAATAAATAATTAATTAATTTTGAAAACTTTATTAAAACGTTGAAATATACTTATAGCATGCTGTATCTAAATGTACGACCCCAATATAGCTCTGCCGTTCAAAGCCAGAAGGCACTTACTGCTTACTTGAAAAGCAAGCAGTTACTGCCTTTTGTCTTTCCAGAGTAGAGCACACCGCAAAACACAGAATGCGGATTCCCACAAACACAAGACATCAACCCGATGTCTGATTAATATTGGGCCATGATATTATTATATTATAATATTACACTAAATTTTATTACCAGAATATTTTTTTCCATATCAGGATCACATTGCATTAGAATGTGTAGGCCTACTGTACATAATAAAAGCTAATGATGTTTACTACATTCACAAGCTGCACTCAATGACCATTCATAGTTTACATCGTATGTTGTTAATATAAAATTTGTTAAGAAAAATCGTTCATCTTACGTTTAAAAATATTAATGCCTTTGGGAGCACGAAAAAGTTTTGACATCATATTAAGATAGAATGACAAAATGTCGTTGCTTTCTTTGTTAAAAGAAAACATGTGTGGAAGCATGTGCTAAAAGAATGACTGTACATGAGCGATACAATTGTTTACCGTTATTTGAAACTTATCAAGAACGACGGACTTAAAGGCTACAATTATATGAGTTTAAATAACTTTGATATATGAAGATTCTACTTTACCGGAAAGTAAACAAAGAGTCACGAGGACCGCCCCGGACGGTTCCTGACACCTTGGCGACTAGAGGGTGTCAGGTGATGTACCCAGATGTGAAATTACGAAATCAAGGACAAGCCAGTTTCCCGTTTTTTTGGTACTATTTCTAATAGTTGGTTGAACTTATCTTTTATAGATGTGTCGAAATTACGCAACTACATTTTCGTTTAATTTAGAAAAATGCTACCAATGTAGGCCTATGCGATGTAGACGCCCACAAAGGAATAGAAGAGGCACTATGAAAAGCTCACTTATATTTTTGTCCACAAGTATGATTACCAGATCAGGGGGAAGGGCTTATTATTTAAATAAGCCAGTGCAACAAGAAAAGTGAATTAAAATAATTATGATTAGTGACACCTTAAAAAATGATTCTACAAGGGGTAGATGGATTATTTTGGCCAGAATGAAACAATGATTTAAAACCTTAAAACGCTCAATTAAATAACAATTTTCACCCACAT
This sequence comes from Flabesymbios commensalis, assembly GCA_964017125.1. Classification (NCBI taxonomy): domain Eukaryota; kingdom Metazoa; phylum Annelida; class Polychaeta; order Terebellida; family Flabelligeridae; genus Flabesymbios; species Flabesymbios commensalis. The sequence goes on from OZ024907.1 coordinate 84,403,767, forward strand.
GAAGTTGTACAACTTCAAGTGGGTGAAAACTGCTCATATTTGTTTAATATGAGACCAAACATTTGCAAATCTTGGTATTTAAACACTCATTTTATTCTCAATAACAGTGATTTGACCGGATAATAAAACAAATAAGAACTACCATGCTCGTGCTCAGTGGTGGGAGGGTTAACCCTTTAACCGCAAAATTCTTCAATTTAAATTTTCACCCACTTGAAGTTGTGTCTCGCTGAGGCGATCCACAACTTCAAGTGAGAGAAAATTATTCAGATTTGACAAAAGGAAGGTATACAATGTTTAAATCTTACTGATTGGTGTTACGTTTTATTTTCAACATGTTTAAAAACTGATAGGTAATGTGCTAAGAAAATATTAAAAAACGAATATAATCGTCACCGGCGGTTAATGGGTTAATGCTTAGATCCTACTTGATAATCAATTTGATGGCTTTTCCATGCACGCATAGCTCGATTTATTCATATGTTTAATTCATTTTCTTTTATTAAATTAAATGTAATTCATGTTTGAATCCTGCATCGCTGAAGCAGCTGCCAGCGCCAAATGAACCACATTAACATACGAAACTTAACTACCACTCATAACTACGACAATTAGCTACGAAAATTAACTACGAAAAAATGGTGCATCTTCATCAGCACATTTGACAAATGCAAGTTAATATTTTTTTGCGAACAATTAATTCAAAATAGATGTAATGCATAATAAGAAACCGAACGATTTGAAAATATATATTTCAGATGTAATTATATTACAAAAGGACATTATAAGTGTACGAAGATAGGGCCAACTACTTGTACTAATGGGCTCCCCACCCATGGTATTAACAGTGAACTGACGATAGCAATGTTATTTCCTGTTATTTGAGCTAAATTAGAAATATCTAGCTGATGGCGCGAAGCTTCACAAGTTGGTGTAGCTTTGATATTTGATGATTCAGCCTCAATGAAAAGTGAACAATGCGTCCAGATGGGCGCCCCGGACGGCTCGTGACACCCTGGTGACTAAAGGGTTTCAGGTGATGTACCCAGATGGGGAGTTACCAAATATTGGCGCGAGTTACAACGGAAAACAAGGCGCGATAAAGTAACTCTTGCTTTTAAGATCATATGTTTAGTTGTAAGGCAGACATGAACGCAATTTTTTCGGATGCTGTAAAATTACACAACTGGTTTCGCCTAACACGGAAGCGGGCGTTTGAAGTAGATCTATTGTAAAGCACATAATTAGGAATGAACAATGAGGCCTAACACATGTAATAAGAAGCATTTTACAATGAGGACATTCTGAAGGGATATTTACCCCTCACAACGCTGGATTATTTTGTATAAACCATGGAGACCAAATAGTAAAGCAGATAGCAAAACCATTGTGCAAAAGTTCATAAAAGCATGAAATTTCCCACACATCATCTCTATGCCTTCCAGCTTCTATTTAGATGTGGAACCACCTTGAGTCTGTTTTCGGATGACCTTGCAAGGTCTTCAAAGTTTAAGTCTAGGTCGATGCATATTGTTACAAGTTTAAACTATTCTAAGTCTACTTTTATCCATTAAATCGATATTTTGTAGCCTTTATTAACCAACTGATTAAAAATAGTATTAGTATTATTTGTGTTTTTATGTAATATTGATTTTGATTGACCCTGAAGGTCAAATGTGAGAAAATTGTAGACCTTTCCGAGTTTGCATCGTCCAATATCACTTTCACACTGTTACCATGCAGAACTTAGATGTTAGTGTTCAGGCAACGTTTCCCTAGTTACCTACGCCAAAGAAGGTTATGTTTTATGTCGTGTTTGTTTGTTTGTTTGTTTGTCTGTCTGTTTGTCAATAGGATTACGTACCCAGTAATGAACGGATTTGCATGAAAATTGTATGAGAGGTGTGTATCGAAACAAGGAACAAACTATTACATTTTGTGGATGATGTTTCAGTGAGTAATACGTACAGCAAGTCTAATTATATTCCTATATATTCTTAAATATTTAAAAAAATTAGTTGACCCATGATAAATCTGACCCTTTAAGTTCTGCAGTAATCCTAGACGTTTTTCAATTATTTGTGACCATAGCGTCATCTAAAATGACAAACCCCTACGTCATCATTGACAGCCTGATTTCTAAATTAATGATAACACTGAGAAAATGAATAAATGATACTAAATAATAAACCCGTGATGAATGAATGATAATGAATAATGAAACCCCTGATGAATGGATGATAATGAATAATGAAACCCCTGATGAAAGAATGATAATAAATAATAAAACCCCTGATGAATGAATGATAATGAATAATAAAACCCCTGATGAATGAATGATAATAAATAATAAAACCCCTGATGAAAGAATGATAATGCATAATAAAATACCTACGTCATCATTGTTAGCTTAAAATGAATAATGTATTCATTAAAATTATCACAACTCAAATGTGATCGATTCGAGTAAAATACTTGAACACAAATGCTCAAAATACTTCAACCCAAACTCTTAAAATATTTAAGCAGAAACACTTAAAATGATTGAACGTGCACAGTGGTCTATTTAATGACAACTAACTGTCACGACCACGCCCCCCCCCCCCTCCATTCATCACCTCGTCACACTTGCGCGTTGCGGGGCGCGATGCGTGTCCGCAGTGCGTGACAAAAAACGCGCCTGTCACAGGGTTTTTGTCACAGTCATCAGTATTGAAAGCATCAGTAATTGTCGTTGTGTAACAGCCACCCACTCAGGTTCACAGCTACCCACTCAGGTTGAGAAGCCGTCACCAGTCCGGCAATGGACAATGCTTTACAGTCAAGTCAAAACGCAGTAACTGCTTACATAAAATATAAGCAGCTGCTGCATGTTGGTTTTGTACGGCAGAATAGGATTCAAAATTTCATTTACAGTTTCCTTGACCTTTTTAAAAGCGCACGAAAGAAAATTTAGAACATCAGGTACATACGCTGAGTTATCCAGCATGTCTTTCGGGATAGGCCTACTTTAAGGCCATCCTAACGCAGGCTAAGGTATATGTTTCCTTCAGTATAGGACTACTTTAAGGCCACATTAAAGTAGACTAAATAGCGTGTGTCTTTTACTATGCCAGGCATTAAGGTTATACTAACGCAGGCTAAATCATGTGTTTAGTTTACTAGGCCAGGCATTTAGGTTATACTAACGCAGGCTAAATCATGTGTTTAGTTTACTAGGATAGGCATTAAGGTTATATTAACGCAGGCTAAATCATGTGTTTAGTTTACTAGGCCAGGCATTAAGGTTATACTAATGCAGGCTAAATCACGTGTTCAGTTTACTAGGATAGGCCTAATTTAAGGTTGTCCTCACGCCTTATTTTAGGCAATATTAACTAAATCAGGCTAAATCATGTGTTTCCTTCAGGATTTGCTTACATAAATGCCATCCTAACGCTGGCTATGTTAACAATTTTCATTCACATCAGATTCAGATTCAGATTCATTTATTTGACCAAACAAAATACATCGTGATATAGGCAGTATTATAAATGTTTTTGATCTGGAGACCTCCACTAAGACCAAACAATGGTCGCTGGCATGGAGGCCACCTACATTATATTATATTTATATTACAATTATTCATTAAAGTTATCACCCGACAATATAAACAATACTATTAAGTAATATTATCAATAGTAACTAATTTATAAATAGTGGGCCTATATATCATAACCAACATAATTATACAAAAAAGGTTGGAATACATAATTAAATTGGTGCATAGTGTAATAGATTAAGGATATTAATTTGTAGATCATCTATAGCCTACAATATTAAATATTAGTACACATACATTTAGGTTTCTATTCGTCGCTATATTATTATTGTGAGGTGACCCTGAACTTAACATCCTAACCCTCGTGCTTCTAGGACCGTGTATTATATAAGGTTTAAAGTAGCACCACAAATAAAATGCCAACGACATTGATCATTAGTTTGTGACAGATGTGTATTTGTTTAATAAATATAAACAATTTTCATCATTTGAAGCTGGAATTCCAGCCTTGAAAGAAGGAAAAATGGAAAAAATAGGAACAATCAATTACGAAGGGCCAGAAGTTTAACTCTTACAGCACGGGGATCGACTTTAGACGTCAGAATCTGACGTCTAAAATCGATCCCCGAATTGATAAATTAGAAATATTTATAACGGCCGTATAGACCCATAAGATAGGTATTCAAATGAATCAGAAAGAGCTAACTAATTAGAAATCTGTGATGATTTCAAATTGATAAAACCCTTTGGTCTCCATGGTTTATACAAAACTAATTGCGCGCTTTAAGAGTTAACCCTGACACACTCCCACTTTGTCGCACCTTATGACCTCTATAGCCACGGCAAAGTCGTTGGCATTTCCGACTATATTTTCGTTCTTTTACTATGTTCAGACCTGGGAGCTGGAAGTAGGATAACTGTATATTATACTATAACTTCCCGTATGAATTTAATATACAAGGAATCTGCAAATTTGAATCGTAATAGTAACTTATGTTGGAGTTATGATAGATAATCCTCGGTTACGGTATTTATCATTCTGACATTTGCAAAGATTAATTAGACAGGGAATTCAATTGGGAGTCTGCTCAACTTATTATTATGAATTATGACTTTTTGGTTGATGAGAATGGCGAGAATGGACGAGAATCCATACATTTCATTATATCAGCTCCACTTTGCATACCTCTGTGCAGATAAATTTCACATGAATTTATTTATATGAGATATTGTTTGTACAGTGAGACACGTGGTTAGCTTTACTATGGTTATAATAAACATTCGATTTCACAGCTGTTCAACTTTACAGTATACTGTTGTAATCACAGTGTAGCAGATCTATTTTCAACTAGTTTTTCCTCGTCACTGACAGAAACATGTTGTTTTTAGGGAACACTACAGGGCCCGAAAAATCTGAGTTTATCCGTAGAATAAACTCCATGCAGCTGAACATTTTTTACTGTTTAGTGACTTGTTTTTGATGTTTGGAGAAGATAAACAAAAGAAAAAATGAAAAATAATAGGAATAATCACTGATATGATTTATACTCCTAAATGTACATATAGCGTTGACAAGAGTGGTGTGTGGTAGGTGTACCCTTATGCTACCAGGACCATATATGTGCGTTTTGAAGCAACCAAGTGAGGCATGGAGTGTACAGTGCTGCCTATGGTACTGTGCACTATAACGAACCCTTGAAGTCATTCGAAATAAGAGTGGGGCATAGTCCCGGCTTCGGGCTTCCTTCTGTCGTGATATTGCCATGATTGTGCAGAAAGCGACGTAAAGCAATATTCATATATATATTCAGACCAAGTGAATTCAATTCTAATCTCTAAAATGGTATGTGGTAGATGCTTAGTTAGTCTAATAGTTGCATTTTGAAGACGTATATTTCTGCATGAATATAATTATTTTTCGTCATTTGGAGCTGGAAATTGCGTTAGCAATTCCAGCTTCAAATGAATGAAAAATAGACCGAAACAATTTGGCAGCATAAGGGTTGAATATGCTAGCTATCCATGGTACATCCACTAGTCCGGCATCGTTATGGTGTTTTGCCGAAATTGTGTTTCAACTTCGGGCGTCTTCGAATGGTCAGGATGTCCCATGTGAGCATTAAAAGTGGCTTGTTCTTAATAATTAAAGGCGTTTGATTTCTAATTTGATAGCGGCTAGAGAGAGTACTACGACAGAATGCCAGGTACTTAACCACGCGTTTCACTTGATGTCATCTCACTCGATGCCTTATTAATTACAGCCATCTCTCTTCTGGGGGAGTGTCCGGGCCACCGCACCGTGTACCGTGGACTATTTAGTGGCGTGGGGAGGCGGGTACCCTCGTTCCTGTAATTGGCAATATTACAGACCGCCAATACAATTAAACACAACCCGACACGCGCTCCCCACACCACAACTCCTATTTATCATTCTTAATCGTATTTTCATGTTTGAGGTGAACCGCATTCGCGAAAATTGTCTATGTTTTTACTGAAATGTAACTGTGAAGCAGAATTTTACAATTAGATATTGATTTTGCTAGTTTGCGATTTTTTTTTTTTGAAAATAAAGTGGTGTTCTTTAGTTACTGTACCAGTACAGCGGTGGAAAAGCCAGTACTATAATGCAAAACCAGTACTAAAAATGCACAAGCTGAAATTCAAAATCCAATACTGTAAGACAAAAAGCACTGTGATTCAAAACCAGTACTGAAATCCAAAAGCCATTGCAATGCAAAAGCGAGTACTGCAATGCAAAAGATAGCACTACAATGCCAAAACCAGTACAACAATACAAAAGCCAGTACGGCAATGCAAAAACCAGTACTGCACTACAAAAAACAATACTGCAATGCAAAAGCGAGTCATGCAATAAAAAAGCCAATACTATCAGTATTTTTGACGGGAAAAGATACCATACAATAGCCAGGAAATGCGTTGATAACAGAGTTTTCAGATATATATATATAAATGAACGACTAAGAGATCCACACGAAAATGTACTGTACACATATATCTACTCCTCTAACTTAGGATGAGATAGATGATGTCATTGTCAATAACAATGATAACATACAGTTACACGATATCAAAAATATGTAATTTAGTGCAGAAGTTGACTTATATATTATGTTTTGAGCATATGAGATTAATGGTTGAGGACACCCGAAATCCAAACAGAGCAGCAAAGGTGGAGCTATCCACAAATATCTTTTCCTAGAGTAATGCTCATTTGCTAGGGTAATGTTGAAAATACTTCTTATGCATTTTTTAATGAATATATTATGAACATAAACCATCTTCACACGATGTTAGTAACTGTCCCTACTGAGATTATTGGGTACATTGTTGCAACAAGATACTGATAAAAATTAAAATGGTGAAATACAATTATTTAAAAAAGTGTGTTAACTTATATATTTAGATTTGCATATTCACAGGTCAAACACGAGGCCAATGTCAACCAATGTCAACTCGATGTTGAGCCATCATCTGCGACGCAGGCTCAAATGTTAACCACAACTGGTATACCCTTAGGATAATAATTTCGTTTGCTTATAGCAGGAATAGTGACACTTTTTGTAAGAGCTTATGTTTCCCACATTTTGTTGAAACTGTTTGTTTATTATTTCGTTAAATTGAAAAACAGTAATGCTGTTGTGGTACTTAATTTTTTTAATTTCAATTAACTGCTATAAAATAACCTGAGTTAATAACAAAAAATAATTAATTTAAACGTATATTGCTGTTTCACTAACTTATTTCACTAAAGTATTTTTCATAACAATTTTTTGTTGCTTACATTGTTTCATACATTGTCTCTATTCTATCAATGTATTATATTACAGCTGATTTAACCTACATTTTCTCAATGTCGATGACAATATAGTAGGTCAGTTGGTGTAAAAACGTGTGCTAAACTCAAGGCAAACCCGTGTTAATGCTTTAAACATTTATACCGAGTTTATCACCCACTTTGTCTTGTTTTATTCCGTGGAGTTGTTGTGGCCATAAATGCATGCAATGAACCCAGCAGCTTTCAGACCTCTTGCTGTGTTCTGAACAGCTCATTGACATGACGCCTTTAGAAATACATGTGCTGCAGGACTGCACGAAAGTATGTGAATACATCGGCCGAGTGACCGCACTTACAGTTATCCCCGCCCTTTAAGCTTAAAGGGCGAGGATAACTGTAAATGCGGTCACTGTATTTATTTTAATACCAATGATTTGCACATTTTGACATTCGACCAGAAACGGTTTAAAAACACTAGAATTCGCTCGGACAAATTTTAAGAATTTTTACCCACTTGAAGTTGTGGATCCCTTAAGCGAGTCATATGTATGAGAATGTCAGCAATTGACTTAGCGCTTAAACATTAATGTCCGCTGTAGACGCGATAAACTCTACAACCAATTTGGGATAATTACAGTCTTGTCCAAGCCATTGAAACTGGAGTACTTGCCTTTGTGAAATATTGTGCATTTTACACATAATAGACAAGCGTCCGACAAAGATCAAGTACTCGTTCAGTATTTATCGTGTTTGACCTATTGCGCGCTGGTACCGTTATTCCTATATGCATGCACACATCTCGATATGCAGAGTTATACGTATTGCTAAATAACACGCGATATAAATCTACATGTATACTGAAATTAACATGTATTCAATTACTTGCTTTCGGTTTTTATCATAACAGTGTCAAAGACGGTCATTAGGTGTTACTAGCCTTAACTGTTGCAGCGCGGGGATCGACTTTACACATCTAAAGTCGATATCCGCGCTGTGAGAGTAAAAAGTAAAAGGTATTCAAATGATGGTCTCCATGGTTTATACAAAAATATTTCAGCGTTGTAAGAGGTAATGGTTGAAACAAGGCGGTCACTATCGTCACAGAATGTACAATATCTTCCGGTCATTGAATATCAAATGACCAGATATTTCACGCCGCCCCCCCCCCCCCCTGATCGCGATATTTCTTCACCAGGTTCACGGTCCAAGAGCACCACAGCGTGAGGTGTAGGGTCTACCCAGCAAACACGAGGCGCTGATCCAATGCTGGGCCGATGTTGGACCAGCGTCGTAGACGATAGGCCAACATCAGCCCAACATTGGACTAACGTATCGCGTTTGCTGGTTAAGTCAAAGTCAAAGTCAAAGTCAAATAGTTTATTCATGCATAAGGGCCACTGGCCTACATTGCAAATATAATAACACACACATTCAATTCTTTCTCAATTCAAATAATTTGTATATAAAAATAGAAAGTTGAAAAATAGTATTATCATCTTGTGTAGACATCAGTTTATTAAAATTGTGGATATATGATGGATTTAAATAACATTGTGGAATATAAAAACATCTGATTTCTTCGTATTTTTCACAAATCATTACTGCGTGAAATTCATCTTCCAGTACATTGTCATCACAGAAAGTGCATAAACGTTCTTCTTTTGGGATGTTATCATGTCTGCCTTTTTCTATAGCTAAATTATGGCTGGCGCATCTTAATTTAGCGAACGCTATAAAATGCTTCCGTACTTGTAAGATATGAAGATAACGTTCTGGTTCTAATGTATATTTGAAATTAGCACAATAGTTGAGTTTATGACTAGCAGTTATATCGTGGTGCCAGTCCTGAGCAAAACAGTCTGAGAGTCTCTGTTTGAAATTTTTTAAAAACATTATTTCATCACCAACACCTTGCGATAACCAAACATGTCCAAGGCCGTATTTGTACAATAACATTTTAACATGTGTTGCCCATGAGATCTTCCCACTGTCATCATATGACCTCAACATATTGTAGCATACATGCGGGTAACGATTCACAGGCATTTGTATAAGTTTTAACTAATATTTCACACATTTACTCATATAATGTACAGCAAGAGGTCGTCGACCACACTCACCCAGAGCAGCACAATTTATTGTGTTGCCCCTCACACCCAAAATTTTCTTACAATATTCTAATTGTACCTGTTCAATAACATGGCTATATTCATATCCCCAGATTTCAGATCCATAGAGCAAAATAGGGGTAATCATTTTATCAAACAGATTCATAGCTGTTGAAAAAGGTAAAAATCCACATTTATATTGAACTTGTTTTATAAGGAATATAGCTTTCCGAGCTTGTGCTGCAAGGCTTCGTTTAGCTTGCGACCATTTTAATGTACTGGTAAAAAATATTCCAAGGTATTTATAACTAGAGACCACTTCTATCTTTCCTCCATTGTAGTACCATTTTTCATTTTGTTTCAAACATCCTCCTCGTCTAAAAACCACTATTTTTGTCTTTGTTAAATTAACAATCATTGCCCATTTTTCACAGAATTGACCCAAGACATCAATCATTTTCTGTATTCTCCCAACTGTATCAGAGCACATTGCCATATCATCGGCATACAATAAAATCATGACATTTTGCGTTCGTTCGTCTAAGTAAATTCCTTGGCAACCATTAGCCTTGAACATATCAATTAATTCGCTCAGGTACAGTATAAAAAGAAAGGGGCTTAACATGCATCCTTGTCTCACTCCAATTTTACAAGTAAAACATTTTGTTAGGCCTTCGCCTGTACACACGCAAGATTGTAGATGCATATACATGTTTCGTAAAAAGCGCACCATGTATGCCATTATTTATTAGTTTAAACCATAACAGACAATGCGGTATAGTGTCGAATGCTTTTGAAAAGTCTACGAAAATTACGTAACACCGACCTTTCTTTTTACACAAATATTTCTGAACTATACTTTGTAGATTGAAAATTTGATCTATAGTACTATAACCTTTGCGATAACCTGCTTGTTCTTCTTGTCGTTTTTCATTTTCGTCCGCCCATTTAACTAATCTGCTATTTATTATTTTTGTAAAGACTTTACTAAGTGTACACAGTAATGATATACCTCTGTAATTACTTGGCTGATGCGGGTTACCGCTTTTGAAAATCGGACAGATAATAGCCTTGCACCATATATTTGGGTATTCTCCTGTTAGCAGTATTTTATTAAAAAGAAGTGTAAGTAATGGGGTAATGATGTCATTTGTACATTTTAACATTTCGTTTAGAATACCATCAATACCACCTGCTTTTCCATTAGGTAAATTAGAAATGCATAATCTCACTTCATCTTCAGTAAAGGAAGAATTTAAAATGTCAGGCTTGTTTTCAGTACATTCATTACAAAATATATCATGTTCAGCAATAAAATTTGACACAAATTGCATCTCAGTTTCTTTAACATCTACTTTTCTCTTCAGTAGTTCATTAAAGTAATCATACCATTGTTCACCTGATATATCTGGTGATTTTTTGGGTTTCCGTGTTAAGCTTTTTATCAATGACCAAAACTCTTTTGGTTTTTCACTCGAGGTTTGTAATTTATTTCTCATTTCCAAACCATATGAACATTTTTTCTCTTTACACAGTTTTCTAAAATCATTTCTAGTTTCTTTATACTCTTCTAAGGATTCGTTGTTATTTGTGCGTTTATATTGTGTTAATTTTTTAAACTTTAAAAGTTTTAATTGATCACATTCACTATCCCACCATTGTGGTTTAGTTTTTAATTCTAGATTTCTCTTTAGATACCCGGTTTTCTTTAATAGAAAACTTCCTGCTGTGTGCAACATATTTGTTATTTTATTTAAAATCTGTTCACAGTTCTGCTCATGGTTTGAGGTAACAAGATCAGTGTATAATGACATAGGGTTATAACCGTCTTCATTTTCACCCTGTAATACATTTTTTCGATAGTTTTCAGAAGCTTCGAGATCCATTTAAAAGTCGGTGATTGCTCATATTCATATTTTATTTCGTCACTTTTTTCTTTAATTATCTGTTGAAATTTAAATTGGCATATCAGTGGAAAGTGATAAGAATCATCGATGTGTGAGACTTTAAAATCAATAACATTATCAAATAAATCTGTTGTCGCTAACATATAATCTACTGTACTTGTACCATTAGCTGTACAACATGTTTTTTCTCCACTTTTGTCCCCAGGAAATCTTCCATTTAGAAAGTGTGTTCCTGTTTCATGACACATATTTATCAGATCTTTACCGAACTTGTTTATAATAATGTCTTTTGAAAATCTAGGCAATGAGAAATTATCTGGTTCATAAATATTATTTCCTGTAAAGAACTGTGTTTTGTCATCTTTAATGTAATCAATCAAATTCCCAGTTCTGGCATTAAAATCTCCTGTCAACCACAGGGAGCTTCCTTCTTTTAAACTCAGTGCTTTTGCTATTTCTTCTCTTAACATCAAAATACCGTTAGGTTCATCATACATATTATAAAAGGTAGACTTTTCAGGAGGGATATATGTAAAGCCCATTATAATATGTTTCGGAAGGCTCACATTTTCTGCTTTCAGAAAAAGAAAAATAGCGATTTCTGATTTAAACATAAAGTCTATAAAAGTAGATAACCATTCTTTAATGTATACAATAATCCCGCCTGAATTTCGCCCTCGATTTGCTCGTTTTGCTGTGTATGTACTAAAAGCATTATATCCATCAAATAAATCCATATACTGTTCATAGTTATTTGCCCATGTTTCTTGAATACAAATTATATCATAATTCCGTAGCATTGTGAGCAAATGAGATTTTGATAAATGTCTTTTTAAACCATCAGCATTCCATGATATAATTTTAATGTACTTACATTCGGTCTTTGGTTGATTTATATCAAATTCACAGTTAATGTTATGGATACACGGTTTCGAAGTCTCGTTTATGTTCACATTATTAAGGGTTTCACTTTGGCCATGGCCTACTTTCTATGCGGTCTTGTCCATCGTTGCAGGTATGTTGTCATCAAATGAGTCTTTCACTTTTTTCACAGCGTCTGCTGCTTCATCGTACATGTAGATGTTCTTTTTATTGTCATTATTTACCACGATGAGTTTATTGAAGGATAAATACGATTTCAGTTTCAAGTTCCTCGCTGTACTCAGCATGTCTGACATCTTAGTGTATCAGATTTGAACATGAAACACGATTTACCGTTTAAAGTTTTTTTTCAACTTCTTTGACTTCTGTGGGTAATATGAGTTGAGAAAATGCCGGGTGCAAGATGGCACCCTTGAATATTTTTGTATTCAAATTAAGAAAAAAGTTATTAAAATCATTGATAAATAATAGCATTTTCGCCAAAGGCCATCCCAAAAGTCGAGGAAACAAAATGCTCTAGAGTGATATAATGTCACCCGTTATTTTCTCAACCCATATCACCTCAAGAACTGAGATCAAATGAAAAATCTAAGACAGCAAATCGAGGTCCAATGAACATGTTGACAAAATCCGCCGAACTATCTACATGCAAAGGCAAACAGCAGTATCTGCTTACTTAAAAATCAAGCAGTTACTGCTGTTTGTCTTTGTATGTCCATGGTGACGGCACAGTTTTGTCGTTCAAGTAGCAGTAACTGCTTACTTTTCCAGTAAGCAGTTACTGCTGTTTGTCTTTGTTGAGCACCCGTTGATCTCTATTCTTCTTTGCTGCATCGTTCGACTCTCTCTCTTTCTTTTGAGGCAATCAATATAATTATTAACTGCATTATTTTTATATAATTACTATGTTGTTTCGGAGGTTAGCTGCTGATAATGACTTTAAAAGCCTATGTAAAACTAAAAGCGGCTATTTCTCATTATTTCCTCAACCTTTCATTGAATATAAATCGAATGGTTAAAAAAATATGAAAATGAATATGTCCTGTCACTTTTGTAATTTTGCTAAATATCTCAGAATCTGTGTGTTCTAAGAAATAACCTATTGATAGAAAATGAACTCAGACGGTGGGCCAACGTTAAATCAGCAATGGGTCAACGTTTCGTGTTTGCTGGGATAGGCCAACAATCAAAATAACTGACAAAGGGCTTATTTCGTATTCGTTTCGTACAATGTTTTTTAGTTAACCCCCAGTGGTCTCGTTTATTATCATAGTTTATTACTGTCGTAATACAAGACTTCAACTAAAAAAATTCAGATTTTATAAAATTTAAATCAATTTAAGTGTAAATCACAGTTTAGGATAAAAACTTTTAAAAACCGGCGAAAACTTTCAAAATAAAGGTAAAAACATAATATAGCATGAAAGAGGAAGCTGTTTTTCGTACACAAAGAGTCAGACAGCTTTTAAATGTGAGGCTTTGTTGCACATCGTTTTATTTTTTTTAGTTTTTTTCAGCTCATCATTCACACGTCACACCATTCTCCATTTTCTTTCACATCTATCTTGCATGTAACAAAGGGACAAAGATAGTACTTTTTGGGTCCGCGAACTTTCAAAATAAACTATTGGTGTTTTTTCTTTCTTGTTACACATTGATTGGTTGATGAAGCATTCTGTTGCTGTCTGAGTTGTAAGCCTGTGGTGTAAACCCGTTAATTTGCTGCGGCAAAATAGCCAAATTTATGCCATTTTTTTATGTAATGTGGTATAACAGGACTATGGTCAGTCCTGTTATAGACTCCATTATGTAATGTGGTATAACAGGACTATGGTCAGTCCTGTTATACGTCTCCATTATGTAATGTGGAATAACGGGACTATGGTCTGTCCTGTTATACGTCTCCATTATGTAATGTGGTATAACAGGACTATGGTCAGTCCTGTTATACGTCTCCCTTATGTAATGTGGTATAACAGGACTATGGTCAGTCCTGTTATACGTCTCCATTATGTAATGTGGAATAACGGGACTATGGTCAGTCCTGTTATACGTCTCCATTATGTAATGTGGAATAACGGGACTATGGTCTGTCCTGTTATACGTCTCCATTATGTAATGTGGTATAACAGGACTATGGTCAGTCCTGTTATACGTCTCCCTTATGTAATGTGGTATAACAGGACTATGGTCAGTCCTGTTATACGACTCCATTATGTAATGTGGTATAACAGGACTATGGTCAGTCCTGTTATACGTCTCCATTATGTAATGTGGAATAACGGGACTATGGTCTGTCCTGTTATACGTCTCCATTATGTAATGTGGTATAACAGGACTATGGTCAGTCCTGTTATACGTCTCCCTTATGTAATGTGGTATAACAGGACTATGGTCAGTCCTGTTATACGTCTCCATTATGTAATGTGGAATAACGGGACTATGGTCTGTCCTGTTATACGTCTCCATTATGTAATGTGGTATAACAGGACTATGGTCAGTCCTGTTATACGTCTCCATTATGTAATGTGGAATAACGGGACTATGGTCTGTCCTGTTATACGTCTCCATTATGTAATGTGGTATAACAGGACTATGGTCAGTCCTGTTATACGTCTCCCTTATGTAATGTGGTATAACAGGACTATGGTCAGTCCTGTTATACGTCTCCATTATGTAATGTGGTATAACAGGACTATGGTCAGTCCTGTTATACGTCTCCCTTATGTAATGTGGTATAACAGGACTATGGTCAGTCCTGTTATACGTCTCCATTATGTAATGTGGTATAACAGGACTATGGTTAGTCCTGTCATACGTCTCCATTATTTAATGTGGTATAACAGGACCATGGTCAGTCCTGTTATACGTCTCCATTATGTAATGTGGTATAACAGGGCTATGGTCAGTCCTGTTATACGTCTCCATTATGTAATGTGGTATAACAGGACTATGGTCAGTCCTGTTATACGTCTCCCTTATGTAATGTGGTATAACAGGACTATGGTCAGTCCTGTTATACGACTCCATTATGTAATGTGGTATAACAGGACTATGGTCAGTCCTGTTATACGTCTCCATTATGTAATGTGGAATAACGGGACTATGGTCTGTCCTGTTATACGTCTCCATTATGTAATGTGGTATAACAGGACTATGGTCAGTCCTGTTATACGTCTATCTTATGTAATGTGGTATAACAGGACTATGGTCAGTCCTGTTATACGTCTCCATTATGTAATGTGGAATAACGGGACTATGGTCTGTCCTGTTATACGTCTCCATTATGTAATGTGGTATAACAGGACTATGGTCAGTCCTGTTATACGTCTCCCTTATGTAATGTGGTATAACAGGACTATGGTCAGTCCTGTTATACGTCTCCATTATGTAATGTGGTATAACAGGACTATGGTCAGTCCTGTTATACGTCTCCCTTATGTAATGTGGTATAACAGGACTATGGTCAGTCCTGTTATACGTCTCCATTATGTAATGTGGTATAACAGGACTATGGTCAGTCCTGTCATACGTCTCCATTATGTAATGTGGTATAACAGGACCATGGTCAGTCCTGTTATACGTCTCCATTATGTAATGTGGTATAACAGGGCTATGGTCAGTCCTGTTATACGTCTCCATTATGTAATGTGGTATAACAGGACTATGGTCAGTCCTGTTATACGTCTCCCACTATCGACAATGTATTGGCTCTTTACCCTCACAGTGCGGGGATCGACTTAGTCGTCAGAATCTGACGTCTGTAGACGTCAGATTTTGACGCCTAAAGTCGATCCCCGCACTGTGAGATTATAAATATTTCTAAAGGTCGTAGACCCACAACATAGGTATTCAAATTAATCAGGAAGAGCTAACTAAGACATTTATGATAATTTCAAATTGAATGAAACCCTTTTTTCTCCATGGTTTATAGGGGATAATTCAGCGTTGTAAGGGTTAAACAGAACGGTTATAGTAGCTTCTAATCCAATGTATTAGCCGATCATAGCACTGTCATGGAGAACGAAATGAGCCTTTAAACATCAATATATGCAAATGATAGATCTCAAATGAAACAGATATGAGTATTTTTCATCCACTTGAAGCGTACATAAAGAAAACAATAGAAGCTGGTCCATAACTTGAAACTTAAAGGCCAGAGTAGGGTTCGAGCCCGCGATCTCCGATTTCCCAAGCAGACAGTTTTAACCACTACACGAGGGCCTACACGCTTGAGTGGCACGGTGAACATAAAACAACACTATAAACTTGCCCATACCACTCCTGAGTGACGTGGTACACATAAAACAACAGTAGAAACTGGTCTATATCATGTCTGTGAGGCATGATGTACATAAAACAACAGTATAAACTTGCCCATAAAACTCCTGAGTGACATAGTATACTTAGTATACTTAGTTTTCTTAAAACAGTCATCATAAATATCTTAGTTTGATCTTTCTTTTTGATTTGACTGCCTATGACAATTATAAATATTTTAATTCTTGCAGCGCGGGAACCGTCTTCAGACGTCAGATTCGGACGGCTGGACGGGTTAAATTTGCCTCAAATGGTGCGTTTTATCTTCGAGTAAGTTAAAATTTAAATGAGATAACCTGACTCTTTTTGAAAAGTGGTAATACAAGAATTTCACTTTTACCATCGATGTTGTTTGTTGTAACTGAAATGCTGAGAAATAAAACCGTAGTGAAATTTTCAATATGTACTCTTTCGTTTAGGAGCAATGTCATGTTGTGTGGCACGTGCTAGCTACTTTACGAAACTGATTTTTTGCAACAACATTGTTCAAATGTCAAGAAGGATATCACTTTCGAAATGGATGGGGGAAATAATTTAGGCCTATAAAGAGTTTGTTTGATGTATATAACAATCAGTATTTCGAAACATAGATACGCCTATATAATTATATAACTCCAAGCTATATAGCCTAGATATATCAACCTCTTCGTGGTTTCTTGTTGTTAGTAATTAAGTATAACTAACATTTCAGGGGAAGTTGAGCGATTTTTTAAAAAAAAACTCAAACAAATTCCTTACAAGAAAATTATTTTACCATTGCTTGGTATAGGGTCTTGGCTAACTTCTGACAATTTGTTTACGCTCGACGTCATAGGAGGGTTTATTACAGAGTAAAATGTAGGAAATGTGGTATTATTTATAAAAGAAAATGATATCAACGGGAGAAAAACCAACATGGCCGCCAAAAACAACAAAGCACGATAGTTATCATTAAATGTTCACGCTTGACTTTTTGGTTTGAGAAGTGTAACATGCAAATCTTATGTTATCAATATTACTATTGTTTAATGTGAACAAATCTGCTTTTCGTAATTAGAAAACAATATTTTATTTTGTCTCTATTAGATGTATGTGTAATAAATATAGTGCATGTGTAGTGCATGTAAAAACGTATATTGGAATAAGTTAGGAGTTTTTTTTGAGTGGTAAAATTATCCAGACAGTCGAATGAAGGCCTACTAAGAACATAGATGTTGATCTGTTTTGGGAATGTTGGCTCTAGTGCTAAGATGATGTACGAAGATCACCCCCAGGAATTTACCACCTTGGTTTGACTCTGAAGTGAGACGTCTAAAAAAACGCAAGCTTGGACAATAAAGGTCATCATTGAAATAAATTTTAAAAAGTGAGAAAATAATTCCATAACTTATTGCAGTTCAAGCATAACCAGTTTATTGCTGATTTGCCTGAAACACTAGATAAAACCCCTAAACTATTCTGGTCTTATTGTAGATTGAAAACAAAAAAATACTTAGAACAAATTGTCATGAAGGTTTAAGAGCCACCAAACCCGATGATATGGCTTGTACATGTATGTTCAATTAGCTTCTAATAACAACACTGGTGAGTCATCAGCTTTTGTAGTATTAGGGAATCGGGCTTTAGGCCACCTTTGTGCACATATAGCCTAATCTGGGCCAGGAGAACCTCCTGAGGATGGTGAGATGATTGAGATGACACTTTCCTCCAGACACAGGATTCGAAATTCGAGCCCTGGCGGTCTGAGGCCGAGCACGCTACCTCTCGGTCACGGAGGCTCCCCACAATACTGACTAGCTTTTGTAGTGGCTGAGATAGCTTTTAAAGTGGCTGTGATGACTTCCTCAGTGGCCAAGATAAGTTTTTGTGTGGCTGTGATCACGTCTTCAGTGGTTAAGATCACTTTAGTAGAGACCGGGATCACTTTTTAGATAGCTGACATCACTGGCCAAGATCACCTTTGTGGTGGTTGAGATAATTTTCAAGAGAGTTGCTAAAATCACTTAGTCTGAGTCTGAGTCTCAGTCTTAAAGTGGCTGTGGTCACTTCTTCAGTGACCAAGATCACTTTTGTAGTGAATTGACAACCTTTAAAGTGAATGTGATTACTTCTTCAGTGTAAATGTAATTTTTGTAGTGACTGAGATCATTTTTGTATTGGCTGACATCATTTTTTTAGTTACCAAGATCATCTTTGTGGTGGCTGAGGCTGTGATTACTTCTTCAATGGCCAATATTGTTTATGTAGTGAGATAACTTTCAAAGTGACTTCTTTAGTGGCCAAATTCAGTTTTTTTGTGGCCAAGTTCACCTGTGTGGTGGCTGAGATAACTTTTAATATGGCTGTGATGACTTCTTCAGTGTCAAAGATCAGTTCGTTTGTGGCCAAGGTCATCTTTGTAGTGGCTCAGATAACTTTTAAAGTGGCTTCAATGTCTGACATCAGTTTGTTAGTGACCAAGATCACCTCTATAGTGGCTGAGATAATTATTAGGGAGGATGTGATCACTTCTTATGTGGCTAAGATCACTTTTATAGTGGCTGAGATAATTTGTATGGTGGCTGTGGTCACTTCTTCCGTGGCCTGGATCACGTTTGTAGTGGATGAGATACTTTTTAAAGTAGCTTCAGTGGCTGACATGAATGATATCTTACATTGGAAGCTAGAAGCTGTTCAGAGCGCTGAACATCGAGAGTAACTTAGCAAGACCTGTTATCAGTCAAATTCCAACTCAGGCTGCTGGGAGATATAAAGTTGAGCTGCCATTGAGGCGATTCAAGCTATTTTTTACCAAGCATATTCGCCTTATGTGCCAAGTACTCACACATTGTGGATTTTCTGGGGTCTCGCCGGATGCAAACTGCGCCTACGTCCATTGAGGTTCTTTTACGTCCAACTCTAGTTCAGTCAGACGAGCCATCTGATTTAAGTGGCTCTCTGAGCCCCACGACACAACATCGCTGCACGCATATCCTAGTGTATACAACACCTGGTAGTCCCAGGCGGTCACCAATCTAATTTTGGACCGGGCCCGGCGTTGCTTAACTTCAGTGATCGAGCCGACACCTATGAGCTAACACCGTATTCTGTATAAACTAAGAAAATAAACCCGAAGATTTCCTTAACTTTTAATCGTGCTTAGCACATCCTTACAGCCCGGTGATCAACTGTAGACTAATCTAAAATATGCCATCCAAAATCGGTCCCCGTGAAAAATATTGATAATGGCCATAGACCCCATAACATAGGTATTCAAATGAAACGGAAAAAGCTAATTAAGACGATTAATATGTTTTTAAATTGCAAAAACCCTTCGATCTCCATGGTTTGTAGTAAACACAACACTTACCAATATTATTTTTCTGTTTGGCCTATGCGCACATAATGTCTTTAACCCTTTAACCGCCAAATTATTCAATTGGAATTTTTACGCACTTGAAATTGTGTCTCGCTGACGCGATCCACAACTTCAAGTGAGATAAAAATTATTCAGATTTAACAAAATGGAGGTAAAAAAATTTCAAATCTTGCTGATTAATGTCACTTTTATCTTTAACAGGTTTAAAAGTTGATATGTAATATGCTAATATAAAATATAAAAAACGAATATGGACGGCACCGGCGGTTAAAGGGTTAATGCAGTTGGCAGAGTGGGATAACTACACATGTCCTGGGGTTTTCTAGCTAACAATAGATATGTTTAGACAAAATAGAAAGGTCATTATTCTTATATCAGAGGTCTTGAAATGAAGGTCTATCAGTTAGAAAACAGAGAATTAATACTTATTATAGAGACACCTGAAACATCCAGGTGTCTCAGACTGATTGCTGTCGGACAAAGACATTCCAAATTAAAACGAAGTTTTCTATTACATAGATAAAAATGTGTGAAGTGGTTTACTTCATCATGCCATCCATTCTCAGGATAAAACGTTATCAGTTTTTGCCTGGTTTCAAGTTACACTTCTCTGCAGAGCCTAAGAACAGTAACTGCTTACTTGTAAAGTAAACAGTTACTGACTTCCTGGCTTTGTGTGGTATTACGGTGACAATGCGTGAAAACGTACCCCCAATTATCTTGAAAACGATGTGTTGATTCGGGCTGTGTTTTCAGGGTGAGGCTAAGTATAAGCTTCAGATCCAATTACCCCCTTATCAAGATAAGCACAACCAGTTTGTCAGAAGTCGACGTGTTTGTTTTCAATGCACAATTTTAGATATTTGTAACCATTTAACCCTTTCAGTGAGGGGACCGTCTTTAGACGTCAGATTCTGACGTCTAAAGACGGTCCCCGCGCTGAAATTAAAAAAATATAGAGTGGGCGTAGACCCATAACATAGATATTCAAATGAAGCTGAAAGAGCTGACTAAATCATTTGTGATGATTTCAAATTGAAGAAATCCCTTTGGTCTCCATGGTTTATCCCAAATATTTCAGCCTTCTAAGGTTGAATACCAGTCACTCCTACGAAATAATTTGTGAGATTCTCAGTATATCGCCCAGGGGTCCCTCTCGATGAAAACCTAAAAATCCATCTCATCCTAAGTTTATCTTTTTTCCATTAGAAAAGTTACGGTGTACCCTTTTTAATGTGAACGCGCACTTTAGGAGAGCCGATGGGAATTTATTTTTAACGAGTTTTGTTCCGTTCCTGTTGTATAGAGACTTATCCGTTATTTCTACAAATATATTATAGGCCTAATAATCACAGAAATGTTTCGTTTTTTAAAATTGAAAGAAACAGATATGAATAACTTAATTTATGCAGTCTGTGGCCCACAAAGGGTAGAATACAGCACCTATTACATGTAAAAAAAAAACAGATAGAACTAAGTAGTTTCCTTGAAGTCATTTTCATATCTTTAGTTAGACAATGCATGTAATGGGGATCGATTGTCACTCACTCACTCACTCACTCACTCACTCACTCACTCACTCACTCACTCACTCACTCACTCACTCACTCACTCACTCACTCACTCACTCACTCACTCACTCACTCACTCACTCACTCACTCACTCACTCACTCACTCACTCACTCACTCACTCACTCACTCACTCACTCACTCACTCACTCACTCACTCACTCACTCACTCACTCACTCACTCACTCACTCACTCACTCACTCACTCACTCACTCACTCACTCACTCACTCACTCACTCACTCACTCACTCACTCACTCACTCACTCACTCACTCACTCACTCACTCACTCACTCACTCACTCACTCACTCACTCACTCACTCACTCACTCACTCACTCACTCACTCACTCACTCACTCACTCACTCACTCACTCACTCACTCACTCACTCACCCACCCACTCACTCACTCACTCACTCACTCATTCATTCACTCACTCATTTTCGCGTAGTGACTATCGTGAGTCTTAAATTAGTTAATTAAAATATAGATGTCGATTGGCCACCTTCTGGACAAAGGCTTATTTTTGAGCAAAATAGAAAGTTGATGATTATGCGCACCTTGCCTTGGCATACATGTATGTATAGCGATGACGTAGTCATACATATATGTTTTGCTCGTACTTGCAGTTAGACAGGTTGAAATGAAATGAAATAAGCATAAGCTGTTCAGATAAATCATGATGATGTATATTAATGATAATAGCCTTGGGACTCTGAACAATCATAATATAATTTAATTTAAAAAATAGGGGAAAGGTCATAGTACACTTCAATAAGATCAGAAGACCATCTTCCAGAAGAGAAAGGATATATCCGTCTGTGGTCTGGAGGGTTAGTATAATATAGTAGACGCTGAGTCTGGGGCTTAGAGGTTTAGTATAATGCAGCAGACGTTGAGTCTGGGATCTGGAGGGTAAGTATAACATAGCAGACGTTGAGTCTGGGCCTGGAGGGTTCGTATAATATAGCAGACGCTGAGTCTGGGGTCTGGAGGGCTAGTATAATATAGCATCTAGGGTCTGAAAGGTTAGTAAGATATAGGTTACCTTCATATCCCCCTCGACCTACAACCCTCGACCTTCAACCCTCAACCCACAGCCCCTCGAACCTCGACCCACAACCCCCTCGACTCACAACCAATCTGTATTACCCCCTCGACCCCGAAAAGTTGAAAATAGGTAAATTATATGTTTTGTCTATAGGGCCTAGTCTTGTAGGCCCAATTTTTTTTAATTATTATTGGGCCTTATATCAATGAATAGGACATAACACATTTTGTGTCGGCCTATCCTATATGCGTGCGGCGGTTGCAAGTCAAAATGAAATCAATGGGGTTAAAGGCCACCTTTGTCAAAGCGTCTGTGTGCGGACAGGGGGCTTTACCCTCACGTTATTTCAATGTTGTGCCAGCTGTGGAGATGCTGGTCCAGTATTGAGACAGCGTTGGGTGAAATTCACTTGTCAGCGCGTGTGTTGGCTTTGATACTCTTGAAAGACACTCTGGAAAGCGTAGAAACCAAAAATATATACAAGTGCATAATTATGCTACAGTAACTGGAGTATGAAATAAGACAATGTTAAAAATTATATGGTATTTTTAAAAAACAAGCAAAACAATAAAGCAGTACAATAAATGTGGCAATCTGCGAAACAGGTAGCTACGGAGCCATGTGACCATGCAAGCACAGTCGCTGTGAGCTCGTAGATTCCCTGATATTAACCTGTTAACCTAACAACTAGTAACAGTAATAGTGGCGGTTATCATGCAAGTACAATCAATGTGGCAATCCGCGAAACAGGTAGCTCCGAGCCATGTGACCATGCAAGCACAGTCGCTATGAACTCGGAGATGCGCTGATATTGACTAGTGGTGTAAACTTAACAACGTAATAACAGTACTACTACCGAAACACAATATATACATACTAATTAAAGTCGGACATAGTGGTTCGTCGACTGTCAACAAAGTATAGCATCAGAACCATCCATATTATTGAGTATTGCAGACTTAGTGATGTAATAACTATGACAATTACGGATAATAAGTATGTGTGCCATTCCTGCAGGACATGGCACTCACACAATAACATTAAAGTTTATTTAATTAACTAGTGATTTCTTACCTATATGGCCCTCGCACAAAAAAAATATTTCAGCTTATTTTAATTCTCTATATTGTTTATTTCATACCATTTCTCTCACGACCTAGTTGGTACCACATACTCGGAGTCACAGTCGAAGAAAAACATTCCCGACCTCATACCAAATAATGGGATAAAAAAATATTTTTGCTGTTGTGGGTCGAGGGGGTTGTGGGTCGAGGGTCGAGGTATGTGGGTCGAGGGGATTATTGGTCGAGGGTCAAAGGTCGAGGGTTGTGGGTGAGGGTTCGAGGGGGTCGAGGGGGATATGAAGAAAACCTAGAATATAGCAGACGCTGTATCTGTGGTCTCTAGTGTGTTAGTATAATATAGCAGACGCTGTGTCTGGGCCTGGAGGGTTAGTATAATATAGCAGACGCTGTATCTGTGGTCTCTAGTGTGTTAGTATAATATAGCAGACGCTGTGTCTGGGCCTGGAGGGTTAGTATAATATAGCAGACGCTGTATCTGTGGTCTCTAGTGTGTTAGTATAATATAGCAGACGCTGTGTCTGGGCCTGGAGGGTTAGTATAATATAGCAGACGCTGTATCTGTGGTCTCTAGTGTGTTAGTATAATATAGCAGACGCTGTGTCTGGGCCTGGAGGGTTAGTATAATATAGGAGACGCTGCGTCTGGGACATGGAGGGTTAGTATAATATAGCAGACGCTGTGTCTGGGCCTGGAGGGCTAGTATAATATAGCAGACGCTGCGTCTGGGACCTGGAGGGTTAGTATAATATAGCAGACGCTGTGTCTGGGCCTGGAGGGTTAGTATAATATAGCAGACGCTGTGTCTGGGCCTGGAGGGTTGGTATAATATAGCAGACGCTGAGTCTGGGGTCCAGAGGGTTAGTATAATATAGCAGACGCTGTGTCTGGGGTCTGGAGGGATAGTATAATATAGCAGACGCTGTATCTGTGGTCTCTAGTGTGTTAGTATAATATAGCAGACGCTGAGTCTGGGGTCCAGAGGGTTAGTATAATATATCAGACGCTGCGTCTGGGGTCTAGAGGGTTAGTATAATATAGCAGACGCTGAGTCTGGGGTCCAGATGGTTAGTATAATATAGCAGACGCTGTGTCTGGGGTCTGGAGGGATAGTATAATATAGCAGACACTGTGTCTGGGCCTGGAGGGTTAGTATAATATAGCAGACGCTGAGTCTGGGGTCCAGAGGGTTAGTATAATATAGCAGACGCTGTGTCTGGGGTCTGGAGGGATAGTATAATATAGCAGACGCTGTATCTGTGGTCTCTAGTGTGTTAGTATAATATAGCAGACGCTGAGTCTGGGGTCCAGAGGGTTAGTATAAGATATCAGACGCTGCGTCTGGGGTCTAGAGGGTTAGTATAATATAGCAGACGCTGTGTCTGGGGTCCAGAGGGTTAGTATAATATAGCAGACGCTGTGTTTGGGGTCTGGAGGGATAGTATAATATAGCAGACGCTGTGTCTGGGACCTGGAGGGTTAGCATAATATAGCAGACGCTGAGTCTGGGGTCCAGAGGATTAGTATAATATAGCAGACGCTGAGTCTGGGACCTGGAGTGTTAGTATAATATAGCAGACGCTGAGTCTGGGGTCCAGAGGGTTAGTATAATATAGCAGACGCTGTGTCTGGGGTCTGGAGGGATAGTATAATATAGCAGACGCTGTGTCTGGGACCTGGATGGTTAGTATAATATAGCAGACGCTGAGTCTGGGGTCCAGAGGATTAGTATAATATAGCAGACGCTGAGTCTGGGGTCCAGAGGGTTAGTATAATATAGCAGACGCTGTGTCTGGGGTCTGGAGGGATAGTATAATATAGCAGACGCTGTGTCTGTGACCTGGAGGGTTAGTATAATATAGCAGACGCTGAGTCTGGGGTCCAGAGGGTTAGTATAATATAGCAGACGCTGTGTCTGGGGTCTGGAGGGATAGTATAATATAGCAGACGCTGAGTCTGGGGTCTGGAGGGTTAGTATAATATAGCAGACGCTGTGTCTGGGGTCTGGAGGGTTAGTATAATATAGCAGACGCTGTGTCTGGGGTCTGGAGGGTTAGTATAATATAGCAGACGCTGTGTCTGGGACCTGGAGGGTTAGTATAATATAGCAGACGCTGAGTCTAGGACCTGGAGGGCTAGTATAATATAGCAGACGCTGTGTCTGTGGTCTCTAGTGTGTTAGTATAATATAGCAGACGCTGTGTCTGGGCCTGGAGGGTTAGTATAATATAGCAGACGCTGAGTCTGGGGTCCAGAGGATTAGTATAATATAGCAGACGCTGAGTCTGGGGTCTAGAGGGTTAGTATAATATATCAGACGCTGCGTCTGGGACCTGGAGGGTTAGTATAATATAGCAGACGCTGCGTCTGGGACCTGGAGGGTTAGTATAATATAGCAGACGCTGAGTCTGGGGTCCAGAGGGTTAGTATAATATAGCAGACGCTGTGTCTGGGACCTGGAGGGTTATTATAATATAGCAGACGCTGAGTCTGGGGTCTAGAGGGTTAGTATAATATATCAGACGCTGCGTCTGAGACCTGGAGGGTTAGTATAATATAGCAGACGCTGAGTCTGGGGCCTGGAATGTTAGTATAATATAGCAGACGCTGTGTCTGGGATCTGGAGGGTTGGTATAATATAGCAGACGCTGTGTCTGGGACCTGGAGGGTTAGTATAATATAGCAGACGCTGAGTCTGGGGTCCAGAGGGTTAGTATAATATAGCAGACGCTGCGTCTGGGACCTGGAGGGTTAGTATAATATAGCAGACGCTGAGTCTGGGGTCTGGAGGGTTAGTATAATAT
Source organism: Flabesymbios commensalis (assembly GCA_964017125.1). Classification (NCBI taxonomy): domain Eukaryota; kingdom Metazoa; phylum Annelida; class Polychaeta; order Terebellida; family Flabelligeridae; genus Flabesymbios; species Flabesymbios commensalis. Next base: position 84,430,166 of record OZ024907.1, read on the forward strand.
ATCAGACGCTGCGTCTGGGACCTGGAGGGTTAGTATAATATAGCAGACACTGAGTCTGAGGCCTAGAGGGTTAGTATAATATAGCAGACGCTGTGTCTGGGACCTGGAGGGTTATTATAATATAGCAGACGCTGAGTCTGGGGCCTGGAGGGTTAGTATAATATAGCAGACGCTGAGTCTAGGGTCTGAATGGTTAGTATATGGTTAATCTATGGTATAATATATCAGACGCTGCGTCTGGGACCAGGAGGGTTAGTATAATATAGCAGACGCTGAGTCTGGGGCCTAGAGAGTTAGTACAATATAGCAGACGCTGAGTCTGGGGCCTAGAGGGTTAGTATAATATAGCAGACGCTGAGTCTGAGGTCTTGAGGGTTAGTAAAATATAGCAGACGCTGTGTCTGGGCCCTGTAGTATAATATAGCAGGCAGACGCTGAGTCTGGGGTCTGGAGGGTTAGTATGATGTACCAGGCAGACGCTGAGTTTGGGGTCTGGAGGGTTAGTATGATAGAGCAGACGCTGAGTCTGGAGATAGATCTGGGGTTAAGGGTTTTTGTCAGCGGCACGCGACCATGTCAACAACGGGGGGGGGGGTCGAGAGAGAGGGCGGGCCGCGTACATAAGGGGTACTCAATTCTACTCGACGAGTACCGATGACAAGAGGACCCTCGTAACCCTATACTGTATCCCAGTACTACCTGCCCGCTCCAGGAGATAGGGTACTCAATATTTGCACTCTGATCTGCAATGTCCACAACGGCCCGTGCAGGTGAAATATTGGCGGGAAATGCCACTCTTCAAGTACAGCCCGATTTGAAACGTTGGCCCAACGCTGAGGGGACACTGGGCGGGTTGGCCCAGTGTTTCGCCAGCGTTTACGCGTTTTGAAAGGTACGGATGAAGTGGCCAGGGTTCAGGGTTTGAACTTGCCGATACTTGAGCTTGGAATATTAATGCTGATGTCAGACATAACTCTTCTACTTCGAGTTCTACTTCGCGTTAGTGTGTGTTGGCAATGCTAAATAGCGTATTAAATAGTGATCATTTTCGCGCTCGCTCTCGCGTTAGTGTGTGTTGGCAATGCTAAATAGCATATTAAATAGTGATCATTTTCCCGCTCGCTCTCGCGTTGGTGTGTGTTGGCAATGCTAAATAGCGTATTAAATAGTGATCATTTTCGCGCTCGCTCTCGCGTTAGTGTGTGTTGGCAATGCTAAATAGCGTATTAAATAGTGATCATTTTCGCGCTCGCTCTCGCGTTAGTGTGTGTTGGCAATGCTAAATAGCGTATAAAATAGTGATCATTTTCGCGCTCGCTCTCGCGTTAGTGTGTGTTGGCAATGCTAAATAGCGTATTAAATAGTGATTATTTTCGCGCTCGCTCTCGCGTTAGTGTGTGTTGGCAATGCTAAATAGCGTATTAAATAGTGATCATTTTCGCGCTCGCTCTCGCGTTAGTGTGTGTTGGCAATGCTAAATAGCGTATTAAATAGTGATCATTTTCGCGCTCGCTCTCGCGTTGGTGTGTGTTGGCAATGCTAAATAGCGTATTAAATAGTGATCATTTTCGCGCTCGCTCTCGCGTTAGTGTGTGTTGGCAATGCTAAATAGCGTATTAAATAGTGATCATTTTCGCGCTCGCTCTCGCGTTAGTGTGTGTTGGCAATGCTAAATAGCGTATAAAATAGTGATCATTTTCGCGCTCGCTCTCGCGTTAGTGTGTGTTGGCAATGCTAAATAGCGTATTAAATAGTGATTATTTTCGCGCTCGCTCTCGCGTTAGTGTGTGTTGGCAATGCTAAATAGCGTATTAAATAGTGATCATTTTCGCGCTCGCTCTCGCGTTAGTGTGTGTTGGCAATGCTAAATAGCGTATTAAATAGTGATCATTTTCGCGCTCGCTCTCGCGTTAGTGTGTGTTGGCAATGCCAAATAGCGTATTAAATAGTGATAATTTTCCCGCTCGCTCTCGCGTTGGTGTGTGTTGGCAATGTTAAATAGCGTATTAAATAGTGATCATTTTCGCGCTCGCTCTCGCGTTAGTGTGTGTTGGCAATGCCAAATAGCGTATTAAATAGTGATAATTTTCCCGCTCGCTCTCGCGTTGGTGTGTGTTGGCAATGTTAAATAGCATATTAAATAGTGATCATTTTCGCGCTCGCTCTCGCGTTGGTGTGTGTTGGCAATGCTAAATAGCGTATTAAATAGTGATCATTTTCGCGCTCGCTCTCGCGTTAGTGTGTGTTGGCAATGCCAAATAGCGTATTAAATAGTGATAATTTTCCCGCTCGCTCTCGCGTTGGTGTGTGTTGGCAATGTTAAATAGCATATTAAATCGTGATCATTTTCGCGCTCGCTCTCGCGTTGGTGTGTGTTGGCAATGCTAAATAGCGTATTAAACAGTGATCATTTTCGCGCTCGCTCTCGCGTTGGTGTGTGTTGGAAATGCTAAAATAGCGTATTAAATAGTGATCATTTTCGCGCTCGCTCTCGCGTTGGTGTGTTTTACACTCAACCTTTACAGCGCTGAATTATTTTGGTAAAAAACTTGGAGACCAAAGGGCTTTTTCAATTTGAAATCATCATAACTGTCTTAGTTATCTCATTCCGATTCATTTGAATATAGGTCTACGGTCATTATATACAGACGTCAGATTATGACGTCTAAAGTCGATCCCCGCACTGTAAGGGTTGATCAATATCTATGTAATGCATTCACGACTTTTGAACAAAAACCGTTTACAAATTTGACACCATGTCTGCTGGGTTGGGTATAACCAGAATACATAAGAAGAAATGTATAACTCCGGCCTGTTGATTTTAGACGCTAAGTTCACCAAATTGCATATTACTCAAAAACTATTTCACTTATAAACTTAAAATGGGTTAAATGGTATAAACCTGTGTTACTTTTCGATTGATTATCAACACAAACATTTTTATATTATGTAATTATGTTGTCAGTGTACATTGTTTATTTTCTCGTTTATATATATGTGAGCAAAACAAGTAGTAGTCATGTGGATGTTTGCAATTCTATATAAATAAATGAAATTAAACAAGCAAACAATTCATTGTGAGGGGAAAGGGAGAGCTCAGATGATATTCAGGCCCGTCTACACCAATTAACAGCCAACAGAAGACGCTCAACCAATGCTGTTTTTTGTGGAGGCCCGTAGATGTAGATGTTACTATCATGATTCTTAATGTTGTGCTTCACGGAAAAATTATGAATCTACACGTATGAATGATCAATCAATCAATCAATCAATCAATCAATCAATCAATCAATCAATCAATCAATCAATCAATCAATCAATCAATCAATCAATCAATCAATCAATCAATCAATCAATCAATCAATCAATCAATCAATCAATCAATCAATCAATCAATCAATCAATCAATCAATCAATCAATCAATCAATCAATCAATCAATCAATCAATCAATCAATCAATCAATCAATCAATCAATCAATCAATCAATCAATCAATCAATCAATTAATCAATCAATCAATCAATCAATCAATCAATCAATCAATTATTTAATTATTTAATTAATCAACGATATGAAGCAGTCCATCATAGAATTACCATGAATTTGTGTAGCCTGTCATGCTTGATGGAATTTGGTGTACAGCTTGTATGTTCTCTGAACCACATGGCAATGTTGCGAGAAAACATGCAGATGCCACGTGCTAATGTGTGAACATGCAAATAAGACACAGAAGCGCCCCATGTGCCCAGAAAGTGAACTAGGTCTACATATATGGGCGGGATATACATGTGAAATGGCAATTTTACTGTTATATTTGATAGACATCACTATTCGGCAAAACTCCGAATGCCTCTACGAGTGAAATTAGCTACCTTGTCATCTGCGTCATAGTAAAGTAAAGATAAAAAGCATTCGCTGGAGTAAATATTAACTTATTGTCCTATAACTTATTGTGAACAGAATTGACGAGGAATTTTATTTTTCAATGGAATCGTCATCTTTGTGTGTATAACATACTAATACATTATTTAACTGTTTTAATACTACATCTGGAAATGGACTCTTTTTTACTATTTTTAAAAACACGATTTATGAAACGAGCGATTAAACAACTCATAATGGATTTTCAACAACATATTACCACCAATGAAACCCGTCGAAACAACACCAAAACAATTGTACATTTGTTCATGTTTGTACTTGTTTAAAATCTTATCTTTGCACAGCCGTTTCCATTCGTTCAGGAGAAAACACATGTTTAGTGATTCATATCTGTGTTTGTTGCAAAATATTCACAAAAGTATGTTGATCTTTTCACCTTGAACCTGATAATGAATCACTTAAATGCTTCAAGAAATGGATTTCCCAGTCAAAATCACATCAAAAGAGATGCTTCTCGTTCATATTTTAACTTGTAATTTTTTTTCCACTTATTTGATCATGAACTTAGCGTTATTACCTTGTGTTTCCTGCATTTGTTAAAAACTTTTTTTTTTCGACTTTTTAGAATTGATCTTATTTATAAAATAATGACCTTGAAACTGACCTTTTGAACTTAAAAATAAATGTGATCCATCATAATAATACCACAATTGAACTTTTCATTTAAAACTTACACGAAAAAGAGGTATTACACTTATTCCTAACTTAATCTGTTGAAAAAATATGTTTGAAATTGACCTTTCGAGCTTGAATAATGGCAAAAAAGCAATACTAAAAAAAAGTTCGCTGCTTAAAATATCGCACTTGGTCCAAATATCTATTGAATTTCTTCCCCCCCCCCCCCTCCTCCAAGTAGCATAATTACTTAATGTATGTATTTATATTTATCAATATTTAATTATTTATTTCTGATGATATCATAATGGAGAATGCTCGTTCACTAGGTGGCCCTAATTCTCTGTAGCTCAATGGCCGGTGAGCGTGATTTCTTTTCTTCAAAAACCACGGGTGCTGCATAATCTGATAATACACTAGATTCACAGCCATCATTATGAAGAGTAGCTAGGTTAGCCCTTGCCCTGCTGTCCCCGTATAGATGCGGTTTTAGGCATATTTTGGGTTAACCCTTGTCCTGCTGTCCCCATATATATGCGGCTTTAGGCATATTTTAGGTTAACCCTTGTCCTGCTGTCCCCGTATATATGCGGTTTTAGGCATATTTTAGGTTAACCCTCGTCCTGCTGTCCCCGTATATATGCGGTTTTAGGCATATTTTAGGTTAACCCTTGTCCTGCTGTCCCCGTATAGATGCGGTTTTAGGCATATTTTTGGTTAACCCTTGTCCTGCTGTCCCCGTATATATGCGGTTTTAGGCATATTTTGGGTTAACCCTTGTCCTGCTGTCCCCGTATATATGCGGCTTTAGGCATATTTTAGGTTAACCCTCGTCCTGCTGTCCCCGTATATATGCGGTTTTAGGCATATTTTAGGTTAACCCTCGTCCTGCTGTCCCCGTATATATGCGGCTTTAGGCATATTTTAGGTTAACCCTTGTCCTGCTGTCCCCGTATATATGCGGTTTTAGGCATATTTTAGGTTAACCCTTGTCCTGCTGTCCCCTTATATATGCGGTTTTAGGCATATTTTAGGTTAGCCCTTGTCCTGCTGTCCCCATATATATGCGGTTTTAGGCATATTTTGGGTTAACCCTTGTCCTGCTGTCCCCGTATATATGCGGTTTTAGGCATATTTTGGGTTAACCCTTGTCCTGCTGTCCCCGTATATATGCGGCTTTAGGCATATTTTAGGTTAACCCTTGTCCTGCTGTCCCCGTATATATGCGGTTTTAGGCATATTTTAGGCTAACCCTTCTCCTGCTGTCCCCTTATATATGCGGTTTTAGGCATATTTTAGGTTAGCCCTTGTCCTGCTGTCCCCTTATAGATGCGGTTTTAGGCATATTTTAGGTTAGCCCTTGTCCTGCTGTCCCCGTATATATGCGGTTTTAGGCATATTTTAGGTTAACCCTTGTCCTGCTGTCCCCGTATAGATGCGGTTTTAGGCATATTTTAGGTTAGCCCTTGTCCTGCTGTCCCCATATATATGCGGTTTTATGCATATTTTGGGTTAACCCTTGTCCTGCTGTCCCCGTATATATGCGGTTTTAGGCATATTTTGGGTTAACCCTTGTCCTGCTGTCTCCGTATATATGCGGTTTTAGGCATATTTTAGGTTAACCCTTGTCCTGCTGTCCCCGTATAGATGCGGTTTTAGGCATATTTTAGGTTAACCCTTGTCCTGCTGTCCCCTTATATATGCGGTTTTAGGCATATTTTAGGTTAGCCCTTGTCCTGCTGTCCCCTTATAGATGCGGTTTTAGGCATATTTTAGGTTAGCCCTTGTCCTGCTGTCCCCTTATAGATGCGGTTTTAGGCATATTTTAGGTTAGCCCTTGTCCTGCTGTCCCCGTATATATGCGGTTTTAGGCATATTTTAGGTTAACCCTTGTCCTGCTGTCCCCGTATATATGCGGTTTTAGGCATATTTTAAGGCGAATAATATGTCACTGAGATGGAGAAGATTAGTTTGTGGTAGATGCGCAGTCAGTAAAAAAACTCAATTTAGAAAATGTAGATTTAAAAAAAAAGAAATATTTTTTGTTATTTGGAGCTGGAAATTGCGTCAGCAATTCCAGTTTCAAATGACGAAAAATACAATTGAAACAATTCAGCATGACAAGGGTTAATTCCCAGTGTTTTAACCTTTTAGGCGCTTTAGGCGACTATTGTCGGTTTTAATATATTATATTACCCTGAGCGACACAATCAGGAGACAATCTTTAAAAAAACAGTATTTTTAATTTGGCTTCTTAATAGGGATATATGATGAGGAACTAGTACTGAAAAAAAAATTGTGTGTTGCGCATTTACCAGTTAAGATATAGAGACAAAATTCCCGTATTTTTCATTTTGGACATTCGTGTACATTCAACTCCAAAAAAAAATTATTTTTGTCATTTTTGTTTAATTTTAACATCACATTCCTAGCAACATGGGACTGTGCATGTGATTCTTTGAAGACGCTACCAAAATTCAAAATTGCCGCCAGAGGGCAACTCCGAATTTTTTTGTGTGCGCAAAAACTCTAAAACTTGAAGTCGGAAAACATTCAAATTTTACAATCACATTCCCCACGCTATAGAGATGTGCAGGTGATTTTTTAAAGGTTTTTTTGAAATTCAAAATGGACGCCATGAATCAACGTTATCATTTTTTTGACGCAAAACTCAAAAATTGAAATCATAAATAATTCATATTTTATAATAACATTACCAACCATCTGGAAATATGAAGGTGATTTTACTGAAATTCAAAATGACCGCCACAAGTAGACTTTTTATATAGTTGTGACCGCTAAAATTCTTAACCTATTTTATGGCAGGGGATGATATAGGACTTCAGGCCTCTTGTTCACAATTGACCTACAAGTCTAGTCGATGAATAGGGTTCCCGTGCACAACAGAAATAGACTTCTAAATGATGTATCTAGCCTGAAAAAAAGTAGAAAACGTTCAGCTATGTCAACAAGCTGAAAAAAGTCCCACGTGCCATTGCTATTCAAATTTTGCCGCCATTACCGAAAAATGTATGTTTAGTTATAGCTTGGTCGATATCACAGTTATCGGCATAATAAAAAAAGGGTGTCTACACCCATGTGTTGATTTTCAAAGAAGACAAAACTATTTTTAAAGTGATATAATGTGCTTCAGATAATTTAGTATGCAAATTATCGCCGCCACTACCGAAAAAAATTATTTAGTTATAGTTTATATTATATATTTATATTCGAGCACAACAAATCTTTAAAGAAAAATAAATGTACTTATATTCGAACATTAAATGATCTTGATAATAAACAAATTATTTCGACATAAAAAATGCAAATTTGTAATATTATTTGCTTTGTAGTGACAATTATAGTACGTAGAACCTTTTTAATACACTATCTTAGCATCGAGATGTGCATTATATAAACTTATTTTAAGAAAACAACTTTCGAAAACTGGCATTTATTATATAAATATCAATCTAGGCGTAATTATTTTTTAACCGTTTCAACAGACAGCCACCATTCCACAATGGCATACTGCATGTTTGCATCGTCACAGCTGTCGTCGACAGTCGCGTCCATACTTCTGTCCAGGATTGCACAATACGCGATCATTGTTATAAAAACATACATTTCGCATTGAGTGAAATTAAAGACTTGTCCACTTGTGCATCATTTTTCTTTGCGGATTAATAATACACAATAATCTGTTTGATGAGTGCAAAGCTTATTTCAATAATTCAGACCTCGTAACGATAATGGGGGCGGGTGTTACGGGTGTGATTCTTATAATGTGACATAAAAGACGAATTTCTTCTTGTCGTTCAAGTTGTCTGATTAGGCGAAACAAATCCTATTCAGAGGGGTGCACTTAGTTTTCGAAAACAAGTGCATGCACTTATATTCGATCATAAAACATTTTTTAAACATCCCTAAAACATGCGATTTCCACTTATAGGTGCATGCACGTTTATGCGCGGGATACGGTATACATGGTGAGTAGTAAACTACAGGCTCCGGCACGACAGACGGCACCGTTAACCCTCCCCCCCCCCCACCCCGCCGCTCTACATGGTAATGATACATTTGTAAAGTCATTTGAAATGGCCAACTTTTCCACGGGGCTTCGGGGTTGGAATTCTTCTCAGAAATACATTTTATGTATTTCCGATATGAGAGCCCAGCTGAAATTCATGAGATGTACAGATCACAACTCTTGAAATTAGCTGAAATTAAGGGGGTGTTCGAGTAGGCATACGCTGTGCGGTAACAGGAAATAATTTAAAAACATTGTATAGAACGTGACTGGAAAAGGGTAACGACTCTTTTATTTACTCTCAGATAGAGGAAAAATGTAATATAAAAAGAAGATTAAAATATTGTATAACGCAAATGCTCACAGAATTGCCACACGACAATAAATTTTAATGCAAGGATACAAAACATTATTAGCTTTGGATACTTGATTGGTACAGTATCAGTAATAAGATTGTTTATTATAATGTCATACCATAGAACATAGTATACAATTTACAATAACTAACAATAATAGCACATCTAGCTGATGTATGTTGACTTATGCGACATATAGAACAGATTATGCATGTTTCATATTACAGGCATATAGACGTGTTATGTTTGGGAAAAATGTTTTTTATCATACATTTCAAAATAAAAATTAGTTTGGCAAGGTGCATTTCATTATATAATTGGTTTATAGCCTATAGTTAAGATCAAGGAAATGCAGTTCAAACTATATGATTGCACATAATGTACTTATTACTAAACTCGACTATTAAAATATAATACAAATGATATTATGCAAATCGCATTTTGTTTAAAAGTGCATTTCATTTACAGGTCTATTCGATTATAGTACATGTATATACATCAACTTTGAGCCACATTCAAATACAAAGTGTCACTTCTCACCATTGACATTACATGACGTTTGTGTTCTGATGAATTACTTAGCTTTACATAATTATCAATTACTGGCATCAATTTATTGACATTGATCACCACTTTGGCTGTTGAATAAATTTGTTTTATTATTATGGGTATACACACGTTTCAATGTTATATTATGGGTATACACACGTTTCAATGTTATTTGCTAACTCTGGGAATAAAGCACACTTCGTATGGCTTATGTAGCATAAGGACACCAGTTTTTAATTCACGAGGATCACAAGTGACAATTTCTGGACCGTAATCCATGTCAAAGTTCAACATCAAGTTAGCCAGGAAGTAGAATAGACGTATCATGCTATACTGCTCTCCAGGACAGACTCGAGGGCCGGCACTGAACAGCAGCATACGTTTCAGGTTTGGGTGACCAGGTGGCAATACATCTCCATCATCTGTCAAGTAACGACTCGGTCTAAATTTCCAAGGATCTCCCCAGAACTTCTCGTCATGATGCATAGTCCACAGGTTGGCCACGACTAGGGTGTTTTTGGGAATCTTGCTTCCAGCTAGTTCTGTATCTTGTGTGGTCGCGTGTGGCAGAAGGTTAGGGTTGATCGTAGTGTATCGTAGCAGCTCGTACAAGACTGCTTTCGTGTAGGGCATGTTCTCTCTATCTTCAGCTGTCACGGTGGTCCTCTTGCCAACCACGGCGTCCAGTTCCTCGTGCATTTTCCTCATCACGTCTTGATGGTGAATTAGTACGTTGATAAATGCGTAGAGACCACGTGCTGTGGTGGATACTCCTCCTACTATCAAACCGTTCAGTTGGGACATAATGTTGACATCCTGTAGTATTTGAGTACCATCTGGGTGCTTCAACTTATCTTTCACAGCCAGAAGAGCTTCAACTACACTCTTAGGATTTTTCTCATCTAATTGAGGCATGATAACATCTCTGGTAGCATGGAAAACATCCCGTAGATCCTGCCTACCCTGCAGCAGCTGTTTGTATGTATTGTTTCCAAAGAATCTCAACCATGGGAATTTGTCAAGAATTGTGCCGCCTGCATTCTGATTGAGGGTTGCCATACCATTAGTTTCCATTCTAATCATCGCTTGCCTCATTTCAGGATCGTCAGCCAAATCCTTTCCCATCGCCAAAATCATTACGATACGTACCGAAAAATGATACAGTGGATCCAGCACATCCGTAGGTTTCCCTTCCAGCTTTCTTAGTTCGTCAAAGAAGTCTTGTTCGGCAACCTGATACAGCTCTTCGTGATATGTCGATTTGCCGGTACTGTGGTGTCTAAGATTGCTTGAAACTACCTTTTTAAGAGTCGGTCGAAACTTGGCATCTGGTGAGGAAAATGCAATATCTGATTTACCATTGCTGAATATCTCCACTCGGATCGACCCCTCAGGACGACCAGCAAAATGACTTCCTCTCGTTATAAGTATATCTTTCAAGTTTTCATAATCACTGACAACAACGATGTTCTCTCCTGGCAACCTTATAGCATACACACCGCCAAGCTGCCGAGCCCACTTATCTATCTTATGGTGGGCTCGAGATGGTTCAAGTTGAAATAAATTACCAAGAACAGGTAAACCTTTTGGGTAAGGCAGCTTCAACTTTGCTGGTGATCTTAGATTCCACCATACCACTAGCCCCAGCAGGACTGCAACTGAAATGAACAAGAAAGATATGTCAGTGAAAAGCAATGCACCATACACCAGGCGAACAATCATGCCGAGATTTTCTGTATTATAATGTTATTTTGAACTTGGAAACTACACGCAGTGGACAAAAGTTTGTTCACCCCAAAACAATACATACACAATCCACATCTCATTCACCATTGAACTGTCAGCTGGTATACAATACACATACAGTATTTAAACTTTTGAGGTATACCACTTCTTTCCCACATGTATTTTACACATGCTCATAAATTATACCTCTGGATTATAATTTTGAGTTCCAGTCTAGATGTTAGCGGTGGACATAAGGCGTAAACGTAATGGTCTTTTCAATCACATAATTGGAGTGATGAGCTGCATTATAAAAAACTGTACAAAATGTTTCGGCAAGATATAGGCTATCGGCCTGCAGATAAATCTGCGCTGGCATTGCCGTCTAAGAATAAGTACAGCTTGCGAAGACAGACGTCACAGACTGATATCAGGTTGTCATGTAATAATAATTAAATAATAATATTAATAATAATAATACAATGTTCTTATATAGCGCAGTTCTAGTCCGTTTATTAAAAGTTTTTAAAAAAGGTGAGGCATGTTTAAAAGTCATATGCGTGTATAAAAAGATTGGTTTTCAGGTTTTGTTTGAAAGATCTCAGTGTAGGACTTGGAGTGGTATGAATGGGCAGTTTGTTCCATAATGTGGGACCAGGGGCTTAGGGTACGCTGGTGCCAACCCATGAAGATATTTATATACCAGAAGCAGGATTTTTAATATGATCCGTGATCTAACTGGTAACCAGTGAAGAGATCTCATGACAGGTGTGATGTGCTCATGTTTTTTGGTATGTGTGATTAGTCGTGTTGCTCTATGCTGAAAAAGGTGTAGACGGTGAATGTGTCTGTCTGGTAAACCAAAAAGCAACGAATTACAATTGTCTAGTCTGGAGGTCACAAAGGAATGAACAAGTTGTTCTGTAGTGCGTGGTGTCAGAAATTTGAGGATCTTTCCAATCATGTGGATTTGGTGATCACATGACTTACACAGTGCGCTGACTTGTTGCTCCATACTGAGATGAGAGTCAAATATTACACCCAGATTTTTCACATAAGGGCTTGTCGAGATTGTTGAATCACCAACTTGTATTGTGGAAATGTTAAGCTTTTTCAGAAGATATGTTGAACCGGTGATGACAAAGTCAGTTTTATCCCCGTTCAGTTGGAGTTTATTGACCACCATCCATTTCTCAATTTCATCCATGCACTTCTCCAGTTTAGCGATAGCACATGCTGTAGGCCTATCTTGTGAGTTGAAGCATAGATATAGTTGTGTGTCATTTGCAGACATATGCTATTCAAGTCCATATTTTCGAATGATTTTACCTAGTTCAACAGCTATATAAATTGTAAACAAGATGGTCCTAAAACACATGTACACCACAGGTCAGACCAGTGGGCTTTGAGGTAGCACTGCCCGTCTTAACGGTTTGGGTTCTCGACTTAGGTATGAGGCAAACCATGTCAGAGGCACGCCAGATAGACCAACGTCATCTGATAGACGAGTCAGCAATATGTTGTGGTCAACTGTATCAAAAGCTGCCCTCAAGTCTAGCAGCACCAAGCATGATGCTCGGTGACTATCAGCGGCTGTTAACAGATCGTTGTGAATCCTCTAGTCCAGGGCTATTAGTCTAAAACTCATAGAGACCTCGAACAAATTCCTAACAAGCTGAAAATTTCAGCAAAAATTGTTGAGACAACATAGAAAAACATATCAAAAGTCCTCTAAGATCCCCCTGGTATTACCTTAAAACTATTTAACCTTGATTGATAAAAATTGTATCTAAACATATGTTTATTCCCCTGCGGAATCCATTAAAAATATTTGTATTAATTTTTAGCCACCGTTTCATCCCCAAAAATGGTAAATATGGTAAAATAGAGGTAATAACCATAATTTATGATCTATTTGACATAAATTCATAAACTGTGTATCTAGAATCGGATATTTTTTTAAAAAACACTTCTAAAACTTGGCGACCTCCCCTTAATTACCAACAACAATTTTTTATATTAATTTTTAACCACCCTTTCCTCTCCATAATAATTAAATATGGCTAAAATGGGGAGTGATAACCATAGCTTATGAACTATGGGGTCTAAAGTTACAAAAAATGTTTTTAAACATATGTTTTAGCTCCTGAGGAATCCACTACAATTATTTATATCAATTTTTAACAACCCTTTCTCTCCTGAAAGTGGAAAATAATGGAAAATTATGAGAATAACCATAAATTTGACGGAGATTCATAAAATTGGTTTTTATATATTTGTCCTAGCAGCAAACAAAAAAGTGTAGGCCTAATTGAAAGAAAAACCAACCATCACCTTTTAATCTCAAAAAACGAAATTGTATATGATGTTGTATTCATTTTTAACAACCTTTGCATTCCCCAAAAGTATTTTCATGTATAATGTAGATTGTTAATCACATAATAAAACAGTTAATTCGAGTTTATTTCAAAGAGCTTAAACTATTAAATTTTAAACTATTAAACTTTTAAAAACGGTTTTATTATTTTTTCTCGGATGCTAAAATATATAATCTAGATACCAATTTTATGAATCTAAGTAAGTCAAATATTGCTCACATCTTACCCTTATTTACCACTTTTCGGGATGAAAGGGTGATGTTACAGCATCATATCCTTTTGTTGCTGGTTGTCGCATAAGTTTAAAGCGGCTGTTAGCAGATCGTTGTGACTCCTCTATTCCAGGGGTATCAGTCTAAAACTCAGCAATGCCGTCTCTGTGCTGTGACTTTTTCTATAGTGTGATACAAATTGTGTGACTGCATATGATGGGATAGTCTTACAGAAACAATCTTTTCTATCACTTTAGAGATAACAGATAGTGAAGAAACAGGTCGGTAGATTTTTAGCTGTTAGGGGTCTAATGAAGGATTTTTAAGAAGTGGTGTGACCATTGCTCACTTTCATGTGCGTTAGATGTTATACAGTTATCAGCAGAAGCTGAGTGGCGACGGCTATTCATGTCAGCATTTGGGACATCAACATCAGAATACCCCCAAAAAATGTTCCTAAATTTGATCATGGGGAATTGGGTAACTAGCATAAAACAAAAATCGCCACAAGCGAACATTTTTAATTTTTAACTTTTGTCATAAAATCCTTATATTGCAATTTAATAGCTCATTTTAGACTAATTTGAATACACTGAGTTCATTGGAATATTTATTGTTACGTTTCAGGGTCATACACAGGGTAAAAACAAGATGGCTGTCAATAACCGCAATGAAAATTACTTTATTATTATTATTGACATACTAACCCTATATTCTTATGCAATACCTCATTTTGGACTAATTTGAATACACTGATTTCATTGCAATGAATATTTTTTATGTTCCAAGGTCATCTAGAGGTCGTCATGAAAATGAATCTTTTAACTTCTGGTATAATATTCCTAGATTCTTATGTAATAGCTTTGATATTGTATTAACTCTAGTTTGAAAACTTTGATTTAAAAAAAATAATTAGTATCAAGATTTCAAGGTTATCTAGTGATAAAAAAACAAGATAGCTGCATCACTTGGATCTTTGCCGTTTTCGGCCAAATGCGACATTTACTCATCAAGCGATTCTTAGACATTCATAAACATATGGAGGTCTAATTAAAGCTGCACAATTCTTTTTACCGGCCTTTTATATTCAATGAGCAGTGGTAGAAACCGGAGATACGAGGATGGCTATGGTTTGTTTCAACATCTCTTTTTAGGCCAACCTTTGGACTCTCAAGGAGCAAATTAAAAATTCAAAAATATTACATTCCAGGTTCCAGTTCTCCGTTCCATCCAGATATTTCCACAACATAATGTAATTTGTAGGCTAAAAATGACTCGCTAATCTGAGGTCATTATTATATGCCATTATCTCGCTCCCAGCACCCTTCCGGTGCTAGAATCCCTCACGTTCGAAAGATGTAGGAGCTTATTTGTTGACTAATACCTTAAGCTACCTAAAACAATCGTCAAACCTTTAGCCCCTGATACAAACAAAAATTGGTACCACTCGGAGGCATCAGACAAAATTTTAATACCTCACCAGCCATGCCTATGACATGTCAAAAAATGGATGAGGGACATCTGAAAGGAGTAGCTTTTCAAAAATATAGCGATTTTATCATTTTTAAGCTTTCTCTAATGTAAAATGTATGAAAGAATTTATTCAATTGTGTATGGGCATAGTTTTATGCATGTGTCCCTTTCAGTAGTTTAAGCATAGTTTTTCCCCCCCGCCATGTGACCTGAATCATTGTGTAGTGGCGTTGTCCTTCTGTCCAGTCGTTCGTCCGTCCGTCCGTCCGTCCGTCCGTCCGTCCGTCCGTCCGCCCGTCCAAATCAAGTTCTGCAGCGGAGGCATAATCATCGACGCCTGCGTCTAAGCACATGTCTAGTTGCGCTGTTGCTTCTCTTTTTGTTAAAACTTTGGTTGCAGATTATTCTTGCTTGTACATTTCAGTAAATATTATATAAAATTCGTTATTTCTCTGGATCAGCTTTTACCATTCATTTATTACATATAGGATATACATTCACTGTCGTTGGGTTGGATGAAAGTGTCTTTTGAATTAATGATATTAGAGTGAATAATATAATAACCCTAAACAACCATCCAGCAGGATACATCAATCATTTTTGCTATTGAAAGATAGATTATATACGATTGTTCTTGAAGTCAAGAGATGTGAGTTACTGAGTGCAAATGGAAGTTAAATACATTAATAATAACAATACTTTTACTACAACAATGCCTAATGCCATAATCCAATGTAGTGTCATATCATGCTACTATATAGCAATGCTCAAATGTGACATTGCGAAATGTGCATATATTGTAATGGTATATATATTGTTGTTGTAATGATATATCCTTATATAATAACGCCCAAAAGCAATACAATTATTTAAATCTTGTCATGATAATGACACATTCCAGTGTTCTGATTCCATAATCAGGACATCCTGATTTTACATACTTATTTGACACCTCTGACATCGCGCAATGCTTGACCCTTACAACGCTGAAAGATTTTTGTATGAACCATGGAAACCAAAGGGGTTTGTTCGATTTGAAATCATCATAAATGTCTTAGTTAGCTCTTTCCTTTTCTTGTGAATACCTATGTTATGGGTCCACGATCAGTAGAAATATTTTCACTATTACAGTGCCGAGATAGACTTTAGTCGTCAGAATCTGACGTCTACAGACGTTAGATTCTGACGACTAAAGTCTATCACGGTACTGTAAGGTTGATATTCATCCGGATAATGTATCTGAAATACATGGGTCTAATGCGGATAGCAGCATATTTATTTTCATCGATACTGTGTCAAAGGTTTTGGTTTATTTTATCTTGTTTGTCTGATTGCATACTACCTGTAATTCTTATGATTTCTCAAAAGCTCTAAATCGCCACAGTTGCATAAAAATCCAATATGCCTGTTATTGCGTTTCCTTGATATATTTCCTGATCTATTTCGAAGTTGTCCAAGTATTGATCTCATTGAAATCTACCACACACCACCTCCCTCGTCCACTATTTAGTCCCCACTTTAATGTAATCTATGCTGCACATTCATAATAGTACATAATTAATTCAAAAGGAACTAGTCTGGCCCATCAGGTTTCAATTCATTTAGCTCAACATAACGTTCAATGTATTCAAGCTGATAAATTAAAGTAGCAAGCAATAGGAACAACGTCTTTGTTCGCTTTATTATAGCTGCTAGTTGTAATTTAAATCGTTCGATTTTATATCTGTTCTCAATCACTCCGCAATCAACATAATACATATTAAATGCGATTGTTTTAATTCTACAACCTGTATTAATCTTAACTCTTACAACGCTGAAATATGTTTGTATAACCCATTGAGTCCAAAGGGTTGTTTTCAATTTAAAATTATCATAAATGTTTTAGTTAGCTCTTTCCGACTTATTTGAATATCTATGTTATGGGTCTACGACCTTTAACATATTTAAATTCTTTCAGTGCGGGGAACGTCCTCATACGTCAGAAGGTGACGTCTGCAGACGTCACATTCTGACGTATGAAGACTTTCCCTGCGCTGAAAGGGTTGACCCTTACAACGCTGAGATATTTTTGTCATAAATGTCTCATGCTTATAGTCTGGTGCGGTATGTCATTTTGGCCATTTCTGTTGCCAAAATTGATTTTATTGTTTTTATGGCTTCATTAGGGGTCAAATAAGCCAAAAAATATTGGGGTTCAATTTTTTCTGCCCCTCGACCTCTTTTTATGGCACATTCAAAATGGCCGCCATCGAAATCACATATTTGGCCATAACTTGGCCTCTAGCAAAGCTAGAGTCACGATTTTGATGTCTATACCCAGGTTTTCGGGTATGAGGAATCCAATAGTGCCCATACAAAATATGTATGTCTTGCAGATATTCCGATATTAAATATAAAACATATTTTTTATGCGTTCTCGGTCATTTTTTGTCGCAAATATGAAAAAACTCATATTTTCAAATAATTATTTTGGAAGCGTTATTTAGTATGTATTATAATATAAACAGCACATTGCTGATGGTTTCCGAATGGTAGATGTTTCGTTGATGGACCCTAAATATTCCACCAAGAAGTGATACAAGTGATAGCGTAGAAACCGAGCAACTTCAATAACGATGTTTGGTACATTTCCTTAATTTGCAAATGACCATTTTGCAACAGTCACAGAGGAAAATTGTTAACTAGTGTGTCTTTTGCAAAAAAGTACACACTTTTTTGAAAAGTAGATAGGAGGGATGAAGGTCGGATCGAAATTAAAAAAATAATACAAAATGAATACAAAATTGTGAGCAAATGATCAGAATCAATCATCGTGATCATTGCGATTGTGATCCATCCCATCAGCAAAATTATTGGATTTTCAGATTTATTTTCTTTAAAATTCTTAAACGATGCACAAGGAAAAATAAAATAGGGGATTTTATTTCATCACAGCCCATGAGAGACATCCCCGTTTAAATTTCAGTCATAATTTGACATATTCTCCGAGATGCAGGGGTTACTCTCAGATCAACAATTTCATGAAACAATTAATTTAAATACTGACAGTTAAATCTCCGCGCCAAGGCAATATTCTAATGAGATGCAAAGCGAGTATTACCAATTAATATATAAATCTGTAACCTAATCAGGATGCCCGGCCGCGCAATGATTACAGTCTCTGTATCGCGTATACCTACAAACTCTGTTATCGCGGAATAGATTGGAGGACGACGGGGGCATTACCACAGCTGACATTTAAGCAGATCACAACAAGCATTCAATGGCCTGGTTCATCGAAAAGACAATGAGGTTTAGGTTCAAATTTAGTGATTTTGATTTATATATTAACATATTGACAATTTTTAAATTTCAAAAAGGCCGACTGTCGTTCACAATGACACAAGCCACACTACCTGGTTTGATTGTTATATACCCCACTGCTGCATTTGTACAGGAGTCGTCTGCAACGCTGAGCATTTTAACTATATCTGGTACTACGGCAGCCTTATTTGCATCAATATTTGTTGAGCTCAATAACAACCCTTAGTGCAGGTGAACTAAGACATCTGACAGGAATGAACATGCTATATTTCACTTACCACACATTTTGTTCTAATGGTGGGAGGTTTGGCCATCTGATAAAGCAGGTCTTGTCTCCCATTGACATGTGGTTAGCTCTCATAAGGTGTATCTCATGTAGGTGAACATTTCCCATTCTAGATTTTTAGTTGAATAGTTGCCACCGTAAAGCTGGAATTATCATTAGCTGATTAGGCCAGAGGATTAGTACACTTGACATACAAAATTCGCCCATGCTTCCAAGGCTTTCGATGTACAAATTTAGAGAGGGAGAGGTAGCGCATCGATAGAATATCGGACTGCCACGTCATTCATGCACGCATCCCGGGTTTAAACCGTGCTGATCTGGCAGGGGTCTTTCAGAGAAATATCCTTGTCTATTCCTCTCAATGTGACTAGGTGATCACAGTTGCGGCCTCGTCGAGTTCAATTTGAAACTAGTGTGTTGACGTTAATTTACAAGCTATTTAAAATAACAATATATGTGGATATAATCTGTTTACGTGTGAAGCTAATTTTACTTTCACAGATCAGTTAAGAGATATTACACAAGATGCTTCATCATCACAGAAACCAACCAACTTTCAAGAGGTATAAGTGTGCTCAATATCTAGCAAAAAGTTGTAAAGATGTTTGATCATCTGCGATAAGCCCATGTGCATAGCTTTCAGAAAACCTATTTTAAGAAGAAATATGCCACAATTTTCGACAAAGTTACTGAACAATATTAAAACTGATTTGCAACAAAGTAAAAGCCTCCACCGACGGTGAATGGACATACCCAAGCATATTCTGTTGTGTATAGCATTGAGGCATTACAAAAAATATTACTTTTGGACTACTCTGTTGCAGTACATATATGATCTAATTATGCCTCAAATCACCAATTACTCAGTTAATGCATCAGTATTAGATTCAGAATTTGTCAGTATTTGACCAGAATATATTATTTGGCTCAAATCACACCTGTTGAGGAATGAGGCTCCTGTTAATGTATCCTGCGCAGAAAGAAAGTGAATTCACCTGTCCTGTAGAAATTAGTACAAGCTCAACTTATTAGAGTTTTAGACACACGACCTCTGGTCACGATAAGGTGTTCTAGAGTAACCCAGAGAGAGACATAATTAACCATAGTACCCAGTGCCCACTCCACCAAATGATAGGCCCGAGGTGGTTTTTGTATTACTCTTTTGTCATGAAACATCCCTTGTGTAATCACTCACACGTGATCCGTGGACTGCCAATAAGGCGGTTCTAGATCTAGGCCTAGCATTGGGACATCTTACAAACTTCTGACTTCATGAGCTACTCTCATGGTTTGATAATTGTGTCACTTGCATCAATCAGCAGAAAACTCAACTCAACGGGAACCAGTTCTAAACAACTTGGTTTGGATGACAATGTACATACATAGTACTTGACTTCTGCCTTTCTAGAATGACTTCTCGGAGGTTATCTAAATTTTCAACCACTTGATGTTGTGTCTCGCGGGCATTTTCACTTTCTTACCGGATAACATTTTTATCTACTACTGAACATACAATATGCAAACACATTCAAGTGTATCTGTTAAAATGACTGGATTGGTTCAAAATGTATTATGTTTTCTGTTCTCTTATTATGAAACATCATTTGTAATATTTCCTAATTTAATGATCTGTGGTAGGCTACAAGGCGTCTCATGTAAACAGACTATCTTTGATTATGCTGTCCAGTTGAAAAAATATCACGTTACCCCTTTCCTGTATTTAGATTGGAACTGATTTACTGATACCTAGCGAAACATCTTTGTGGTTGTGAGCTGTTTGTTTCTTTCGCATACGCAAAAGAACCGAGCCATTAAATGTTTGTTGTGATCCTCTAATGGCCCTGCCCGTCCAATTATGGCTGGAATCTATACTCTAATATCTCTCATAGGATGTGATGAATTAAAAGTTCCCCTTTTATTTGTTATTGTGCATCATTTATGGATTTAAGAAAAATAAGATCTAAAAATCCAATAATTTGATGGATGGGATGCTTCATAATTACCCACCAAGATTAATTCTGGTCATTTGTTTAGCAAATATGAAACATTGCTGAAACGCACAATTTGCGCACAATGTGTGTTAATTTTATTTTATTTCAAATAACATTGACCCATCTCACCCACTTCTCAAAGTTATCAAATGTGTTTTGTAAAAGACACATGACCGACAATAGGAATTATCCTCTGTGACTGTTGTAAAATGTTTAAATGAAATAAATGCATCAAACATCGTAATTGAAAATGTTCAGTTTTTACAATCGCTTTATGTCACTTTGGTCAACTATTTGGGGTCCATTAACATGATTAACGGAACACCCATCATTCAGAAACCATCAAAAATGTACTGTTTATCATAATATGCACTAAACAATGCTCAATGTTTGAATTTTAGTTTTTTTCGAATTTGCGAAAAAAAATGACCGAAAACGTAGCAAAAATGTGTTTTATCGTTAATTTCAAAATAGCTAAGAGACATCCACATTTTTTATGGGCACTATTGGATTCCTCGTACCCAAAAACATGGGTATAGACATCAAAATCGTGACTCTAGCTTTGCTAGGGCCCAAGTTATAGCCAACTATGTGATTTCGATGGCGGCCATTTTGAATGTGTCATAAAACGAAGTTGAGGGGCGGGAAAAATTGAACCCCAATATTTTTGGCTTATTTGACCCCTAATAAAGTCAAAAAAACAATAAAATAAATTTTGGCAAAAACTTTTAATTTTAGGCATTTTTCTGACATACCGCACCAGACTATCAGGTCACATGCCCGTCCGAGCTGTGAGCACGGCCGGAATCTAAGTCCCCGGCGGGGCATCGGCAGGTGCCCTGCAGGGCCTCTCAGTGGTCCCGACATACAGGGGAATATATACCCGGCATGACCATTTCATATCCAGAGCCAGCTGCGGATATACATGTACATCACTCGCGCCGCCTACCGTGCACTTAAAAGGGGCCTTGAAATCATTCGATAAGAGTAGAGTATAGTCCCGACTATGGGATTCCTCCTGTCGCGATATTCCCATGATTGTGCAGAAAGCGACGCAAAGCAATATTCACTCTGCTGACAATATTCATTTGACAGCCCGACACCGTTACAATGTTGGCCATGTGGCATTGCAATTTAGTAATACAGAAAAAGTAAATCCCGCAAGACGAAGGTGGTGGATTTGACGCTGGCTGGCTCTAAGAGCCCGTTATATACGCGCAATACGAGCCTCTTTTACAGGGTCGAACACCACGAAGACTTTAATTTTTTCACCAGGATGGATGGGCGGGGGCCCTAGGGTAGTGGTTAGCACCGCTGCCTTTCACGCCAGAGTCCGGGGTTCGGTTCCCGGTCTCGGCGGTTTGAAAGAAACAAAATTGTTTCTTCCCCATCCACGTGTGAAAGTTAGTATTGTGGGGAGCCTCCGTGACCGAGAGGTAGCGTGCTCGGCCTCAGACCGCCAGGGCTCGAATTTCGAATCCTGTGTCTGGAGGACAGTGTCATCTCAATCATCTCACCATCCTCAGGAGGTTCTCCTGGCCCAGTTTAGCCTATATGTGCACAAAGGTGGCCTAAAGCCCGATTCATTTTTTACCAGGATGGATACGTGGCTGTTCCACTAAATTTTGCAACGTGTTGGCCCTTCAATTGGGAAAAGTAGTATGTCCCTATATGGAATAATGTGTCGAGTTATTAATGAAAAATCGATGTTTTAATGTCTTATTTTACCTAACTTATATATATATAGATACATTATTGTATAATAATTGTTAGTAGGCCTATCCATAAAAGACAAATTGTAAGAATGGTCGATTTGATGAATGAATGAATATATATATATATATAGCGCATGTATCCAGCAGGAGGCTGTTCAGAGCGCTGAACATCGAGAGTAACTTAGCAAGGCCTGTTATCATTCAAATTCCAACTCAGTCTCCTGGGAGATATACAGCTGAGCTGCCATTGAGCCGCATCAAGCTATTTTTCATTCCAAGCAAATTCGCCTTATGTGCCAAGTACTCACACATTGTGGATTTTCTGGGGTCTCGCCGGATGGAAACTGCGCCTACGTCCATTGAGGTTCGTTTACATCCAACTCTAGGTCAGTCAGACGAGCCATCTGATTTACGTGGTTCTCCGAGCCCCACGATAGTGTATAGGGCACCTGTTAGAACCAGGCGGTCACACATCCAATTATGGACCGGGCCCGGCGTTGCTTAACTTCAGTGATTGAGTCGATCTAGTTTGGGGACAACAAACACCCCGCTCGGATTAAAATTATGTAATGCAAGTTACAAACTCAGTTCGTAAAATGAGAAGTAGCATAAATTGCTTGATTTATTGGTTGTTTAATTGATGGGTTGATTGATTGAACATTGATAAAATCGCCTCTTAGTAACAGTGCATCCCCCTGGGGAATATTCATGGGTACCAACCGGGCATCGGGAGGGCACCGGTGAGACTGCGACCGAGTCCCCTACAAGCCGAGTAAATGAGTCAGAACCACACAGTCTCCCGCCGGGTAAAAGACGGCAAAAAACGGCCAAAAACAGCCCGAGAACTGCCCGGAAAGCCCCCATTTGTGAATTGTGACCAAGGCATTAGTTAGCTTTTACTGTTTCATTTGAATCCCTATGTTATGGATCTATGACCAGTAACTGTTATAAATATGTTTACTCTTTCAGAGCGTGGATCGTCTTTAGACGTCAGATTATTACCACATACTGGGTTGTAGTGCTCCCATATAACACTAATTTGGCCATGTGTTCATAACGTAACAGGGGTATATATCGAATGAAAATCAGAGGCTTCAAATTACAGTTGAAACCTCTGAGATAAAGGCAGGTATCAAACGGGTGTCATGTGGGCCGAAGCGTAGGCCATTAGTGCCATCCAGATGGTCATATTATAGCCATCCCACTGCATGGTAGGCCTAGTCTACTAATTTTTATCTTTTTTGTTAGTATAGAGTATGGTGGTATTGATAGTAGCAGCGTGTGTTCTGTCGGCAATATATATGTTTATTTGAGAACCTTCTTGTTAGAGTTGATCACGACCAGCGTGATTTGAAAACATCGCCTTTGGCTCGGATTTCAAATCACAGATCTGGTCGTGATCAAGTCGGTTCTCAAATGAACATAATTACCGACAAAACACACGCTAGTGTATAATTCTGACGTCTAACAGTCACACATACCATCGCGCACGTCGAGCGCACGAAAAATGAAGAATTTTGAAAAGTGCGTTGTGATTCGCTGGGCGTGCGTCAGAATTCGTTGATGATTTGACGAGAACGCCAGATGAACGTTATTCATTTATTGTGTGCGTCAACATTTTCTGCATGTTCAAAAATGTGAGCGTTTTTCCACGTGTGAATGTGGACGCCAGAAGAACGTCAGACCAGCGCCAGTCTAACGCTAGGCACAAGTAGAGCTCACGCTCTAAATTCGTTGTGTTTTCGTTGACCTAGGTTTATTCCAGTCACATGTAAACGGGGCGGGGGCCCTAGGGTAGTGGCTAGCACCGCTGCCTTGCACGCCAGAGTCCGGGGTTCGGTTCCCGGTCTCGGCGGTTTGAAAGAAACAAAATTGTTTCTTCCCCATCCACGTGTGAAAGTTAGTATTGTGGGGAGCCTCCGTGACCGAGAGGTAGCGTGCTCGGCCTCAGACCTCCAGGGCTCGAATTTCGAATCCTGTGTCTGGAGGACAGTGTCATCTCAATCATCTCACCATCCTCAGGAGGTTCTTCTGGCCCAGTTTAGCCTATATGTGCACAAAGGTGGCCTAAAGCCCGATTCATTTCATTTCACATGTAAACGACGCCCAGTCCACGCATAGAAAATAAAAATGACAATTTGGGTCCTGATTGTGAAAAACGTCGCAAGCTGGTTGCGAATGCACAGCGTGTTTTTAACGCAAAGGGCGAATGAACAGCGCTTTGCTAACGCGTTGGACGCATACAGTGCGATTATAGTAAATTTTATCAGTTTGTTTTGTACATATGTACAAAAATGTTTGGACGTAATTTCGACAAATTGATAGCAAATTCGGCTCTTAAAGCCGTGTATCATGTGAAACACCACCTCAAATAATTAAAAATAAAATGTCGTTCTTCAGAGCTCCAAGGGTTAAGCTGCAGAAATAACATAGTCACAGCGTGTTGCTCGACGCTGGACGAGCTGCGGGCGAGTGCCCAACGTTTGCTTCCAGCATTCATGCAGCGCAAAGCAAGCGTGTTGCCCGCGACTGCCCGGCGCCCTCAACGGGCAGCAATGTGATACATAGCAAACGTATTTGACGTTGATAAGACGTTGTTCTAGCGCGCCTAACGTTTTTCTGGCGATCTTCTGGCGTGTACATAAATTGTATGCGTTCATATGCGTTTAATATTTCAAACACACCCAACTTCCTTTGACGATTACACTGCGCACAAAAATATGCGTAGCGTTAGTGCGGCGCCCTCCACGAACCAGTAACGTATGCTGACGCACGACCGACGCACGACAGACTTTCTGGCAAAAAAATCTATTTTCAGTGCGTGGGTCGTGCGTCGACTATGTGTGACTGAACCTTACGGTCAGTAGAAAACTCAAAAATGCCGGCACTGAGCGCGCATGAAGCGCCCATCCAACGTGCTCCTAACGCATGTCCAGCGAACATATAACGTATATGGGGCATGCTAAGCGTTTCTGACTTATTCGTGCCTCGCGCTGGCGATGCGCGGTGTATTCGTTAACTCTGTCGCCCTGCAAACGCACAACGCGGTAGCGAAACGCTGTGTATTCGCTGATTTATACATCTGATTTATTTATGACACGCTGTATATGGGTATATTTAACCCTTTCAGTGTGGGGATCAACTTGAGACGTCAGAATCTAACGTCTATAGACGTCAAATTTTGACGTCTAAAGTCGATTCACACAATTTTCCCTTGAAAAACAAGACCGTGGGGACCTAAGATTCTTTAGGGCCTCTTTGTCACTATTTTCCAGTAAGCTATACTCCTGTTATTATGGTTGACTACATTAATGCGTATTACAAATTGCTTTGGATGGATTATATCAATTCCAGTTAACGTACAATATGACTGGCCACATGACTTACGTTTTAAAATTGCTTTGACGCGATAATTTTAAATTTCTTAAACAAGTAGCCTTAGATATCTATGTTAGCAAGGATACATGGGTACATAGGTACATGGGTTGCGTACATATCTACATGGACACATTGATACATGGATACATGGGTTGGGTACATGGGTACATGGATACATGAATACATGGGTACATGGGTACATGGGTACATGGGTACATCGGTACATGGGTACATGGTCCATGGGTACATGGGTACATGGATACATGGGTACATGGGTACATGGGTACATGGGTACATGGGTACATGGGTACATGGGTACATGGATACATGGGTATATGGGTACATAGATACATGGACACATGGGTACATGGGTACATGAATACATGGGTACATGGGTACATGGATACATGGGTACATGGGTACATGGGTACATAGATACATAGGTACATGGGTACATGGGTACATGGGTACATGGGTACATGGGTACATGGATACATAGATACATGGGTACATGGGTACATGGGTACATGGATACATGGATACGTGGGTATATGGGTATATGGGTACATGGGTACATGGGAACATGGATACATGGATACATGGGTACATAGATACATGGATACATGAGTACATGGTACATTGGTTGGGTACATAGGTACATGGACACATGGATACATGGATACGTGGGTACATGGGTATATGGGTACATGGATACATGGGTACATGGATACAAAGATACATGGGTACATGGGTACATAGATACATGGGTACATGGGTACATGGTACATTGTTTGGGTACATAGGTACATGGACACATTGATACATGGATACGTGGGTATATGGGTACATGGATACATGGGTACATGGGTACATAGATACATGGACACATGGGTACATGGGTACATGGATACATATATACATAGATACATGGATACATGGGTACATAGATAAATGGGTACATGGGTACATGGGTACATGGATACATGGGTACATGGGTACATAGATACATGGACACATGGGTACATGGGTACATGGATACATAGATACATAGATACATGGATACATGGGTACATAGATACATGGGTACATGGGTACATGGATACATGGGTACATAGATACATGGACACATGGGTACATGGGTACATGGGTACATATATACATAGATACATGGATACATGGGTACATAGATAAATGGGTACATGGGTACATGGATACATGGGTACATGGATACATGGGTACATGGGTACATAGATACATGGGTATATGGGTACATGGGCACATAGATACATGGGTACATGGATACATGGGTACATGGGTACATAGATACATGGATACATGGGTACATGGGCACATAGATACATGGGTACATGGATACATGGGTACATGGGTACATGAATACATGGGTACATGGATACATGGATACATGGGTACATGGGCACATAGATACATGGGTACATGGATACATGGGTACATGGGCACATAGATACATGGGTACATGGATACATGGGTACATGGGTACATGAATACATGGGTACATAGATACATGGATACATGGGTACATGGGCACATAGATACATGGATACATGGATACATGGGTACATGGGCACATGGGTACATGGGTACATAGATACATGGGTATATGGGTACATGGGTACATGGACATATGGATACTGTACATGGGTACATGGGTACATGGGTACATGGGTACATGGGTACATAGATACATGGGTACTTGGATACATGGGTACATGGGTACATGGATACATGGGTACATGGGCACATAGATACATGGGTACATGGATACATGGGTACATAGATACATGGATACATGGGTACATGGGTACATGGGCACATAGATACATGGGTACTTGGATACATGGGTACATGGGTACATGGATACATGGGTACATGGGCACATAGATACATGGGTACATGGATACATGGGTATATGGATACATGGGTACATGGGTACATAGATACATGGATACATGGGTACATGGGTACATGGGCACATAGATACATGGGTACATGGATACATGCGTACATGGGTACATGGATACATGGGTACATGGGCACATAGATACATGGGTACATGGATACATGGGTACATGGATACATGGGTACATGGGTACATAGATACATGGATACATGGGTACATGGGTACATGGGCACATAGATACATGGGTACATGGATACATGCGTACATGGGTACATGGGCACATAGATACATGGGTACATGGATACATGGATAAATGGGTACATGGGTACATGGGTACATGGATACATGGATACATGGGTACATGGGTACATGGGTACATGGATACATAGATACATGGGTACATGGGTACATGGGCACATAGATACATGGGTACATAGATAAATGGGTACATGGATACATGGATACATGGGTACATAGATACATGGATACATGGGTACATGGGTACATGGGTACATGGATACATGGATATATAGATACATGGATACATGGATACATGGGTACATGGGTACATAGATAAATGGGTACATGGGTACATGGGTACATGGATACATGGATAAATGGGTACATGGGTACATGGATACATGGATACATGGATACATGGGTACATGGGTACATGGGTACATGGATACATAGATACATGGGTACATGGGTACATGGGCACATAGATACATGGGTACATAGATAAATGGGTACATGGATACATGGGTACATGGATACATGGATACATGGATACATGGGTACATGGGTACATGGGTACATGGGTACATGGGTACATGGATACATGGATACCGAAAGACACGACGAGACAGGTTGTTTTTAACGGTTTTATCTGAACACTCGAGACTGTGTAGATTTATGGGTAAAGGTGAAGTTTGATTAATGACAAAAAGTGAAGATCTTTTCGGTGACTATAATATATTGTCTGCTGATAAGCGGACAATGATTAGTTCACCCCTTGTGTTGCTGAATTCTAAGATATTTTTCATTTGTAATTCCCAGCCTTGAAGATTTGTATTTTTGAAATTATATATTATGATTAACTGAGCATCAACCTCAAGCTTTTAATCAATTTCCAAGCATTCTATTTCATTATAAAATTGCTTGAAAATACGGGGACTGGCACTGCAAAGTTTAAAGTGAAGAAAATCTAAGGAGTAGCCCCCTGCCCTGCAAGAAAAAGAAGAATAAATCACAGAAAATGTGGATTGTTTCAAATTTGGGAAATGTTTTTTCTCAATTTTTCAACTCGAATCTATTAATCACCTTTATTTTGGTAGCATGGATTTATTGATTAAAAATGCAGAAAATAAAAGGGGCTTACTTTTCTTTGAAGCCTAGAGAGCTGAGGATAATTATATCTATTGTACAATTTTACGTTGACTTTGAAAAAGTATTTTTAAATAAACATCACAACAATACGTTGCGTCGCTGTCCGTTTATGAAATAAACAACTATAACATTGTAGTAGCAGAATTATTACTTGTACTAACACTAGGCGGGGGCCCTAGGGTAGTGGTTAGCACCGTTGCCTTTCACGCCAGAATTCGGGGTTCGATTCCCGGCTTCGGCGGTTTAAAAGAAACAAAAAATGTTTCTTCCCCATCCACGTGTGAAAATCAGTATTGTGGGGAGCCTCTGTGACCGAAAGGTAGCGTGCTCGGCCTCAGACCTCAGGAGGTTCTCCTGGCCCAGTGTAGCCTATATGTGCACAAAGGTGGCCTAAAGCCCGATTCATTTCATTTCTTTTCATTTGCGTCGCTGTCCGTTTATGAAATAAACAGCTTTAAAATTGTAGTAGCATAATTATTACTTGTACTAACACTTTACAGAGGATATGACTTTTCAAAATAATTGTGTAGACTATTAGACAATGACCATGTAAGATAATGAATAATAATAATAATAATAATAATGACAACAGCTGAAGTATGTCGAATTATGACAGGGTCTGGGTATTGGATATAGTAGATTCAATAATACTGTTATCGTGAACACACATTAGGCCAACAAATACCTCTGTTTCCGATTACCCGACCGACCCTATTTGAACCCTGAGCCTAAATTTACTATGGCAATTTCCTTTCAATTTCACTTAAAAAAACTGCCAAATTGCCCCCAAAAGGGTTGTTTATCAAATGTCATTTTGTCAGCTATTAAACCATCGTGGGATTTTTTGCGTAATTCTTTCCAATTTAAATTTTTGCGAAGATTATTAACTGAAGAGAAGTTTTTTTGGCTTTACCTAGTTAGGCCCACAGATATTTGTGCAACATATAAACATGCCGAGCTTAACCCTCACAAGGCTGGGATCGACTTTAGACGTCAGAATCTGACCCCTTGGTATCCATGTTGTGAATAAATATAATTCAGTGCTTTAAAGGTTAAGCCATGGAGTCGTGTATCATGGCTGGACCGGCTCTACGACATTTCGCACCATAGACGTTTCGCCCTCCCCCAAGACGTTTTGCACCCATCTTCAAGACGTTTCGCCCCCATCGCCGTGACGACTTGTCCCAATTTAAGACGTTTTGCCCCCCTGTGAGACGTTGCGCACCCACGAAAGACGTTTCTCCCCCTATGTGAGACGTTTCGCCAGATGAACGTTATTCATTTATTGTGTGCGTCAACATTGTCTGCATGTTCAAAAATGTGAGCGTTTTTCCACGTGTGAATGTGGACGCCAGAAGAACGTCAGACCAGCGCCAGTCTAACGCTAGGCACAAGTAGAGCTCACGCTCTAAATTCGTTGTGTTTTCGTTGACCGAGGTTTATTCCAGTCACATGTAAACGACGCCCAGTCCACGCATAGAAAATAAAAATTACAATTTGAGTCCTGATTGTGAAAAACGTCGCAAGCTGGTTGGGAATGCACAGCGTGTTTTTAACGCAAAGGGCGAATGAACAGCGCTTTGCTAACGCGTTGGACGCATACAGTGCGCATTAAACCCTAGGATGGTAATGTCGACAATTAAAGTAAATTTTAGCAGTTTGTTTTGTACATATGTACAAAAATGTTTGGACGTAATTTCGACAAATTCATAGCAAATTCGGCTCTTAAAGCCGTGTATCATGTGAAACACCACCTCAAATAATTAAAAATAAAATGTCGTTCTTCAGAGCTCCAAGGGTTAAGCTGCAGAAATAACATAGTCACAGCGTGTTGCTCGAGCGCTGGACGAGCTGCGGGCGAGTGCCCAACGTTTGCTTCCAGCATTCATGCAGCGCAAAGCAAGCGTGTTGCCCGCGACCGCCCGGCGCCCTCAACGGGCAGCAATGTGATACATAGCAAACGTATTTGACGTTGATAAGACGTTGTTCTAGCGCAACGTTCTGGCAAAAAAATCAATTTTCAGTGCGTGGTTCGTGCGTCGACTATGTGTGACTGAACCTTACAGTCAGTAGAAAACTCAAAAATGCCGGCACTGAGCGCGCATATAGCGCCCATCCAACGTGCTCCTAACGCATGTCCAGCGAACATATAACGTATATGGGGCATGCTAAGCGTTTCTGACTTATTCGTGCCTCGCGCTGGCGATGCGCGGTGTATTCGTTAACTCTGTCGCCCTGCAAACGCACAACGCGGTAGCGAAACGCTGTGTATTCGCTGATTTATACACCTGATTTATTTATGACACGCTGTATATTGGTCTTAAACTCGCTGGCTCTTCTCATATCCTGACAAAATTCCTGGACGCACAACGACGCACTGCTCCAATTTTTGTCACTCAAGGCGTGGGCTGTTCGTCGTGTATGTGTGACTGGGGTATAAAGTCGGTCCCCGCGCTCAAAGGGTAAATGAGATCTCATAGGGCCTAGTACCGATCCCCCCATGACTCACATAACTTATTATTATTCATCTCAATTGTATTATTATTTTATTATTATGTTATTTTTTGTCCGATACTCACTTATAAGCGGCACCAACATGTCTGGAGGTGTATACTGTATCCTAATACCCCCTGCAATCTATTCCCAGATAACGTGAAGAACCCAGCACTGTCACTGAGGGTTACGTGACACCACCGCGTGTTATAAGCATCTAGATGTCACGTGGTACCCAGCAAACACGAGACGTTGAGCCAGTGCCGGTTTGATGCTGGCTGGATCATACACCTCCTCGACCATATATCATGACAGCGAGGTGAGTCTTCAGGTTAGGTGTGAGTAGATGGTATGGGACACAGTATGCACACTACAGATGTGCCGCTTATGAGTGAGTATCATACGGTGCCTTTTTAGGGCCACCACAATTATAAGTTACACGCTGTCGATACAAGCTAGACCTGTAGATATGTAAGTTAATATTGTGTAATTAGAACTTGAAATACATGTTAACCTTGTTGAAAAATAAGTTAAATTCAACTTGTATTTCGACAAAAAACAACTTGTTTTTCAACAGCTATAATAATAATGACGTTCAGCTATGTGAGTCGTGAGAGGGGGTTTAGTGCTAGGCCCTAGGATATATCATTTAACCCTTTCAGCGTGGGGATCAACTTTAGACTTCAGAATCTAACGTCTATAGACGTCAGATTTTGACGTCTAAAGTCGATTCACACAATGTTCTCGTGAAAAACAAGACCGTGGGGACCTAAGATTCTTTAGGGCCTCTTTGTAACTATTCTCTAGTAAGTTATACTCCTGTTATTATGGTTGACTACATTAATGCGTATTACAAATTGCTTTGGATGGATTATATCAATTCCAGTTAACGTACAATATGACTGGCCACATGACTTACGTTTTAAAATTGCTTTGACGCGATAATTTTAAATTTCTTAAACAAGTAGCCTTAGATATCTATGTTAGCAAGGATACATGGGTACAAAGGTACATGGGTTGCGTACAAATCTACATCGCCACATTGATACATGGATACATGGGTTGGATACATGGGTACATGGGTACGTGGGTACATTGATACATAGATACATGGGTACATGGGTACATGGTACATTGGTTGGATACATGGGTACATGGGTACATGGATACATGGGTATATGGGTACATGGATACATGGGTACATGGGTACATGCTACATTGGTTGGATACATGGGTACATGGGTATATGGGTACAAGGATACATGGGTACATGGATACGTGGGTACATGGGTACATGGGTACATGGTACGTTGATTGGATACATGGGTACATGGATACATGGTTATATGGGTACATGGATACATGGGTACATGGGTACATGGTACATTGGTTGGATACATGGGTACATGGGTACATGGATACATAGATACATGGGTACATGGTACATTGGTTGGATACATGGGTACATGGATACATGGGTACATGGGTACATGGATACGTGGGTACATGGGTACATGGGTACATGGTACATTGGTTGGATACATGGGTACATGGGTACATGGATACATAGATACATGGGTACATGGTACATTGGTTGGATACATGGGTACATGGGTACATGGGTACATGTATACATGGATACATGGGTACATGGATACGTGGGTACATGGGTACATGGGTACATGGTACGTTGATTGGATACATGGGTACAAGGATACATGGTTATATGGGTACATGGATACATGGGTACATGGGTACATGGTACATTGGTTGGATACATGGATACAATGGTACATGGATACGTGGGTATATGGGTATATGGGTACATGGTACATAGGTTGGATACATGGGTACATGGGTACATGGATACATGGGTACATGGATACGTGGGTACATGGGTACATGGTACATTGGTTGGATACATGGGTACATGGGTACATGGGTACATGGTACATTGGTTGGATACATGGGTACATGGGTACATAGATACATGGGTACATGGGTACATGGTACATTGGTTGGATACATGGGTACATGGGTACATAGATACATGGGTACATGGGTACATGGTACATTGGTTGGATACATGGGTACATGGGTACATGGGTACATAGATACATGGGTACATGGGTACATGGTACATTGGTTGGATACATGGGTACATGGGTACATGGATACATAGATACATGGGTACATGGTACATTGGTTAGATACATGGATACATGGGTACATGGATACATGGGTACATGGGTACATGGGTACATGGATACATGGATACATGGGTACATGGATACATGGGTACATGGGTACATGGGTACATGGATACATGGATACATGGGTACATGGGCACATAGATACATGGGTATATGGGTACATGGGTACATGGACATATGGATACTGTACATGGATACATGGGTACATGGGTACATGGGTACATGGATACATGGATACATGGGTACATGGATACATGGGTACATGGGTACATGGGTACATGGATACATGGATACATGGGTACATGGGCACATAGATACATGGGTACATGGATACATGGGTACATAGATACATGGGTACATGGATACATGGGTACATGGGTACATGGGTACATGAATACATGGGTACATGGGTACATGGATACATGGGTACATAGATACATGGATACATGGGTACATGGGCACATAGATACATGGATACATGGATACATGGGTACATGGGTACATGGGTACATGAATACATGGGTACATGGGTACATGGATACATGGGTACATGGGTACATAGATACATGGGTACATGGGTACATGTGTGCATAGATACATGGGTACATGGGTACATAGATACATGGGTACATGGGTACATGGTACATTGGTTGGATACATGGGTACATGGGTACATGGGTACATAGATACATGGGTACATGGGTACACGGTACATTGCTTGGATACATGGGTATATGGGTACATAGATACATGGGTACATGGGTACATGGTACATTGGTTGGATACATGGGTACATGGGTACATGGGTACATGGGTACATAGATACATGGGTACATGGGTACATGGTACATTGGTTGGATACATGGGTACATGGATACATAGATACATGAAAACATGGGTACATAGATACATGGGTACATGGTACATTGGTTGGGTACATAGGTACATGGGTACATGGGTACATAGATACATAGGTACATGGGTACATGGGTACATGGATACATGGGTACATGGGTACATGGGTACATGGGTACATATATACATGGGTACATGGGTACATGGTACATTGGTTGGATACATGGGTACATGGGTACATGGATACATGGATACATGGGTACATGGATACGTGGGTACATGGGTATATGGGTACATGGTACATTGGTTGGATACATGGGTACATGGGTACATGGATACATGGGTACATGGGTACATGGGTATATGGGTACATGGATACATAGATACATGGGTACATGGGTACATGGTACATTGGTTGGATACATGGGTACATGGGTACATGGATACATGGGTACATGGGTACATGGTACATTGGTTGGATACATGGGTACATGGGTACATGGATACATGGGTACATGGGTACATGGGTATATGGGTACATGGATACATAGATACATGGGTACATGGGTACATGGATACATAGATACATGGGTACATGGGTACATAGACACATGGGTACATGGTACATTGGTTGGATACATGGGTATATGGGTACATGGATACATGGGTACATGGGTACATGGTACATTGGTTGGATACATGGGTACATGGGTACATGGATACATGGGTACATGGGTACATGGGTATATGGGTACATGGATACATAGATACATGGGTACATGGGTACATGGATACATAGATACATGGGTAGATGGGTACATAGATACATGGGTACATGAGTACATAGATACATGGGTACATGGGTACATGGTACATTGGTTGGATACATGGGTACATGGATACAAGGATACATGGGTACATGGATACGTGGGTAAATGCGTATATGGGTACATGGTACATTGGTTGGATACATGGGTACATGGATACATGGGTATATGGGTACATGGATACATTGGTACATGGGTACATGGTACATTGCTTGGATACATGGGTACATGGGTACATAGATACATGGGTACATGGGTACATGGTACATTGGTTGGATACATGGGTACATGGGTACATAGATACATGGGTACATGGGTACATGGGTACATGGATACATGGGTACATGGGTACATGGGTACATGGGTACATATATACATGGGTACATGGGTACATGGTACATTGGTTGGATACATGGGTACATGGGTACATGGGTACATGGATACATGAAGACATGGGTACATAGATACATGGGTACATGGTACATTGGTTGGGTACATAGGTACATGGGTACATGGGTACATAGATACATAGGTACATGGGTACATGGGTACATGGGTACATGGATACATGGGTACATGGGTACATGGGTACATGGGTACATGGGTACATATATACATAGGTACATGGGTACATGGTACATTGGTTGGATACATGGGTACATGGGTACATGGATACATGGATACATGGGTACATGGATACGTGGGTACATGGGTATATGGGTACATGGTACATTGGTTGGATACATGGGTACATGGGTACATGGATACATGGGTACATGGGTACATGGGTATATGGGTACATGGATACATAGATACATGGGTACATGGGTACATGGTACATTGGTTGGATACATGGGTATATGGGTACATGGGTATATGGGTACATGGGTACATAGATACATGGGTACATGGGTACATGGATACATAGATACATGGGTACATGGGTACATAGATACATGGGTACATGGGTACATAGATACATGGGTACATGGGTACATGGTACATTGGTTGGATACATGGGTACATGGATACAAGGATACATGGGTACATGGATACGTGGGTAAATGCGTATATGGGTACATGGTACATTGGTTGGATACATGGGTACATGGATACATGGGTACATGGGTACATGGTACATTGGTTGGATACATGGGTACATGGGTACATGGATACATAGATACATGGTACATTGGTTGGATACATAGATACATGGATACATGGGTACATGGTACATTGGTTGGATACATGGGTACATGGGTACATGGGTACATGGTACATTGGTTGGATACATGGGTACATGGGTACATGTATACATGGATACATGGGTACATGGATACGTGGGTACATGGGTACATGGGTATATGGTACGTTGATTGGATACATGGGTACATGGATACATGGTTATATGGGTACATGGGTACATGGATACGTGGGTACATGGGTATATGGGTACATGGTACATTGGTTGGATACATAGATACATGGGTACATGGGTACATGGTACGTTGATTGGATACATGGATACATGGGTACATGGATACGTGGGTACATGGGTATATGGGTACATGGTACATTGGTTGGATACATGGGTACATGGGTACATGGATACATGGGTACATGGATACATGGTTATATGGGTACATGGGTACATGGATACGTGGGTACATGGGTATATGGGTACATGGTACATTGGTTGGATACATAGATACATGGGTACATGGGTACATGGTACGTTGATTGGATACATGGATACATGGGTACATGGATACGTGGGTACATGGGTATATGGGTACATGGTACATTGGTTGGATACATGGGTACATGGGTACATGGATACATGGGTACATGGATACGTGGGTACATGGGTACATGGGTACATGGTACGTTGATTGGATACATGGGTACATGGATACATGGGTATATGGGTACATGGATACATGGGTACATGGTACATTGGTTGGATACATGGGTACATGGATACATAGATACATGGGTACGTAGATACATGGGTACATGGGTACATGGTACATTGGTTGGATACATGGGTACATGGGTACATGGCTACATGGGTACATAGATACATGGGTACATGGGTACATGGTACATTGGTTGGATACATGAGTACATGGGTACATGGGTACATAGATACATGGGTACATGGGTACATAGATACATGGGTACATGGTACATTGGTTGGATACATAGGTACATGGGTACATAGATACATGGGTACATGGATACATGGGTACATGGGTACATGGGTACATGGGTACATGGGTACATGGATACATAGATACATAGATACATGGGTACATGGGTACATGGTACATTAGTTGGATACATGGATACATGGGTACATGGGTACATGGATACATAGGTACATGGGTACATGGGTACATGGGTACATGGGTACATAGGAACATGAATACATGGGTACATGGGTACATGGATACATGGATACATGGATACATGGGTACATGGGTACATGGATACATGGGTACATGGGTACATGGATACATAGATACATGGATACATGGGTACATAGATAAATGGGTACATGGGTACATGGGTACATGGGTACATAGATACATGGATACATGGGTACATGGGCACATAGATACATGGGTGAATGGATACATGGGTACATGGATACATGGATACATGGGTACATGGGTACATGGGTACATGAATACATGGGTACATGGGTACATGGGTACATAGATACATGGGTATATGGGTACATAGATACATGGATACATGGGGACATGGGTACATAGATACATGGGTACATGTATACATGGGTACATGGATACATGGATACATGGATACATGGGTACATGGGTACATAGATACATGGGTACATGGATACATGGGTACATGGGTACATGGGTACATGAATACATGGGTACATGGGTACATAGATACATGGATACATGGGTACATGGGTACATGGGTACACGGGTACATGGATACATGGGTACATGGGTACATGAATACATGGGTACATGGGTACATGGGTACATAGATACATGGGTACATGGGTACATGGGTACATGGATACATGGGTACATGGATACATGGGTACATGGGTACATGAATACATGGGTACATGGGTACACGGATACATGGGTACATGGGTACATAGATACATGGGTACATGGGTACATGGGTACATAGATACATGGGTACATGGGTACATGGGTACATGGGTACATGAATACATGGGTACATGGGTACATGGATAAATGGGTACATGGGTACATAGATACATGGGTACATGGGTACATGGGTACATAGATACATGGGTACATGGGTACATGGTACATTGCTTGGATACATGGGTACATGGGTACATAGATACATGGGTACATGGGTACATGGTACATTGGTTGGATACATGGGTACATGGGTACATGGGTACATAGATACATGGGTACATGGGTACATGGTACATTGGTTGGATACATGGGTACATGGATACATAGATACATGAAGACATGGGTACATAGATACATGGGTACATGGTACATTGGTTGGGTACATAGGTACATGGGTACATAGATACATGGGTACATTGGTACATGGGTACATGGGTACATGGATACATGGGTACATGGGTACATGGGTACATGGGTACATATATACATGGGTACATGGGTACATGGTACATTGGTTGGATACATGGGTACATGGGTACATGGGTACATGGATACATGAAGACATGGGTACATAGATACATGGGTACATGGTAAATTGGTTGGGTACATAGGTACATGGGTACATGGGTACATAGATACATAGGTACATGGGTACATGGGTACATGGGTACATGGATACATGGGTACATGGGTACATGGGTACATGGGTACATATATACATGGGTACATGGGTACATGGTACATTGGTTGGATACATGGGTACATGGGTACATGGATACATGGATACATGGGTACATGGATACGTGGGTACATGGGTATATGGGTACATGGTACATTGGTTGGATACATGGGTACATGGGTACATGGATACATGGGTACATGGGTACATGGGTACATGGGTATATGGGTACATGGATACATGGATACATGGGTACATGGGTACATGGTACATTGGTTGGATACATGGGTATATGGGTACATGGGTGTATGGGTACATGGGTACATAGATACATGGGTACATGTGTACATGGATACATAGATACATGGGTACATGGGTACATAGATACATGGGTACATGGGTACATAGATACATGGGTACATGGGTACATGGTACATTGGTTGGATACATGGGTACATGGATACAAGGATACATGGGTACATGGATACGTGGGTAAATGCGTATATGGGTACATGGTAAATTGGTTGGATACATGGGTACATGGATACATGGGTGTAAGGGTACATGGATACATGGGTACATGGGTACATGGTACATTGGTTGGATACATGGGTACATGGGTACATGGGTACATGGTACATTGGTTGGATACATGGGTACATGGGTACATGTATACATGGATACATGGGTACATGGGTACATGGATACGTGGGTACATGGGTACATGGGTATATGGTACGTTGATTGGATACATGGGTACATGGATACATGGTTATATGGGTACATGGGTACATGGATACGTGGGTACATGGGTATATGGGTACATGGTACATTGGTTGGATATATAGATACATGGGTACATGGGTACATGGTACATTGGTTGGATACATGGGTACATGGATACAAGGATACATGGGTACATGGATACGTGGGTAAATGCGTATATGGGTACATGGTAAATTGGTTGGATACATGGGTACATGGATACATGGGTATATGGGTACATGGATACATGGGTACATGGGTACATGGTACATTGGTTGGATACATGGGTACATGGGTATATGGGTACATGGTACATTGGTTGGATACATGGGTACATGGGTACATGGATACATGGGTACATGGATACGTTGGTACATGGGTACATAGGTACATGGTACGTTGATTGGATACATGGGTACATGGATACATGGGTATATGGGTACATGGATACATGGGTACATGGTACATTGGTTGGATACATGGGTACATGGATACATAGATACATGGGTACATAGATACATGGGTACATGGTACATTGGTTGGATACATGGGTACATGGGTACATGGCTACATGGGTACATAGATACATGGGTACATGGGTACATGGTACATTGGTTGGATACATGAGTACATGGGTACAAGGGTACATAGATACATGGGTACATGGGTACATAGATACATGGGTACATGGTACATTGGTTGGATACATAGGTACATGGGTACATGGATACATGGGTACATGGATACGTGGGTACATGCGTACATGGGTACATGGGTACATGGTACGTTGATTGGATACATGGGTACATGGGTACATGGGTACATGGGTACATGGATACATAGATACATAGATACATGGGTACATGGGTACATGGTACATTGGTTGGATACATGGGTACATGGGTACATGGGTACATGGGTACATGGGTACATGGATACATAGATACATAGACACATGGGTACATGGGTACATGGTACATTAGTTGGATACATGGATACATGGGTACATGGGTACATGGATACATAGGTACATGGGTACATGGGTACATGGGTACATAGGAACATGAATACATGGGTACATGGGTACATGGGTACATAGGAACATGGATACATGGATACATGGATACATGGGTACATGGATACATGGATACATGGGTACATGGGTACATGGGTACATGGGTACATGGATACATGGATACATGGGTACATGGGTACATGGATACATAGATACATGGATACATTGGTTGGATACATGGGTACATGGGTACATGGATACATGGGTACATGGATACGTGGGTACATGGGTACATGGGTACATGGTACGTTGATTGGATACATGGGTACATGGATACATGGTATATGGGTACATGGATACATGGGTACATGGGTACATGGGTACATGGGTACATAGGAACATGAATACATGGGTACATGGGTACATGGATACATGGGTACATGGATACATGGGTACCTGGGTACATGGATACATGGGTACATGGGTACATGGATACATAGATACATGGATACATGGGTACATAGATAAATGGGTACATGGGTACATGGGTACATGGGTACATAGATACATGGATACATGGGTACATGGGCACATAGATACATGGGTACATGGATACATGGGTACATGGGTACATGGGTACATGGGTACATGGGTACATGGATACATGGGTACATGGATACACGGGTACATGGGTACATAGATACATGGATACATGGGTACATGGGCACATAGATACATGGGTACATGGATACATGAGTACATGGGTACATGGGTACATGAATACATGGGTACATGGGTACATGGATACATGGGTACATGGGTACATAGATACATGGGTACATGGATACATGGGTACATGGGTACATGGGTACATGGGTACATGGGTACATGAATACATGGGTACATGGGTACATGGGTACATAGATACATGGGTATATGGGTACATGGATACATGGATACATGGGTACATGGGTACATAGATACATGGGTACATGTATACATGGGTACATGGATACATGGATACATGGATACATGGGTACATGGGTACATGGGTACATAGATACATGGGTACATGGGTACATGGGTACATGGATACACGGGTACATGGGTACATAGATACATGGATACATGGGTACATGGGCACATAGATACATGGGTACATGGATACATGAGTACATGGGTACATGGGTACATGAATACATGGGTACATGGGTACAT
This sequence comes from Flabesymbios commensalis, assembly GCA_964017125.1. Taxonomy (NCBI): domain Eukaryota; kingdom Metazoa; phylum Annelida; class Polychaeta; order Terebellida; family Flabelligeridae; genus Flabesymbios; species Flabesymbios commensalis. The sequence goes on from OZ024907.1 coordinate 84,472,674, forward strand.
GGATACATGGGTACATGGGTACATAGATACATGGGTACATGGGTACATGGGTACATAGATACATGGGTACATGGATACATGGTACATTGGTTGGATACATGGGTACATGGGTACATGGGTACATAGATACATAGGTACATGGGTACATGGTACATTGCTTTTATACATGGGTACATGGGTACATAGATACATGGGTACATGGGTACATGGTACATTTGTTGGATACATGGGTACATGGGTACATGGGTACATAGATACATGGGTACATGGGTACATGGTACATTGGTTGGATACATGGGTACATGGATACATAGATACATGAAGACATGGGTACATAGATACATGGGTACATGGTACATTGGTTGGGTACATAGGTACATGGGTACATGGGTACATAGATACATAGGTACATGGGTACATGGGTACATGGATACATGGGTACATGGGTACATGGGTACATGGGTACATGGATACATAGATACATGGGTACATGGGTACATGGGTACATGGGTACATGGGTACATAGATACATGGGTATATGGGTACATGGGTACATGGATACACGGGTACATGGATACATGGGTACATGGGTACATGGGCACATAGATACATGGGTACATGGATACTTGGGTACATGGATACATGGGTACATGGGTACATGGATACATGGATACATGGATACATGGGTACATGGGTACATGGGTACATAGATACATGGGTATATGGGTACATGGGTACATGGGTACATGGATACATGGGTACATGGATACATGGGTACATGGGTACATGGGCACATAGATACATGGGTACATGGATACATGGGTACATGGGTACATGGGTACATGGATACATGGGTACATAGGTACATGGGCACATAGATACATGGGTACATGGATACATGGGTACATGGGTACATAGATACATGGGTACATGGGTACATGGGTACATGGATACATGGATACATAGATACATGGATACATGGGTACATGGATACATGGGTACATGGGTACATAGATAAATGGGTACATGGGTACATGGGTACATGGGTACATGGGTACATGGGCACATAGATACATGGGTACATGGATACATGGGTATATGGGTACATGGGTACATGGATACATGGGTACATGGATACATGGATACATGGATACATGGGTACATGGGTACATGGGTACATGGATACATGGGTACATGGGTACATGGGTACATAGATAAATGGGTACATGGATACATGGATACATGGGTACATGGGTACATGGGTACATGGGTACATGGGTACATGGATACATGGGTACATGGGTACATGGGTACATAGATAAATGGGTACATGGATACATGGGTACATGGGTACATGGGTACATAGATACATGGGTACATGGATACATAGATACATGGATACATGGGTACATGGATACATGGGTACATGGGCACATAGATACATGGGTACATGGATACATGGGTACATGGGTACATAAATACATGGGCACATAGATACATGGGTACATGGATACATGGGTACATGGGTACATAGATAAATGGGTACATGGATACATGGATACATGGGTACATAGATACATGGATACATGGGAACATGATACATGGGTACATGGGTACATGGGTACATGGGTACATGGGTACATGGATACATGGGTACATGGATACATGGATACATGGGTACATGGGTACATAGATACATGGATACATGGGTACATGGGTACATGGGTACATGGGTACATGGATACATGGATACATGGGTACATGGGTACATGGATACATGGATACCGAAAGACACGACGAGACAGGTTGTTTTTAACGGTTTTATCTGAACACTCGAGACTGTGTAGATTTATGGGTAAAGGTGAAGTTTGATTAATGACAAAAAGTGAAGATCTTTTCGGTGACTATAATATATTGTCTGCTGATAAGCGGACAATGATTAGTTGGCCCCTTGTGTTGCTGAATTCTAAGATATTTTTCATTTGTAATTCCCAGCCTTGAAGATTTGTATTTTTGACATTATATATTATGATTAACTGAGCATCAACCTCAAGCTTTTAATCAATTTCCAAGCATTCTATTTCGTTATAAAATTGCTTGAAAATACGGGGACTGGCACTGCAAAGTTTAAAGTGCAGAAAATCTAAGGAGTAGCCCCCCGCCCTGCAAGAAAAAGAAGAATAAATCACAGAAAATGTGGATTGTTTCAAATTTGGGAAATGTTTTTTCTCAATTTTTCAACTCGAATCTATCAATCACCTTTATTTTGGTAGCATGGATTTATTGATTAAAAAAGCAGAAAATAAAAGGGGCTTACTTTTCTTTGAAGCCTAGAGAGCTGAGGATAATTATATCTATTGTACAATTTTACGTTGACTTTGAAAAAGTATTTTTAAATAAACATCACAACAATACGTTGCGTCGCTGTCCGTTTATGAAATAAACAACTATAACATTGTAGTAGCAGAATTATTACTTGTACTAACACTAGGCGGGGGCCCTAGGGTAGTGGTTAGCACCGTTGCCTTTCACGCCAGAATTCGGGGTTCGGTTCCCGGCTTCGGCGGTTTAAAAGAAACAAAAAATGTTTCTTCCCCATCCACGTGTGAAAGTCAGTATTGTGGGGAGCCTCTGTGACCGAAAGGTAGCGTGCTCGGCCTCAGACCGCCAGGGCTCGAATTTCGCATCCTGTGTCTGGAGGACAGTGTCATCTCAATCATCTCACCATCCTCAGGAGGTTCTCCTGGCCCAGTGTAGCCTATATGTGCACAAAGGTGGCCTAAAGCCCGATTCAGTTCGGGGTTCGGTTCCCGGCTTCGGCGGTTTAAAAAAAACAAATAATTGTGTAGACTATTAGACAATGACCATGTAAGATAATGAATAATAATAATAATAATAACAATGACAACAGCTGAAGTTTGTCGAATTATGACAGGGTCTGGGTATTGGATATAGTAGATTCAATAATACTGTTATCGTGAACACACATTAGGCCAAAAAATACCTCTGTTTACGATTACCCGACCGACCCTATTTGAACCCTGAGCCTAAATTTACTATGGCAATTGTTTTCAATTTCACTTAAAAAAAACTACCAAATTGCCCCCAAAAGGGTTGTTTATCAAATGTCATTTTGTCAGCTATTAAACCATCGTGGGATGTTTTGCGTAATTCTTTCCAATTTGAATTTTTGCGAGGATTATTAACTGAAGAGAAGTTTTTTTGGCTTTACCTAGTTAGGCCCACATATATTTGTGCAACATATAAACATGCCGGGCTTAACCCTCACAAGGCTGGGATCGACTTTAGACGTCAGAATCTGACCCCTTGGTATCCATGTTGTGAATAAATATAATTCAGTGCTTTAAAGGTTAAGCCATGGAGTCGTGTATCATGGCTGGACCGGCTCTACGACATTTCGCACCATAGACGTTTCGCCCTCCCCCAAGACGTTTTGCACCCATCTTCAAGACGTTACGCCCCCATCGCCGTGACGACTTGTCCCAGTTTGAGACGTTTCGCCCCCCTGTGAGACGTTGCGCACCCACAAAAGACGTTTCTCCCCCCATGTGAGACGTTTCGCCCCCTATGTGAGACGTTTCTCCCCCCATTGAGACGTTTCGCCCTCTATTGAGACGTTTTGCCCCCTAGAAAAGACGTTTCGCCCCCTGGGAAAGACGTTTCGCCCCCTCCCTAAATTAAGACATTTCGAACCCTTATGTGAGACGTTTCGCCCCCCATTCTTATAGGACGTTTCGCCCCTATTCTTATAAGACGTTTCGCACCCTAGGCAAGTAGTTTCGCCTCCGTTCTCATAGGACGTTTCGCACCCTAGAGAAGACGTACGTTTGGCCCCCGTTATTATAGAACGTTTCGCACCACAGAGAAGACGTTTCGCCCCCTTCTCAAGCCCCAATATATTTCTAAAAATAGATAATCAGCCTTCCAATTTATATACGGTAATGTAATACAACTTACAATATTGCATTAAATTATTTATGTTCCAAGGTTAGGTGACCTGTCGGCGATCAGATCGATAGCACAATAAATTAAAGTGGATGAATCATGGAATGAAAACGGAAAGTGATAGTAAATGCATAAACAACAAGGAAGCCTAAGTGGGCACACACACGTGTCTTTCCTAATAATAAATGGGACGGCATGCATCTTCACAATTTTATGCAGTTTTATGATTAGGGTGCGAAACGTCTTTCTTAAAAGTGAATATCATGCTGATTTATGAATTGCAAGCGAAACGTCTTTCCTAATTATGAAAAGGATGCGAAACGTCTTTCCAAATTATGACTATAGGGGGCTAAACGTCTTTACAAACTATGAAAAGGGGGCGAAACGTCTTTCTTAATAATGGAATGGGTGCGAAACGTCTTACCTAAATATGATTTGGTTGCGAAACGTTTTTCTGAAATATGGTTTGGGTGCGAAACGTCTTTCTGAAATATGGTTTGGGTGCGAACGTGTTTCTGAAATATGGTTTGGGTGCGAAACGTCTTCCAGAACTGTGAAGACGGGGCGAAACGTCTTTCCTATTTATGGGGAGGGTGCGAAACGTCTCAAGAGGTTCTCCTGGCCCGGTTTAGCCTATAATTATGTGCACAAAGGTGACCTAAAATCCCATTCATGGCATTTGTCATTTGATAAATGGTCCAGTTATCGTGCTAGTTTGATCAATATAAAGATAACTACGGTATTGTCTATAATTGGAAAATAAAAAGAAATTGACTTAAATTATGGGTTTTTTTTATGTAGGTCAAATAAACTTTCACTGTCATCTTTAGCTCGTGCTCACGCTCTATTAATGATTAGGTTTCTTGCTTTTACAACAGATCTTTAGTCATATTATTATTATTCTATGGCCGTTTTTCAGAAAGCAATTTTTCCTTCAGTTTTCATCAGAACCATTTCAAATATTCACACAGTGATCCTTTGATATTGAAGATATTTGCTATGACTTGTCTAAGGAATCGGGATAGCTGATCTGGATCGATGATGTACATGTCGGGTGATGCGTCGATCGATGATGTACATGTCGGGTGTTGCGTCGATCGATGATGTACATGTCGGGTGATGCGTCGATCGATGATGTACATGTCGGGTGATGCGTCGTTCATTAGTTTGAACGAAAACCTTCGTCCGAAACTATTTTTTGTAACTTTCAGTTTTGGGCCAAAACTTGGAAAGCTATTTCTCCGTGAATCCAATAAATTTGACCTCTATAATCCTACGGTACCCCGGCAGTAGGCCTATGACATACTGCGATCTAACCAATAGCCGCGAGATATAGGACACCACATCGGGGTTGTTCCATTAGTATAATAAAATCCCCTATTGTCACCCGTTTGCCGAGACCTTGGGGAAATTCCATGGAAAGATATTGCACTATACAATTTGAAATTGAAATATCTCGGAAACGGCGCGTCTGAGACAAAAATGAAATGAATTAGGACCCAGAGGGTTAAATTCCTATGTATAAGCCGCTATCCAAACATAATCCGAAATAACCGACAAAATTCGAAATGGCTAACAAAAAAATAAAAATGTCCAATACATCAAAAATGATCAAAATGATGTTAAAATTCAGTCAAATCAGGTAAAATCCCCTATTATCGCCCACGATGATCACACATACCTTTTTCATTGTCACCACATTGCAGCTCAATTAATAAATTATGTATGGAAAAGAGTTTATTTTTCTTATTTTATTTGATCATATAGTCTACCTCGCCTTTTCGTGTAATACTACAGGATATTTGTCTTTATATAATAATGTTTAGAGAGGAAATATCACAGCCAACGCTTGATATCCGGATGAGCATAAGGCCACTGTGTTCCCCCCTCCAGAAAAAGTTGTTCCATTCAATATATTTAATAGAAGAGTGTATAAGTTTTTAGCTATATCGTTTATTACTTTAGCCATTTGTTATGGGTTGGGTCATATTTTATCACAAATCGCCTGTACTATAGGGGAATGATGAAGTGACTTAGCTTAGGGCACAGATGAGGGATCTTTAGATGGTGTACTGGTGACCAGAGTTACACAGTAGACTGCTGTGTTGTTAGCTAGCCTCACGTTCACAACATGCTGCTGATTCTCGACCATTCTTTTAGTGGCGCTGAACTCTTCGTCAACCTAGGTCATAAAGTTGGCTCCCTGTATTAACACTATGCCTGTGACACAATAGATCCTACCAGGGCTGCGAGGCTTGAGGGCATAGGTGTCGGCGGAGCGGCTCTCAAATGGTTCGCGCCCTACTTGCAGGAGCGTCATCAGACAGTGAACATTGGTTCTTCAAAATCTGGCTCTGTAGGCTTACCTTCACGATTTCGCGTACCTCAGGGTTCAGTGCTAGGTCCTTTCCTATTCACGTTATACGTGAATCTAATGTCTCATCTGCCCCCCCTCAGCTCACAATATCGGCGTCATTTTTGACCAGTCATTTTATTTTATTGATCACATCAGTAAATTATGTCAGTCAGGCTATTTTGGCTACGAAACATTCGACATGTCAGACGCTGCCTTACTCTGACTGCTACACAGCTGCTTGTCCAGGCTCTTGTTTTGTCTCGACTGGATTATTGTGATGCCCTGCTTCTTGGCCTCCCACAAGGACAAATTTAAGGGCTGCAACGTGGCGACATGTACCCCATAGCGAGAGCACATATCGTCGCCTCGGAGCCAAAGGATCCTATCTGCCACTCTAACGAGTGTCAGATAGGATCCTTTAGCTCCGAGGCGACGATATGTCCTGTTATGATGCAACTTCACTGGCTGCTTATGGCGCAGCGCATAACTTGCATTTCAGGCTGTGTACTGCACGGCCACTATCTACTTGTGTACCCTGGTGGATCGTTACAGATCAAAAAAGGAACTCCGCTCGGGCAGAGGAGCCAGCCTGCTGCAAAGAACCTCGATTCAAGTCGACATCTGGGAATCGGGTTTTTGTAATAGCTGTCCAAAAATTGTGGGACTCTCCCCCTGAAGGACTCAGAATGATATCTGACTACAGCGAATTCAGGAAAAAACTAAAAGCACGCTTGTTCCGCCAAGCCTACCAACATTTGTTATAAACTTTAAATTTAATTGTGATTTGATAAATGTGCCTTCGAGTCATTTGAGAATTGTAGCTTTATAAATACACCATAACCATAACCATTGAGTGCAGTATAGTATAGGTTTTATCATATCAACTTGGCAATATGTTGGTTTGATTGCAGTATAGTATAGGTTTTATCATATCAACTTGGCAATATGTTGGTTTGATTGCAGTATAGTATAGGTTTTATCATATCAACTTCGCGATATGTTGTTTTGATTGCAGTATAGTATAGGTTTTATCATATCAACTTGGCAATATGTTGGTTTGATTGCAGAATAGTATAGGTTTTATCATATCAACTTGGCAATATGTTGGTTTGATTGCAGTATAGTATAGGTTTTATCATATCAACTTCGCGATATGTTGTTTTGATTGCAGTATAGTATAGGTTTTATTACGTCAATCTCGCGATATGTTGTTTTGATTGCAGTATAGTATAGGATTTATTACGTCAATCTCGCGATATGTTGTTTTGATTGCAGTATAGTATAGGATTTATTACGTCAATCTCGCGATATGTTGTTTTGATTGCAGTACAGTATAGGTTTTATTACGTCAATCCCGTGATATGGTGTGTTGATTGCAGTATAGTATAGGATTTATTACGTCAATCTCGCGATATGTTGTTTTGATTGCAGTATAGTATAGGATTTATTACGTCAATCTCGCGATATGTTGTTTTGATTGCAGTATAGTATAGGATTTATTACGTCAATCTCGCGATATGTTGTTTTGATTGCAGTACAGTATAGGTTTTATTACGTCAATCTCGTGATATGTTGTTTTGATTGCAGTATAGTATAAATTTTATCACATCAACCTCGTGATATGTCGGGTTGATTGCAGTATAGTATAGTCAGGTAGCCGAAGTTGATTTTCCGGCTGAACCTTGACTTGGTTGATAAAGTTTTTTCTCGCTTGATTATGATGCTCAATAAGTCCCTTGAACATAAACCAGCTGGTAAATTGAGATTACCCTTGAACATTTTTCAAAATTCAAGATGGCCGCCGAGATGGCCGTCAAAATGAGGTTTTCACAACAATAGATAAAGTTCAAAAACTAATGTACCGATTTTGATGATCTTAGGGTCGTTTTCTATAGTTTCGGACATGCCCGAGTCATTAAACATGATCCTGAGTCCCTCCAGGGTCAACTTCAAGGTCATTTCGATAAGTCAAGGTTATTTTAGTTCATTCACTGCTTTAAAAAAGGTATTGGTGTTGATTCTCAGCTGATTATCTCATAAATATTAGTCTAAAACCAGTTCAGTAATATGTTGACACTAGCCGAGATGTGTTTTGAAGTAAGTAATTGGATCAAGGTAGACGAAAATTGCATTAAGAACCCCTAAATTTAATCAGATAACAGAGTTCGTGTTGATGGTTCAACGTTAGTTGCATTTACATGCAGAGCACGTATTTACTTTTTCAATATGATATAGAAATAACGCCTAACGTTCTTCAATTGAAAATCAGTAGAGGTAACACACCCCCACATAATTAAACACCTGTGACGTCATAATTTATGTGTGTCGTAATCCGTGAATACATTTATTTTATAATGGAATGTTTCATCTTATTTGGCCACAAAGAGTTTTGAGTTGACATTAGTTTAAATGTATATGACAATAGTACTAGACATAGCTATGTTTTAACAATGTCTGATGATTGTATCTTTAGAACTGTGCTTGGCAAGTGTCCAGCCAGCCAGAAACTTTCTCAAAGCCAACCTGATGGTGCTAGGCTGCACAGCATCATTGCTGCCAGCATTCAGTTTGAGGATTTACTTTTGTGAATTTGAAGGAGCAAATAAACTCAAATAAAGACCTACGAGTTTTTTATCATAGGCATTATATTTCAACTTACTTGACATGCGCCAAAACATATTCTAAAGCAATTGATAAAACAGCTCCCCCTGTTAAGCGTATAAGACGCTCTGATACTCTTACATTCACGTTTAAGGAGCCTTGTATTTATTATGGAATAGACTGTGTGGTGAAAAAAGACAAGAACAATCCGGATAGATGGTTGCCTGCCTATCTGATGACAGAAGTTGAGATCCGTGAGGTAGATGAAAAGGGCAACCAAATAAAGATGAAGAACAAAATTCTTAACCAGTGTAAAAAAAGGGGTGATAGGTGGGCAGATATGGTAGCCTTGAATATTGCAGGTGCCCCTAGTGACCTACACGCATCTGACGCTAGATATCACAAGGAGTGCTTATGCAGGTTCTTTAGTAATAGACCTGCTCGAAATGATAGTTGAGGGTCACCTGACAAACAAATTGTTGAAACGCCACAGTCAATAGCTTTAAGGGCGTTCATCACAGAGATGCAATCTGATCGCACCAAAATATGGGATTCTGTAGTATTGCAGGAGCGATTCTTTGCCTTCGGTGCAGGTTTTATCAAACGAGCTAATTTGTTAGAGCTCCTTTCTAATCATATTAATGATCTGGTCATTCTTTCTGCCCATGGGTACCGTAAAATAGTAATGTTTAAAGACAACGCTAGGGCAAACCTGAAGGTCACCAAAAATGATGAGAAAGAAGATGATATAGATATCGCACTTGATGTGCTTCTGAAGGCAGGGTTGGCAAAATTGCCCGGCCCGGGTTTTCCCACCCCGGGAAAACCCGGGCTGGGCAATAATGCTTTTTAAGCCAAAGTGGGCAATAATGGGCAATAATGGGCAATAATAAAAAAATTAAAATACTAGAATATCACAAAGTGAAAAGTAAAAATAATATTGTCAAAGCTGGCAATAATAGGCAATAATATTAGCCAATTGTAAAAGAAAAGTGATAAACGAAAAATAAATGACGAAGTCTGGCAGTCGAATTGGGCAATAATGCGTAAATATTTAAATGAGGGAGAAATAACTAAAAACAAAACATTCATTTTATATTTTTTATTATAAGCAAACATTTATTTATAAATATTCATAACTTATAATTCTCATTTCATCATTCATTTCATTTCGTAACACTTCACACCATTTGGCTTCTAAATTTGCAATTCGCCAGTTTTAGTGCTATATTTAAATAATTGGTATCAATCTACAGTGCCTTTCAGTGAAATGTACAAATCAATCGTAGAAAAGGGTAATTAATGATATTATTTTACTTGTTATCAGGGAGGGCTAGTCGAATGTACTAAATGTGTTTTTCATAGATAATCTCAACATTAAATTTATAATTGTGTAGTCCCTTGGACACTGAATACAATGCGTGCCATGCACGACTGCTCGTACCATGAAATAATTTGGGTTCTAAATGTGCAATTCGCTAGTCTTAGTGCTGAATTTAAATATTTGGTATCGATTTACAGTGCCTTTCAGTGAAACTTACAAATCAATATTAAAAAACCCACACGGATATTATTTAGACAAGAAAAAACAGTTAGTGATGTACTGCACTAGGTTACGCAATCAGAGAGACGTCTTCCAATGCTGTATTATTGTCCCGCCAGCATCGAAGACTTTGGAACAACGTTAAGTCGACGTTGATTAAATGTATCGTGTTTGTAAGGATAAGAAACAACCATTGTCCACATGACCATGCAGCTTTGATCTCAGAAGGCGACATGTGACACGGAAATTAGCGTTTATATTATTTAAAAGCCTGTCGTTGTGTTCCTCCTTTCCCAGTTTATAACAAATACTAATTTTCTTCTAAATTGAATTTGACAAGATCATTTATTAGCGGCAGTGTAGGCCTATTTCTTTATCTAATAATAAATTAAATTAGATAAGAAATTATATTAGCTATAATAACCGAGAATACCAGCCTACACAGGAAAACAACATGTTGTTGAGTTAATTTATGCCATAAACCACTTATATTCTCACCAACAGATTTCACTTAAAATAATAAAATACGTAGTTTTTAATATCATTTATATACATAAAATAAAAATAAAATGACATCGTGACTGATATTAAATTAATCATTTTAATGTAAATAAAGCAAACATAGGGATCAGGGGGTCTGAATTAAAAAATGTACGAAATGGAGAATATAAGCAGCCGTCCAATATTGCCCATTATTGCCCGTATTTATCCATATTGCCCATTATTGCCCGGGTGGGCCGGGTAATATTAATATTACCCGGGTTTTTGCCAACCCTGTCTGAAGGTTATCAAGGCTGAAGTTGGGCATATCGAATATGAGAAACAAAGTTACAAGCGGGAAATGTCGAAGTCTACTGCTGCTGAATCTGTTTCTGGCACACTCCATATGCTTCTTCAGAGGCTTTCCCCTTCACTTGATGCAGACTCATTAACATCGCTCCTGATAGGAAACATGGTGACTAGTGTGATTTGCAGTTACCCCACTCCTTTACAAATTTCTCTGGGTGTATTAATCCATCAAAAAAAAATAGTAAAGCACCTGTTTGATTAAAACGTGACTTGCTCTTACGATGAAGTGAGGAGATATAAAAAGTCCTCCGCTGTAGCAAGATATACTAAAATGCAAAGAGAAGAGAGAGTCCCAATCAAAATCAAGGGTCTTATTCAGCACGTCGCTGATAATTTTGACGCTGACATGTGGAGCCCAAACGGGAAAGTTTCGACTCACTCCCTCGCCATAATAGAATGTTACCCTGGGTCGGAAAACACAATTGAAACTGAAACATTCCCGCGTATTTCAAAAGCAGAGATGCAGATACCAGTGCATGTTAATGAACTCGAAGATGAGTTATTATTCTCACGTAGTGAAGTAAACCCTCTACCTCCTCCATTACCTCCATCAGATCTGCCAGATGAGTTTTCTATGAAGCAAAGAATCTCCTACGACAGAGCCAAAAACATGGACTTCGAATTTTTTATGGTAAGTTACCTATTTTACACTAATTACCAAAAGACCAGAGGATCACCATAATCCCTCGCCCTGCCCACGTGATAGAAAATTTACATGGTGCATACTTCCTTGATGTCTCACATTCTCTTTCACAGATTACTGTATATAATACAAATATTGAAGTCAATAATGGTCGCAATGTGTCATTTTTTTAATTTGATCAATTTGACATTTTTCAGGGCGGGGTTTATAGTAATGGTCTAGATATCTGACACGTCTTACCAGATATCACACATATTAAAGTCAATACTGATAGTCAGACATTTCGACATTAATAGAGGGTTTTTTTTTGTAGAGAATATCCCTATCTGAAACTAAAAAGATTTTGTTTCATAGTAATGGTCTAGCTACCTGACACGGTTTGTCAGATATCGGACATATCAAAAGTAACTAGGCCTACAGCTGATAGTCGGCCATTTTTAATTTGCTCAAGTTTAAAAAATTTTCAGGGAATATCTCTATCTGAAACTGCACATTTTGTTTTAATAGTAATGGTCTACCTATGTGGCACGGTTTGCCAGATATTAGGCATATTAAAGTTAACTAAGGCAGATGGTCCGCCAATTAAGTAGATCAAACTTTTTAAGCCCGAAAAGGCACATATACCCTCTAAGGGATGTGTGTGTGAGGGCGGGGAATAAGAATGCAGTAATGTCACTGCTGTGAAAACAACGTACAAGCACTGAAATAGGCCTAGACAACTTTCAAAATGTAAATTTATGAAAAATATTAAAATGAAAAAAAACACGTTTATTAGTTTAGAGCATGAACAATGATGAGAATAAAACACCTGAATTCAATGGATACAACACGATTTCAAGTCGTAAGCAGGGCATTTCTGTCAGCTGTAAGACCCACATTAACTACCTCCCTCTAATTGACACGAAACCATCTAATCCTTCTACTATTCTCACATCAATGATGAAAGCAAAGAGGCTCACAAATGCGAGAGGCCAATACTGGGTAATATATACTACAGATTAGCAACTCTACAAGGTGACGTGTCAGATCATCTGGAGTGATCCTGAACGGTTCAATGCATTCATTCTCCGTCTAGGGGGGATGCATTTTCTCATGAACTTTATTGGAACAGTGGGTGCAAATGCAGTAGATGGTGGTTTGGAAGAAGGAAGAAATTTTGGAGTCTGCATTCTCGGGTGTGGCCAAAATGTTGTCTGGAAAAAAGTTTCCCCACAATTTTCGCTCATTAAGATTGTTAACAGAAGAGCTACTGCGAGAAACGATCAAATCTAATGTTGAAATTCAGTCAATGGACGCCCTGGTAGATCATCCAGACCTATTGTGTGAGAAGAGTCGCACATCTACATTTCTAATGATGAAATTTGTGCGTGCAGAGCGCGAAGGTGACTTTCCTCTTCACTTGAAAGTGGTAGAAGAAGCTATACCCTACTTCTTTAGTGCAGGTCACATAAATTATGCTCGGTATGGGACACGCTATTTTCATCAAATGAAAGCTCTGCCCTCTGAAGTACGTTGAAAGAGGGGAGCACGTTATTCACTTAAGGGCTGGCATATGGAACGGGATTTGGTGAGCACCTATCATAGTCCCAATTTGAATAAATGTTTTTTTATCACATGTTTAAAACTTGTATTTAAAATCTAATTATTCATATTATTTTCGATTTTATGAAGGTCCGACATGGGCATTGAAACGACGTGGATGCGAAAGGGCCATGGACCAAACGGCATCATTGGTTCAACTAATCAGCCTGACACTGTCAAGACATTTGCCTACTCATATCACGACTGTATCACCCTCACATCAGGTCAGTTTTACTATTTATATTCATATCCTCTGAAACGAAACAAATGTTTTCATGATTTGAAATATTTCATTTAGGTCTTACGCAATTCAGGTCTCGACCAGATGCGTCAGAACATAGAAGATATTCAGTTGAAACACAGGGGAGAGGCACCTGCACGCATGAAAGCTGACGCACAGGACCGGCTTTCTCTTAGACAGAAGCTCGCCATCTGCATTCACCCACTAAATCCAGATGAACATCCTGAATCAAGTCTAATTAATATAGTGACGGGTGAGATTGTTCAAAGTGAGAAGGTGAACGTTGACAGAGCACTAGAGTTAGGAAAACGACAGCAGAAAGAATTTGAAGCAGGTTGGCCGGATTCATTCTATAAACCCTTGAAACGAATAGTTGTCCCAATCACTGCTGATCACAAGTCTATTGAAGTTGATGGCCAGAAGATTATTGACACTGGGGTCTTCTATGCGCGAGCCCTTGGCCTCCACGCTAGTCAACGCGAAGGATCGCCATCCATAGAGTCCATGATGGCACTGGAGCTCTCACCAGTTGCAACATCCATGTTTGATGATCAAGGTCATATGCGAGCCACACAAAAGTCAAACCTTAAGAATAGTCTTGCCGTTGAGGGGGTCACACAGATGTGTCACAAAGGACTCTTATTTTCTGGACGGCTGTGCCATATTGTGGGCGGTAGCCTCGCCAAGTGCCAAACATGCCATAATACAGGACTATATTGATGCGTTTCGTGCATATATTCGAGTTGGCAGATGTGTTCCTCTTATTTGATCGATACATTGATGGTAAAATTCACATTCAGATAATTTACTTTATTATCGACGACCTGCTAAACCACAATAATTATGAAGTTGCCCATTCACTAATCCTCACTGGACCAGAGTATTCACCCTATGAGCTTGCAGGTAATAACCTTCTGATCAGACGTGAAGATATACAGACAACTCAAGAGGAAGCTGATACTATAATCATACAACAGATGGGTTAGAAAAAAAACGGTACTTATTCTCGTCATAGGTTTTTATTATTGCAAATAGTGATTTGTTTTCTAAGGTTTTATTATCACTTTTTTTCAGGTTGCTTGTCGCGAGGTGAAGAATAATGGGGCACGTGTCATTATCTCAGATGACACAGACGTATTCATACTGTTGCTACATTGACACAGACGTATTCATACAGTTGCTACATTGACACAGACGTATTCATACTGTTGCTACATTTCAAGCATAATGGCCCCCTCGGTATTGATCCTATCTACATGGAATCGCCTTTGCACCACCGCAGTATCATCGACATCGATGCGACTGTCCACGACCACATATCCATTGTCCCAACACTACTCACTGCACATGCACTTAGCGGGTGTGATACGGTCGCCTTCTACTATGGTGTTGGCAAGTGAAAGGTTATCAAGGTTCTCCAAGTACCACTAAATTCATAATCATTCATAATTATTTCTTTGTAAACACTTAAGGAACGTATGACATTAATGCATTGCCTGTATTGTATGTTTTGAATAGGTGGAGTTGCATTTCGATTACTAGGGGACTCAGCACTACCAATGACATCATGTCACAAAATGATCGAGGAGGCCTCTCAATTCATCCTTGCGTGCTACAATCTCACCGGCAATAGAAACCTGACAGAAGCCAGAGTGGATGCATGGAAAACCAAGATGAGAAGGAGTACCCTCGAGCCCCCGAAGCTCTGCGCACTTCCCTCAACCTCAGAAGCATTTCGCGAGAACGTTCTCAGAGGCCACTACCAATTGGCTTTATGGTTGAATGCCCCTTAGAGCATGGCTGGTCACGGGTAGAAAGCACCACCAAGCTCACCCCCACGATTGTTCCACCCGATACCCCACTGACCCCAAATGAGCTACTGAAACTGATAAAGTGTGGATGTGAAAGTGATAAGCCTTGCTCAACCAAAAGGTGTGGATGCAAGTACCAAGACCTCCCATGAACACTTTTTTGTTTATGTAGAGGTGATAGTGCTTGTAATAACAAAGATGTATTACCTGCTCTTACATGAATAAATTATGACCTTGAAATGTGCAGTTCATATAAAATATGTAGACTTTTTCTCAGAGAGAATAAATTGTGAAAGAATTCGACAAGTGATCTTCTTTTCAGTCTTAACATGATGATGGACTATGGATGAGGAAACATAAATTATTTATATTTATAATGCTGATCTTGCCATCGACCCTGATATAAAAACAAACTGATGTGACATTGACCTGTGATTATCGTTATTTTTTCGAATACAATTTTCTCAGATTTAAATAGTTGTTCGTATATTATGGAGCACACTATTATTAAAGTGAATGGGCCCTATATCCACATACTGGGCTTTTAAATGATCTCTCCATCAACCTTGGTCTAAAAAATTACAATAAAACACATGTCACATATTGGTAATATATAGCTAATCTGAGCAAAGTATACTAACACCGAAATAATCAGCTCAAAATAACAATATTACCGGATTAAAAGCGAAAAACGGTAAAGAATGACCTTGACTATTTCATTTGATCTTGAAATTGACCTTGGAGGTACTTTAAGTTATGTCTACCGGCTCCGGCATGACCGAAACTATAAAAAAAAAGATCATCAAAATCGGTCCAGTAGTTTCTGAACTAGATATATCGTTGTGAAAACCCTATTTTGACGTCCATTTTGGCGGTCATCTTGAATTTAAAAAAATGCTCAATGGTAATCTGCATTTACCAGCCGGTTTCAGATTCTGGAACATGTTATGTCCCGGAATCAAACGAGAAAAAAATTATATCAGTTAGGTCAACCTATAGTGTCCCGGCTTCCTGACTAGTATAGCTTTTATCACATCAACTTAGTGACATGATGTGAGTTTGCCAATATCTATTGTGTGGTCAGCGAAATATGGCATCAGCATTATCCATTGATCTATATATAATAATGAAACAAATGACATAAAACATCTACAGCAAATTATTATTGTAGATTTAAAATTCAATTTTAGAATAGTAAAGGAATTACGAAAGGAGAAAGGTATTTGTTGTTTTGTGTGAACCGCCACACTGAGTAGTCAGCTGAAACTATAAGTCATTTCGTGTGATGACGAAGACCATTATTGTAATGACCTTCTTAGCCTACACTACAAATGAATTATGTACTAAAACCATATCGTTATTTTATAGCGGTCCCGAGGGGGGGGGGGCATTCTTCTCAGAAACAAATCATAACTCATGAAATTAAGGGGTGTTCGAGTACTCAAGGGACACGGCCCTGTGCGGTAACAGAGAATCGGTAAACAAAATTATATTGCACGTAAATGGAAAAATGTAGCGTCTATTTTATTTACTCTTACATCGTGGAAAAATGTGATATGACCAAACGTTGAAAATAATGTACTCGCAACTGCACATAGAATTGCCAACGGACAATATTTTTTAATGCAAGATACAAAACATTTTTAGCAATGAATACTTGGTTGATACAGTAGCGGTAATGAAATTCTTCATTATAATGTAATAATTATGCCATAAACATAGTACACAATCTGCAATAACTAACAATAAGACGACATCTAGCTGATGTTCAACTTATGAGACATATAGAGTAGCATATACATGTTTTATATAGTGATATAACCATTCTATGATTGTTAAAAAATGTATTTTATCATACATTGCAAAGTAATAATAGTCTGTCTGACTCATTGAATAAGGAATACATTTCATTATAAAATTTGGTTTATGATTTTGGGATCAATGAAATATAGTTTTAACTGTATTATTTTACATATTGTACAGCGCTCAACCAATAAGATATTGTAAAAATGGCATATTACAAATCACATTTGATTAAAAAGTGCATTTCACTTATTGTACAAAGTGCCACGTCTGGCCATTGGCAATATTTGAAATTTGAGCCCTGATGAGGTATTTAGCTTTACAAAATGTATCAGTTACTAGGCATCAATTTATTGCCATTTAGTACATTTCTGACGTTGAATAAGCTTATTTTTTCATTGTGCGTATTGTATACATGAATTTTGATGTGATTTGAATCACCTGGGAGTGAAGCAGACTTCGTATGGTTTATGTAGCAGAAGGACATCGGTTTTATATTCACGGGGATCACAAGAAAGGATTTCAGGGCCGTAATCCATGTCAAAGTTCAACATCAAGTTAGCCAGGAAGTAGAATAAACGTATCATGCTAAACTGCTCTCCAATACAGACGCGAGGGCCGGCACTGAACAACATCACACGTTTCAGGTTTGGGTGGTCAGGTGGCAATACTTGTCCATCGTCTGTCAGGTAACGATTTGGTCTGAATTTCCAAGGATCTCCCCAGAACTTCTCGTCATGATGCATAGTCCACAGGTTGGCCACGACTAGGGTGTTTTTGGGAATCTTGCTTCCAGCTAGCTCTGTATCTTGTGTGGTGCTGTGGGGCAGAAGATGAGGGTTGATTGTAGTGTATCGCAGCAGCTCGTACAAGACTGCTTTCGTGTAAGGCATGTTCTCTCTATCTTCAGCTGTCACGTTACGCCTCTTGCCAACAACGGCGTCCAGTTCCTCGTGCATTTTCCTCATCACATCTTGATGGTGAATTAGTACGTTGATAAATGCGTACAGAATACGTGCCGTAGTGGATACACCCGCTATTATCATACCGTTCAGGTTGGCCATAATGTTGATATCATGTAGTATTTGAGTGCCGTCTGGGTACTTCAACTTATCTTTCACAGCCAACAGAGCTTCAGTGACATTCTTAGGATTTTTCTCATCTAATTGAGGCATGATTACACCTTTAGCAGTACGGAAAACATCCTGCAGATCCTTTCTACCCTGCAGCAACTGTTTGTACGTCTTGTATCCAAAGAATCTCAACCATGGAAATAGATCCAGCAAAGTCCCGCCTCCATTCTGATTGAGAATTTCGGAACCAGTCCCTTCCATTCTAATCATCGCATTTCTGACTTCGACGTTGTCAGCCAAATCCTTCCCTATCGCCATAATCATTATGATACGTACCGCAAAGTCATACATCAGCTCCAGAACATCCGATGGTTTCCCTTCCAGCTTTCTCAGTTCGTCAAAACAATCTTCTTCAGCAATCCGATACAGATCTTCGTGATATCCCGATGAGCCGCTACAGTGCAGTCTAAGATGGCCTTGAACTGTTTTTTTAAGAGCTGGCCGGAACTTTGCATTTGGAACGGAAAATCCAATATCTGATTGACCAAAGCTGAACATCTCCACTCGGATCGACCCCACAGGACGCCCGGAAAATTCGTTTCCCCTCGTAATAAGTATTTCTTTCATGTGTTCATAATCACTGACAACAACGATGTTCTCTCCTGGCAGCCTTATAGCATACACACCGCCCAGCTGCCGAGCCCACTCATCTATCTTAAGGTGAGCACGATGCGGTTCAAGTTGGAATATATTACCAAGAACAGGTAAACCTTTTGGGTAAGGCAGCTTCAACTTTGCTGGGGATTTTAGGTTCCACCATACCACTAGTCCCAGAAGGACTGCAACTGAAATGAACAAGAAAGACATGTTAATGAAAAGCAATGCAACATACACCAGACAAAAAACAATATGCCGAGATCGTCTTGTTTCTAATATTATTTTCAACTCGTCATGCTTAGTTGGATACTAATCAAGTACTGCTGTTTTTATGTTTGTATTATTTAATTAGTACATTTCTGAACATTTCTAATTTAAAAAAGAGAAAGCATACAGATCCTGCCATCATTTTGCTGAACTTATCACACATAGTTCCCTCTCTGTCCTAGTAAAATGAATAAAAAATATTTTATGTGCAAAAGTCCACCAGATATGGCCCAGTCACAAACAGATGAAAACTGTTGACACAAAATAGGTAGTGCCTCCAACGTTCCGTTGATATAATAATAACAATACATAAAGTTGTTTAACAATAGTAATTAGAAATAGGGCCTAACTATCCCAAGTATCGCCAATATTTTAAATATTTTTAAGTAAACCTGGTACAATGAAAAATGTTAAGGAAATAATGGGAATTGGTTTACAAGTATTGAGGAGCTGTATTATATGTACAGGGCAGCTATGGGGAAGGACATTTAGATGCCAGTGGAATATAAAATTCATATGAGTAGCACTGGACAACCGTTTCATATTTATTTCGTTATTCTAGTTTTCATCAACACTTTTCGGTCTGTGGATACCAATTAACTTACAATTCCTCCCTGCCGAATAGAAAGCGACATGCTTTTGATGGACTAATTAAGTTATTAATTATGACTTCTCATATATCTCACCACAACTTTTATTTTATTTCTGGATAAGCCTCTGCTGGTTAACAGAATGCTATGTACACTTGACATATGTACAAACCTATATATCTTAGTCGGGGGATAAAATAGAAATTGCATATACATGTTAAGTGCACTTGACATTGTGTCCAGTGTAAGGAACATGTTATTGGTTATAAGACCATCGATCTTAAGTGTATGTAGCATGTTCTTGCTTCGTGAAAAACCCATTTATAATGCTCAGATCGCTAAGATTTTTTCATCACAATATTCTGAACCAGATTTCGCGCTGAAAGGCAAGACATGTATGGTGCACTTAACATATTCTTGCACGAGAGGCTTCAATTGGTGGTTGGACGTGTATGAATCTGCAATGAGCATTAGGTCGTTATAGGGCGGGGGCCCTAGGGTAGTGGTTAGCACCGCTGCCTTTCACGCCAGAGTCCGGGGTTCGGTTCCCGGTCTCGGCGGTTTGAAAGAAACAAAATTGTTTCTTCCCCATCCACGTGTGAAAGTTAGTATTGTGGGGAGCCTCCGTGACCGAGAGGTAGCGTGCTCGGCCTCAGACCGCCAGGGCTCGAATTTCGAATCCTGTGTCTGGAGGACAGTGTCATCTCAATCATCTCACCATCCTCAGGAGGTTCTCCTGGCCCAGTTTAGCCTATATGTGCACAAAGGTGGCCTAAAGCCCGATTCATTTCATTTCATTTCATTTTCATTAGGTCGTTATAATCTGATAATAGTTATTTTCAAATGTAAGTCCAAAGTAACTGGCCATATGCATATTCCTTGTTGATTTATTCTAAATTCCGTATCATCTTTCTAGTTCTAACTTTTGCAGCTAATAGAAATGATTTTTTTACACAACTTTAAACCATAACAGGTTAATTAATAATTATTATGTTATACATTCCTTACATTTCTTCATCAGTTATCAGTGATAGGAGGTGTGGCCATGACTTTTTAGACATATGATGTACATGTGTTGTGTCGTGGTATCGAGTGCTATATATTGAGGCTTTCTTCAAATATTATATTTCCACTGTAATCAGGAAAACAACTGACTAAATGTAGTGTATAATGGTGAGATGTACCATACATGGTTAAGCTCAACAATCTTTGTCATAGGAAAACAGTTGACTAAATGAGGGGACGTGCCATTCATGTTTGCACTTAATAATCTTTTAATTTTAAGGATTGCATGGGAAAACAAGCTTGAGCTGTGTTTGCAACCCGTGGTGCTTTTTACTGGACCTTGGTTATGACACTAGTGGGTTCCGTGGCACTGGTCTCTGGGCTTGGATTGTGGAACCTTTTGGACTGCGTGAGCGATTTTGTGACGGTGTGTGGGCCCAAGAACTTCATATAGATGGTCCGTACCATGCTAAACAGCATGCACCTGACGGAACAGATCCCTAATGACCCTCCCCGGATGTAACGTTCTTGGTGGGCCTGACCTTCAATTACTGTGTGACCTAGCTACTACATCTGTGCGACTCACATGCGACCTGAATATATTTATTGACCCTTGGATCACTGGATCATTCAATTTAAATTTTCTGGCACTAAGAGTTGTGTCTCGCTCTCGCGATCCACAACTTCAAGTGTCTGAAAATTTATGTTATTTGTGAAATGTAAGTCCCAATATATATCACTGTTTCAACACTGAAGGCATACTTTACGCAGGGGTTATAGAGGTGCTAATAAAAACACTGGTGTCTACTGCAGTCGAGATCAGTGCTTTAAGGGTTATTTCAGTGGCCTTGGGTCAGTCTATTGTCTAAAAGGTCACGTCCATACTCATCACTGATACCTGATGATGGAATGTTTTTTAACTAAATTTAAGGGTTGATAAGCTTACCTGTAAGTGTGGAGGTTGCTTTAACATGTTGTGTTTTTAAAGATTAGTACAATTATTTTTTCATATCCTACTAAAGTCTTTTTGGCTGTAAAGGTTGGTATGACTAGAATAAATGATTTGGAATAAATCAACAAGTAATATGACCATGGCCAGCTACTCTTGAATTATAATGGACAATGACTATTATATACTAATGATGCTCATCTACGGAAACATACACAATTGTTTGGAAGTTGGTATCAACAGACTAGAAGAAATAATGCTTCATTATATAACTCTGACATATTACTTTAAAATCAATTAACTTAATGGAGTATTGGATAATTTTTAGTTTATGTAGCTTAAAGGCCCATGCCCAGGTCCCCCAAACCTATAAAGATTCAAAGTTTAAATTAGTGTTATTTAGGCTTATATCATCGTAAACCTATATTATCTTTCTCTACACTCCATTTGAAAGAGATAAGTATCCGATAAGTGTATATTTTGGAATGCTCGTACAATTGTGGACAACCACGAAAAAAATTCCATTGGGACTGACCATAAACCTGCCCGCTGAGGGTCTAGATGAAGGGTCTGATGTTGATTTGTTTTTTTCTTTAAAGGGGTCAACACTGAGGAAAATACCTTCCTTTTCGTCCCTACACCAGCCACAAACATCCCATGAATATTACCGGCGTATTTTTGCCATGTTCACGATGCCCCGCAAAAATTTAGAACTTGTTAATTGGCCAATTCAGTGGTGTAGAGCCATCTGGTCTGAAATGTGTGGCCCCATAGGAAAGCGGCAATTTCCCGATGACGTTCTAAATAAACTCACAGCGTCTTTGACGATCTGATACATCTGAGACCCTACATACATCTTCTAATACAAGTTTAGAACATTTCGTCATAGATTACGGCTAGTATATTATGAAAAAAAAACGATTTTTAGAAGCAAATAATAAAAATGGTGTCTCATTTCCTTTTCCTGCCAAATATTACATGTCCATTATACAACGTGTCGATCTAAAATAACCGACATTCACAGACATCATCCGGTTATATTCAAAACCTAATTACGTTGCCAACGGATGTTTCTAAAAGTTGTAATTCATCGGAATGTGAACTCACTCATTCAGGCTCTGAAGAAAATATAACAGAGCTAAAACAAAAACAGGCTATTTAACCTGAATAAGATCTTTTAATACATTACTTTTCATATGCAAACGGATCCTTGAAACGAAGATCACTTTCGCGTTCCGATGATATTTTTCATTGACAACTTGGTACTTGGAGGCGATGCCTATAAACATGATACTTTAGTTTCACATACAAAAAAGTACTAGTGTACCACATAAGTACCACAAAAGTAAAAGCGCTCTCGCACCGAATTACAGTCGGCTTTAGGCGATTTTGTGTAGTGGTATTCACTTAGTCTTGGACTGGGTCAGAAATCAAGATCCAAGACAATTTGGCCTAAGCGTCTTAGTCTAAGAGTAAGATTTAGAATAAATCTTCTAGAATCACTACCACTTTGGTCATTTTGAGTTTTCAGGGTGCATCCTCCACCGAAACCTCACATTGTATTGTATAGTAATGGTCTAGCCATCTAGCACGGGTTACCAAATATCAGTCATGTTAGAGTAAATAATCGCCGATGGTCGGCCATTTGAATTTGATGAAGTTGATATTTTTCATGGAGCATCTTCTCCTGAAACCTCACATTTTGCTGTAGTGTATTTTTCTAGCGCGGATTAAAAGATAACAGGAATATTAATTTATATAATGGCCAAAATCGGCCATTTCGAAGTCAAACAAGTTGTTTTTTTAGAGGGCATCATCCAATGAAACCTCACATTTTGTTTCATTGTAATATCTAGTAATCTACCTCTTTCTAAAAAAATATCGGACATATGAAAGTAAATAATGGCCAATAGGTGGCCGTTTTGAATTCATTCCAGTTTACATTTTCCAGGGTGCATCCTCCCCTAGCTATCTAGCATTGCTTACCGATAGGCGGCCATTTTGAATTCGATCAAATTAAAACTTTTATTCTCTCCTCAAACCTTAAATTTTGTGTATGAAATATCGGGTATATTAAAAAATTTAAATATTTTATAGTAGGCCTAATGGTCCTATCTTGCTATTTAATTTTTATATACCAGTGTTATAAACTAGGCCAAAGTGCTGGGTCAATATTTAGGTCAATGTACAATAACTTGTAGGGAGGGACAAGCTTTGTTTGTGCAATGTGGTTGTATTCCACCCGGTAGTTTTCGATATATGCTCAGGAAACAAAGTGTGTGTCAAAAAATCTAAATAGGTCATACTCATAGTACTGATCAAATATCAGGTCAAAGTGCAGTAACGTCAAAAGGCACAACTAGACCGCCTAGAGATGTTGTGTGTAAAATTTGAAGACAATTGGACAAGCAGATCCTGGGATATGCTCCGGAAACGAGAAGAGGACAGACGGCGCAACGGCCGAGCATCCTTCAATCTCGTCTGTTGCGTATCGACTTGAGGTAAAAACATAATCATGATATTTTAACCTGTCCATTATCCACATGGAAGTGACTCACATGTAATGGCAAATATTGACATATGTTATTTTCTTCAAAGGAGATATTAGATAGGGGTTAGATTTAAACTCTACTAGAGTCACTGAATATAATATGAGCTGACTAAAAGGCCTCGAGGACTGGGTACTAGCAACTCTAGTACTAGGATAAAACTCCATAGTACTAGGATAAAACTAATTATAGCTTATGCTGTGTTTGTATTATGTAATGGTCCGTATAATAAACGAATAGAATTGTATCGGTGGGGATATAATACTGGTATCTGACCATTTACACCCAGATCCTGACCACTTACGCCCTGCTCCTGACCATTTACACCCTGCTCCTGACCATTTACACCATGCTCCTGACCATTTACACCCTGCTCCTGACCATTTACGCCCTGCTACTGACCATTTACACCCTGCTGCTGACCATTTACACCCTGCTCCTGACCATTTACACCCTGCTGCTGACCATTTACACTCTGCTCCTGACCATTTACACCCTGCTGACCATTTACACCCTGCTGCTGACCATTTACACCCTGCTCCTGACCACTTACGACCTGCTCCTGACCATTTACACCCTGCTGCTGACCATTTACACCCTGCTCCTGACCATTTACACCCTGCTCATGACCACTTACACCCTGATCCTGACCATTTACACCCTGCTCTTGACCATTTACACCCTGCTCCTGACCATTTACACCCTGCTGACCATTTACACCCTGCTCCTGACCATTTACACCCTGCTCCTGACCATTTACACTCTACTGCTGCCCATTTACACCCTGCTCCTGACCATTTACACCCTGCTCCTGACCATTTACACCCTGCTCCTGACCATTTACACCCTGCTCCTGATCATTTACACCCTGCTCCTGACCATTTACACCCTGCTCCTGACCATTTACACCCTGCTTCTGACCATTTACACCCAGCTCCTGACCATTTACGCCCTGCTCCTGACCATTTACACCCTGCTGCTGACCATTTACACCCTGCTCCTGACCATTTACACCCTGCTCCTGACCATTTACACCCTGATCCTGACCATTTACACCCAGCTCCTGACCATTTACACCCTGCTCCTGACCATTTACACCCAGCTCCTGGCCATTTACACCCAGCTCCTGGCCATTTACACTCTGCTCCTGACCATTTACACCCTGCTGCTGACCATTTACGCCCTGCTCCTGACCATTTACACCCTGCTCCTGACCATTTACACCCTGCTCCTGACCATTTACACCCTGCTCCTGACCATTTACACCCTGCTGACCATTTACACCCTGCTGCTGACCATTTACGCCCTGCTCCTGACCATTTACACCCTGCTCCTGACCATTTACACCCTGCTCCTGACCATTTACACCCTGCTGACCATTTACACCCTGCTGCTGACCATTTACGCCCTGCTCCTGACCATTTACACCCTGCTCCTGACCATTTACACCCTGCTCCTGACCATTTACACCCTGCTCCTGACCATTTACACCCTGCTGACCATTTACACCCTGCTGCTGACCATTTACGCCCTGCTCCTGACCATTTACACCCTGCTCCTGACCATTTACACCCTGCTCCTGACCATTTACACCCTGCTGACCATTTACACCCTGCTCCTGGCCATTTACACCCTGCTGCTGACCATTTAAACCCTGATCCTGACCATTTACACCCTGCTCCTGACCATTTACACCCTGCTTCTGACCATTTACACCCTGCTGCTGACCATTTACACCCTGCTCCTGACCATTTACACCCTGCTCCTGACCATTTACACCCTGCTGACCATTTACACCCTGCTCCTGGCCATTTACACCCTGCTGCTGACCATTTACATCCTGCTCCTGACCATTTACACCCTGCTCCTGACCATTTACACCCTGCTCCTGACCATTTACACCCTGCTGACCATTTACACCCTGCTCCTGACCATTTACACCCTGCTCCTGACCATTTACACCCTGCTCTTGACCATTTACACCCTGCTCCTGACCATTTACACCCTGCTGACCATTTACACCCTGCTCCTGACCATTTACACCCTGCTGCTGACCATTTACACCCTGATCCTGATCATTTACACCCTGCTGCTGACTATTTACACCCTGCTTCTGACCATTTACACCCTGCTGACCATTTACACCCTGCTCCTGACCATTTACACCCTGCTGCTGACCATTTACACCCTGATCCTGATCATTTACACCCTGCTGCTGACTATTTACACCCTGCTCCTGACCATTTACACCCTGATCCTGACCATTTACACCCTGCTCCTGACCATTTACACCCTGCTGACCATTTACACCCTGCTCCTGACCATTTACACCCTGCTGCTGACCATTTACACCCTGATCCTGATCATTTACACCCTGCTGCTGACTATTTACACCCTGCTCCTGACCATTTACACCCTGATCCTGACCATTTACACCCTGCTCCTGACCATTTACACTCTGCTCCTGACCATTTACACCCTGCTGACCATTTACACCCTGCTCCTGACCATTTACGCCTTGCTCCTGACCATTTACACCCTGCTGCTGACCATTTACACCCTGATCCTGACCATTTACACCCAGCTCCTGACCATTTACGCCCTGCTCCTGACCATTTACGCCCTGCTCCTGATCATTTACACCCTGCTCCTGACCATTTACACCCTGCTTCTGACCATTTACACCCTGCTCCTGACCATTTACACCCTGATCCTGACTATTTACACCCTGCTGACCATTTACACCCTGCTCCTGACCAATTACACCCTGCTCCTGACCATTTACACCCTGCTCCTGACCATTTACACCCTGCTTCTGACCATTTACACCCTGCTCCTGACCATTTACACCCTGATCCTGACTATTTACACCCGGCTCCTGACCATTTACACCCTGATCCTGACCATTTACACCCTGCTACTGACCATTTACACCCTGCTCCTGACCATTTACACCCTGCTGCTGACCATTTACACCCTGATCCTGACTATTTACGCCCTGCTCCTGACCATTTACGCCCTGCTCCTGACCATTTACGCCCTGCTCCTGACCATTTACACCCTGCTTCTGACCATTTACACCCTGCTCCTGACCATTTACACCCTGATCCTGACTATTTACACCCTGCTCCTGACCATTTACACCCTGCTCCTGGCCATTTACACCCTGCTTCTGACCATTTACACCCTGCTGCTGACCTTTTACGCCCTGCTCCCGACCATTTACGCCCTGCTCCTGACCATTTACACCCTGCTCCTGACCATTTACACCTTGCTCCTGACCATTTACACCCTGCTTCTGGCCATTTACACCCTGCTCCTGACCATTTACACCCTGCTCCTGATCATTTACACCCTGCTCCTGACCATTTACACCCTGCTTCTGACCATTTACACCCTGCTCCTGACCATTTACGCCCTGCCCCTGACCATTTACACCCTGCTCCTGACCATTTACACCCTGTTCCTGGCCATTTACACCCTGCTGCTGACCATTTAAACCCTGATCCTGACCATTTACACCCTGCTCCTGACCATTTACACCCTGCTTCTGACCATTTACACCCTGCTGCTGACCATTTACACCCTGCTCCTGACCATTTACACCCTGCTCCTGACCATTTACACCCTGCTGACCATTTACACCCTGCTCCTGGCCATTTACACCCTGCTGCTGACCATTTACATCCTGCTCCTGACCATTTACACCCTGCTCCTGACCATTTACACCCTGCTCCTGACCATTTACACCCTGCTGACCATTTACACCCTGCTCCTGACCATTTACACCCTGCTCCTGACCATTTACACCCTGCTCTTGACCATTTACACCCTGCTCCTGACCATTTACACCCTGCTGACCATTTACACCCTGCTCCTGACCATTTACACCCTGCTGCTGACCATTTACACCCTGATCCTGATCATTTACACCCTGCTGCTGACTATTTACACCCTGCTCCTGACCATTTACACCCTGCTTCTGACCATTTACACCCTGCTGACCATTTACACCCTGCTCCTGACCATTTACACCCTGCTGCTGACCATTTACACCCTGATCCTGATCATTTACACCCTGCTGCTGACTATTTACACCCTGCTCCTGACCATTTACACCCTGATCCTGACCATTTACACCCTGCTCCTGACCATTTACACTCTGCTCCTGACCATTTACACCCTGCTGACCATTTACACCCTGCTCCTGACCATTTACGCCTTGCTCCTGACCATTTACACCCTGCTGCTGACCATTTACACCCTGATCCTGACCATTTACACCCAGCTCCTGACCATTTACGCCCTGCTCCTGACCATTTACGCCCTGCTCCTGATCATTTACACCCTGCTCCTGACCATTTACACCCTGCTTCTGACCATTTACACCCTGCTCCTGACCATTTACACCCTGATCCTGACTATTTACACCCTGCTGACCATTTACACCCTGCTCCTGACCAATTACACCCTGCTCCTGACCATTTACACCCTGCTCCTGACCATTTACACCCTGCTTCTGACCATTTACACCCTGCTCCTGACCATTTACACCCTGATCCTGACTATTTACACCCGGCTCCTGACCATTTACACCCTGATCCTGACCATTTACACCCTGCTACTGACCATTTACACCCTGCTCCTGACCATTTACACCCTGCTGCTGACCATTTACACCCTGATCCTGACTATTTACGCCCTGCTCCTGACCATTTACGCCCTGCTCCTGACCATTTACGCCCTGCTCCTGACCATTTACACCCTGCTTCTGACCATTTACACCCTGCTCCTGACCATTTACACCCTGATCCTGACTATTTACACCCTGCTCCTGACCATTTACACCCTGCTCCTGGCCATTTACACCCTGCTTCTGACCATTTACACCCTGCTGCTGACCTTTTACGCCCTGCTCCCGACCATTTACACCCTGCTCCTGACCATTTACACCCTGCTCCTGACCATTTACACCCTGCTCCTGACCATTTACACCCTGCTTCTGACCATTTACACCCTGCTGCTGACCATTTACGCCCTGCTCCTGACCATTTACACCCTGCTCCTGACCATTTACACCTTGCTCCTGACCATTTACACCCTGCTTCTGGCCATTTACACCCTGCTCCTGACCATTTACACCCTGCTCCTGATCATTTACACCCTGCTCCTGACCATTTACACCCTGCTTCTGACCATTTACACCCTGCTCCTGACCATTTACACCCTGCTGACCATTTACACCCTGCTCCTGACCATTTACACCCTGCTCCTGACCATTTACACCCTGCTCTTGACCATTTACACCCTGCTCCTGACCATTTACACCCTGCTGACCATTTACACCCTGCTCCTGACCATTTACACCCTGCTGCTGACCATTTACACCCTGATCCTGATCATTTACACCCTGCTGCTGACTATTTACACCCTGCTCCTGACCATTTACACCCTGCTTCTGACCATTTACACCCTGCTGACCATTTACACCCTGCTCCTGACCATTTACACCCTGCTGCTGACCATTTACACCCTGATCCTGATCATTTACACCCTGCTGCTGACTATTTACACCCTGCTCCTGACCATTTACACCCTGATCCTGACCATTTACACCCTGCTCCTGACCATTTACACCCTGCTGACCATTTACACCCTGCTCCTGACCATTTACACCCTGCTGCTGACCATTTACACCCTGATCCTGATCATTTACACCCTGCTGCTGACTATTTACACCCTGCTCCTGACCATTTACACCCTGCTGACCATTTACACCCTGCTCCTGACCATTTACACCCGGCTCCTGATCATTTACACCCTGATCCTGACCATTTACACCCTGCTCCTGACCATTTACACTCTGCTCCTGACCATTTACACCCTGCTGACCATTTACACCCTGCTCCTGACCATTTACGCCTTGCTCCTGACCATTTACACCCTGCTGCTGACCATTTACACCCTGATCCTGACCATTTACACCCAGCTCCTGACCATTTACGCCCTGCTCCTGACCATTTACGCCCTGCTCCTGATCATTTACACCCTGCTCCTGACCATTTACACCCTGCTTCTGACCATTTACACCCTGCTCCTGACCATTTACACCCTGATCCTGACTATTTACACCCTGCTGACCATTTACACCCTGCTCCTGACCAATTACACCCTGCTCCTGACCATTTACACCCTGCTCCTGACCATTTACACCCTGCTTCTGACCATTTACACCCTGCTCCTGACCATTTACACCCTGATCCTGACTATTTACACCCGGCTCCTGACCATTTACACCCTGATCCTGACCATTTACACCCTGCTACTGACCATTTACACCCTGCTCCTGACCATTTACACCCTGCTGCTGACCATTTACACCCTGATCCTGACTATTTACGCCCTGCTCCTGACCATTTACGCCCTGCTCCTGACCATTTACGCCCTGCTCCTGACCATTTACACCCTGCTTCTGACCATTTACACCCTGCTCCTGACCATTTACACCCTGATCCTGACTATTTACACCCTGCTCCTGACCATTTACACCCTGCTCCTGGCCATTTACACCCTGCTTCTGACCATTTACACCCTGCTGCTGACCTTTTACGCCCTGCTCCCGACCATTTACACCCTGCTCCTGACCATTTACACCCTGCTCCTGACCATTTACACCCTGCTCCTGACCATTTACACCCTGCTTCTGACCATTTACACCCTGCTGCTGACCATTTACGCCCTGCTCCTGACCATTTACACCCTGCTCCTGACCATTTACACCTTGCTCCTGACCATTTACACCCTGCTTCTGGCCATTTACACCCTGCTCCTGACCATTTACACCCTGCTCCTGATCATTTACACCCTGCTCCTGACCATTTACACCCTGCTTCTGACCATTTACACCCTGCTCCTGACCATTTACGCCCTGCCCCTGACCATTTACACCCTGCTCCTGACCATTTACACCCTGTTCCTGGCCATTTACACCCTGCTGCTGACCATTTAAACCCTGATCCTGACCATTTACACCCTGCTCCTGACCATTTACACCCTGCTTCTGACCATTTACACCCTGCTGCTGACCATTTACACCCTGCTCCTGACCATTTACACCCTGCTCCTGACCATTTACACCCTGCTGACCATTTACACCCTGCTCCTGGCCATTTACACCCTGCTGCTGACCATTTACATCCTGCTCCTGACCATTTACACCCTGCTCCTGACCATTTACACCCTGCTCCTGACCATTTACACCCTGCTGACCATTTACACCCTGCTCCTGACCATTTACACCCTGCTCCTGACCATTTACACCCTGCTCTTGACCATTTACACCCTGCTCCTGACCATTTACACCCTGCTGACCATTTACACCCTGCTCCTGACCATTTACACCCTGCTGCTGACCATTTACACCCTGATCCTGATCATTTACACCCTGCTGCTGACTATTTACACCCTGCTCCTGACCATTTACACCCTGCTTCTGACCATTTACACCCTGCTGACCATTTACACCCTGCTCCTGACCATTTACACCCTGCTGCTGACCATTTACACCCTGATCCTGATCATTTACACCCTGCTGCTGACTATTTACACCCTGCTCCTGACCATTTACACCCTGATCCTGACCATTTACACCCTGCTCCTGACCATTTACACTCTGCTCCTGACCATTTACACCCTGCTGACCATTTACACCCTGCTCCTGACCATTTACGCCTTGCTCCTGACCATTTACACCCTGCTGCTGACCATTTACACCCTGATCCTGACCATTTACACCCAGCTCCTGACCATTTACGCCCTGCTCCTGACCATTTACGCCCTGCTCCTGATCATTTACACCCTGCTCCTGACCATTTACACCCTGCTTCTGACCATTTACACCCTGCTCCTGACCATTTACACCCTGATCCTGACTATTTACACCCTGCTGACCATTTACACCCTGCTCCTGACCAATTACACCCTGCTCCTGACCATTTACACCCTGCTCCTGACCATTTACACCCTGCTTCTGACCATTTACACCCTGCTCCTGACCATTTACACCCTGATCCTGACTATTTACACCCGGCTCCTGACCATTTACACCCTGATCCTGACCATTTACACCCTGCTACTGACCATTTACACCCTGCTCCTGACCATTTACACCCTGCTGCTGACCATTTACACCCTGATCCTGACTATTTACGCCCTGCTCCTGACCATTTACGCCCTGCTCCTGACCATTTACGCCCTGCTCCTGACCATTTACACCCTGCTTCTGACCATTTACACCCTGCTCCTGACCATTTACACCCTGATCCTGACTATTTACACCCTGCTCCTGACCATTTACACCCTGCTCCTGGCCATTTACACCCTGCTTCTGACCATTTACACCCTGCTGCTGACCTTTTACGCCCTGCTCCCGACCATTTACACCCTGCTCCTGACCATTTACACCCTGCTCCTGACCATTTACACCCTGCTCCTGACCATTTACACCCTGCTTCTGACCATTTACACCCTGCTGCTGACCATTTACGCCCTGCTCCTGACCATTTACACCCTGCTCCTGACCATTTACACCTTGCTCCTGACCATTTACACCCTGCTTCTGGCCATTTACACCCTGCTCCTGACCATTTACACCCTGCTCCTGATCATTTACACCCTGCTCCTGACCATTTACACCCTGCTTCTGACCATTTACACCCTGCTCCTGACCATTTACGCCCTGCCCCTGACCATTTACACCCTACTGCTGCCCATTTACACCCTGCTGCTGACCATTTACGCCCTGCTCCTGACCATTTACACCCTGATCCTGATCATTTACACCCTGCTCCTGACCATTTACACCCTGCTTCTGACCATTTACACCCTGCTCCTGACCATTTACGCCCTGCCCCTGACCATTTACACCCTGCTTCTGACCATTTACACCCTGCTGCTGCCCATTTACGCCCTGCTCCTGACCATTTACACCCTGATCCTGATCATTTACACCCTGCTCCTGACCATTTACACCCTGCTCCTGACCATTTACACCCTGCTTCTGACCATTTACACCCAGCTCCTGACCATTTACGCCCTGCTCCTGACCATTTACACCCTGCTGCTGACCATTTACGCCCTGCTCCTGACCATTTACACCCTGCTCCTGACCATTTACACCCTGCTCCTGACCATTTACACCCTGCTCCTGACCATTTACACCCTGCTCCTGACGATTTACACCCTGCTTCTGACCATTTACACCCTGCTGCTGACCATTTACGCCCTGCTCCTGACCATTTACACCCTGCTCCTGACCATTTACACCCTGCTCCTGACCATTTACACCCTGCCTCTGGCCATTTACACCCTGCTCCTGACCATTTACACCCTGCTCCTGATCATTTACACCCTGCTCCTGACCATTTACACCCTGCTTCTGACCATTTAAACCCTGCTTCTGACCATTTACACCCTGCTCCTGACCATTTACACCCTGCTTCTGACCATTTACACCCTGCTCCTGACCATTTACACCCTGCCCCTGACCATTTACACCCTGCTCCTGACCATTTACACCCTGCTCCTGATCATTTACACCCTGCTCCTGACCATTTACACCCTGCTTCTGACCATTTACACCCTGCTCCTGACCATTTACGCCCTGCCCCTGACCATTTACACCCTGCTCCTGACCATTTACACCCTGCTCCTGACCATTTACGCCCTGCTCCTGACCATTTACACCCTGCTCCTGACCATTTACACCCTGCTCCTGACCATTTACACCCTGCTCCTGACCATTTACACCCTGCTCCTGACCATTTACACCCTGCTTCTGACCATTTACACCCTGCTCCTGACCATTTACACCCTGCTCCTGACCATTTACACCCTGCTTCTGACCATTTACACCCTGCTCCTGACCATTTACGCCCTGCCCATGACCATTTACACCCTGCTCCTGACCATTTACGCCCTGCTCCTGACCATTTACGCCCTGCTCCTGACCATTTACACCCTGCTCCTGACCATTTACACCCTGCTCCTGACCATTTACACCCTGCTCCTGACCATTTACACCCTGCTGCTGACCATTTACACCCTGATCCTGACTATTTACACCCTGCTCCTGACCATTTACACCCTGCTACTGACCATTTACACCCTGCTCCTGACCATTTACACCCTGCTGCTGACCATTTACACCCTGATCCTGACTATTTACGCCCTGCTCCTGGCCATTTACACCCTGCTTCTGACCATTTACACCCTGCTGCTGACCATTTACGCCCTGCTCCCGACCATTTACACCCTGCTCCTGACCATTTACACCCTGCTCCTGACCTTTTACACCCTGCTCCTGACCATTTACACCCTGCTTCTGACCATTTACACCCTGCTGCTGACCATTTACGCCCTGCTCCTGACCATTTACACCCTGCTCCTGACCATTTACACCCTGCTCCTGACCATTTACACCCTGCTTCTGGCCATTTACACCCTGCTCCTGACCATTTACACCCTGCTCCTGATCATTTACACCCTGCTCCTGACCATTTACACCCTGCTTCTGACCATTTACACCCTGCTCCTGACCATTTACGCCCTGCCCCTGACCATTTACACCCTACTGCTGCCCATTTACACCCTGCTGCTGACCATTTACGCCCAGCTCCTGACCATTTACACCCTGATCCTGATCATTTACACCCTGCTCCTGACCATTTACACCCTGCTTCTGACCATTTACACCCTGCTCCTGACCATTTACGCCCTGCCCCTGACCATTTACACCCTGCTTCTGACCATTTACACCCTGCTGCTGACCATTTACGCCCTGCTCCTGACCATTTACACCCTGATCCTGATCATTTACACCCTGCTCCTGACCATTTACACCCTGCTCCTGACCATTTACACCCTGCTTCTGACCATTTACACCCAGCTCCTGACCATTTACGCCCTGCTCCTGA
The DNA here is from genome assembly GCA_964017125.1 of Flabesymbios commensalis. Lineage (NCBI taxonomy): Eukaryota > Metazoa > Annelida > Polychaeta > Terebellida > Flabelligeridae > Flabesymbios > Flabesymbios commensalis. The sequence goes on from OZ024907.1 coordinate 84,508,131, forward strand.
CCATTTACACCCTGCTGCTGACCATTTACGCCCTGCTCCTGACCATTTACACCCTGCTCCTGACCATTTACACCCTGCTCCTGACCATTTACACCCTGCTCCTGGCCATTTACACCCTGATCCTGACCATGTACACCCTGCTTCTGACCATTTACACCCTGCTGCTGACCATTTACGCCCTGCTCCCGACCATTTACACCCTGCTCCTGACCATTTACACCCTGCTCCTGACCATTTACACCCTGCTCCTGACCATTTACACCCTGCTTCTGACCATTTACACCCTGCTGCTGACCATTTACGCCCTGCTCCTGACCATTTACACCCTGCTCCTGACCATTTACACCCTGCTCCTGACCATTTACACCCTGCTTCTGGCCATTTACACCCTGCTCCTGACCATTTACACCCTGCTCCTGATCATTTACACCCTGCTCCTGACCATTTACACCCTGCTTCTGACCATTTAACCCTGCTCCTGACCATTTACACCCTGCTCCTGACCATTTACACCCTGCTCCTGACCATTTACACCCTGCTTCTGGCCATTTACACCCTGCTCCTGACCATTTACACCCTGCTCCTGACCATTTACACCCTGCTCCTGACCATTTACACCCTGCTTCTGACCATTTACACCCTGCTTCTGACCATTTACACCCTGCTCCTGACCATTTACACCCTGCTCCTGATCATTTACACCCTGCTCCTGACCATTTACACCCTGCTCCTGACCCTTTACACCCTGCTTCTGACCATTTACACCCTGCTCCTGATCATTTACACCCTGCTCCTGACCATTTACACCCTGCTTCTGACCATTTACACCCTGCTCCTGACCATTTACGCCCTGCCCCTGACCATTTACACCCTGCTCCTGACCATTTACACCCTGCTCCTGACCATTTACGCCCTGCTCCTGACCATTTACACCCTGCTCCTGACCATTTACACCCTGCTCCTGACCATTTACACCCTGCTCCTGACCATTTACACCCTGCTCCTGACCATTTACACCCTGCTCCTGACCATTTACACCCTGCTCCTGATCATTTACACACTGCTCCTGATCATTTACACCCTGCTTCTGACCATTTACACCCTGCTTCTGACCATTTACACCCTGCTCCTGACCATTTACACCCTGCTTCTGACCATTTACACCCTGCTCCTGACCATTTACACCCTGCCCCTGACCATTTACACCCTGCTCCTGACCATTTACACCCTGCTCCTGATCATTTACACCCTGCTCCTGACCATTTACACCCTGCTTCTGACCATTTACACCCTGCTCCTGACCATTTACGCCCTGCCCCTGACCATTTACACCCTGCTCCTGACCATTTACGCCCTGCTCCTGACCATTTACGCCCTGCTCCTGACCATTTACACCCTGCTCCTGACCATTTACACCCTGCTCCTGACCATTTACACCCTGCTCCTGACCATTTACACCCTGCTCCTGACCATTTACACCCTGCTCCTGACCATTTACGCCCTGCTCCTGACCATTTACACCCTGCTTCTGACCATTTACACCCTGCTCCTGATCATTTACACCCTGCTCCTGACCATTTACACCCTGCTGCTGACCATTTACACCCTGCTTCTGACCACTTACACCCTGCTGCTGATCATTTACACTCTGCTCCTGACCATTTACACCCTGCTGCTGACCATTTACATCCTGCTCCTGACCATTTACACCCTGCTCCTGACCATTTACACCCTGCTCCTGACCATTTACACCCTGCTCCTGACCATTTACACCCTGCTCCTGACCATTTACACCCTGCTCCTGACCATTTAAACCCTGCTCCTAACCATTTACACCCTGCTCCTGACCATTTACACCCTGCTCCTGACCATTTACACCCTGCTCCTGACCATTTACACCCTGCTCCTGACCATTTACACCCTGCATCTGGCCATTTACGCCCTGCTGCTGACCATTTACACCCTGCTCCTGACCATTTACACCCTGCTCCTGACCATTTACGCCCTGCTCCTGACCATTTACACTCTGCTCCTGAACATTTACGCCCTGCTCCTGACCATTTACGCCCTGCTCCTGACCATTTACACCCTGCTGACCATTTACACCCTGCTCCTGACCATTTACACCCTGCTGCTGACCATTTACACCCTGCTCCTGACCATTTACACCCTGCTGCTGACCATTTACACCCTGCTCCTGACCATTTACACCCTGCTCCTTACCATTTACACCCTGCTCCTGACCATTTACACCATGCTCCTGACCATTTACACTCTGCTCCTGATCATTTACACCCTGCTCCTGATCATTTACACCCTGCTCCTGACCATTTACACCCTGCTCCTGACCATTTACACCCTGCTCCTGACCATTTACACCCTGCTCCTGACCATTTACACCCTGCTCCTGACCATTTACACCCTGCTTCTGACCATTTACACCCTGCTGCTGACCATTTACACCCTGCTCCTGACCATTTACACCCTGCTCCTGATCATTTACACCCTGCTCCTGACCATTTACACTCTACTGCTGCCCATTTACACCATGCTCCTGACCATATACACCCTGCTTCTGACCATTTACACCCTGCTCCTGACCATTTACACCCTGCTCCTGACCATTTACACCCTGCTCCTGATCATTTACACCCTGCTCCTGACCATTTACACTCTACTGCTGCCCATTTACACCATGCTCCTGACCATATACACCCTGCTTCTGACCATTTACACCCTGCTCCTGACCATTTACACCCTGCTCCTGACCATTTACACCCTGCTCCTGATCATTTACACCCTGCTCCTGACCATTTACACCCTGCTTCTGACCATTTACACCCTGCTCCTGACCATTTACGCCCTGCTGCTGCCCATTTACACCCTGCTCCTGACCATTTACATCCTGCTTCTGATCATTTACACCCTGCTCCTGACCATTTACATCCTGCTTCTGATCATTTACACCCTGCTCCTGATCATTTACACCCTGCTCCTGACCATTTACACCCTGCTTCTGACCATTTACACCCTGCTCCTGACCATTTACGCCCTGCTGCTGCCCATTTACGCCCTGCTGCTGCCCATTTACACCATGCTCCTGACCATTTACACCCTGCTCCTGACCATTTACGCCCTGCTCCTGACCATTTACACCCCGCTCCTGACCATTTACACCCTGCTCCTGACCATTTACACCCTGCTCCTGATCATTTACACCCTGTTCCTGACCATTTACACCCTGCTCCTGACCATTTACACCCTGCTCCTGACCATTTACACCATGCTTATGACCATTTACACCCTGCTCCTGACCATTTACACCCTGCTCCTGACCATTTACACCCTGCTCCTGACCATTTACACCATGCTCCTGACCATTTACACCATGCTCCTGACCATTTACACCCTGCTCCTGACAATTTACACCCTGCTCCTGACCATTTACACCCTGCTTCTGACCATTTACACCCTGCTCCTGACCATTTACACCCTGCTCCTGACCATTTACACCCTGCTGACCATTTACACCCTGCTCCTGACCATTTACACCCTGCTCCTGATCATTTACACCCTGCTGATGACCATTTACACCCTGCTCCTGACCATTTACACCCTGCTCCTGATCATTTACACCCTACTCCTGATCATTTACACCCTGCTCCTGACCATTTACACTCTACTGCTTCCCATTTACCCCCTGCTCCTGACCATTTACACCCTGCTCCTGACCATTTACACCCTGCTCCTGACCATTTACGCCCTGCTCCTGACCATTTACGCCCTGCTCCTGACCATTTACACTCTACTGCTGCCCATTTACACCATGCTTCTGACCATTTACACCCTGCTGCTGCCCATTTACACCATGCTCCTGACCATTAACACCCTGCTTCTGACCATTTACACCCTGCTCCTGACCATTTACACCCTGCTCCTGACCATTTACACCATGCTTCTGACCATTTACACCCTGCTCCTGACCATTTACACCCTGCTCCTGACCATTTACACCCTGCTCCTGACCATTTACACCCTGCTGATGACCATTTACACCCTGCTCCTGACCATTTACACCCTGCTCCTGACCATTTACACCCTGCTCCTGACCATTTACACCCTGCTCCTGACCATTTACACCCTGCTCCTGACCATTTACACCCTGCTCCTGACCATTTACACCCTGCTGCTGACCATTTACACCCTGCTCCTGACCATTTACACCCTGCTCCTGACCATTTACGCCCTGCTCCTGACCATTTACACCATGCTCCTGACCATTTACACCCTGCTCCTGACCATTTACACCCTGCTCCTGACCATTTACACTCTACTGCTGACCATTTACACCCTGCTCCTGACCATTTCCACTCTACTGCTGACCATTTCCACTCTGCTCCTGACCATTTACACCCTGCTCCTGACCATTTACACCCTGCTCCTGACCATTTACACCCTGCTCCTGACCATTTACACTCTACTGCTGACCATTTACGCCCTGCTCCTGACCATTTACACCCTGCTCCTGACCATTTACACTCTGCTCCTGACCATTTACACCCTGCTCCTGACCATTTACACCCTGCTCCTGACCATTTACACCCTGCTCCTGACCATTTACACCCTGCTCCTGACCATTTACACCATGCTCCTGACCATTTACACCATGCTCCTGACCATTTACACCCTGCTCCTGACCATTTACACCCTGCTCCTGACCATTTACACCATGCTCCTGACCATTTACACCATGCTCCTGAACATTTACACCCTGCTCCTGACCATTTACACCCTGCTCCTGACCATTTACACCCTGCTTCTGACCATTTACACCCTGCTCCTGACCATTTACACCATGCTCCTGACCATTTACACCCTGCTCCTGACCATTTACACCCTGCTCCTGACCATTTACACCATGCTCCTGACCATTTACGCCCTGCTCCTGACAATTTACACCCTGCTCCTGACCATTTACACCCTGCTCCTGACCATTTACACCCTGCTCCTGACCATTTACACCCTGCTTCTGACCATTTACACCCTGCTTCTGACCATTTACACCCTGCTCCTGACCATTTACACCCTGCTCCTGATCATTTACACCCTGCTCCTGACCATTTACACCCTGCTGCTGACCATTTACACCCTGCTCCTGACCATTTACACCCTGCTCCTGACCATTTACACCCTGCTCCTGACCATTTACACCCTGCTCCTGACCATTTACACCCTGCTCCTGACCATTTACACCCTGCTCCTGACCATTTACACCCTGCTCCTGACCATTTACACCCTGCTCCTGACCATTTCCACTCTGCTCCTGACCATTTACGCCCTGCTCCTGATCATTTACGCCATGCTCCTGACCATTTACACCCTGCTCCTGACCATTTACACCCTGCTTCTGACCATTTACACCCTGCTTTTGACCATTTACACCCTGCTGATGACCATTTACACCCTGCTCCTGACCATTTACACCCTGCTCCTGACCATTTACACCCTGCTGATGACCATTTACACCCTGCTGATGACCATTTACACCCTGCTCCTGACCATTTATGCCCTGCTCCTGACCATTTACGCCCTGCTCCTGACCATTTACGCCCTGCTTCTGACCATTTACACCCTGCTGATGACCATTGACACCCTGCTCCTGACCATTTACGCCCTGCTCATGACCATTTACGCCCTGCTTCTGACCATTTACACCCTGCTGATGACCATTTACACCCTGTTCATGACCATTTACGCCCTGCTTCTGACCATTTACACCCTGCTCCTGACCATTTACGCCATGCTCCTGACCATTTACACCCTGCTCCTGACCATTTACACCATGCTCCTGACCATTTACACCCTGCTGCTGACCATTTACACCCTGCTCCTGACCATTTACACCCTGCTCCTGACCATTTAAACCCTGCCCTGACCATTTACACCATGCTCCTGACCATTTACACCCTGCTCCTGACCATTTACACCCTGCTTCTGACCATTTACACCCTGCTCCTGACCATTTACACCCTGCTTCTGACCATTTACACCCTGCTGCTGACCATTTACACCCTGCTCCTGACCATTTACACCCTGCTCCTGACCATTTAAACCCTGCCCTGACCATTTACACCATGCTCCTGACCATTTACACCCTGCTTCTGACCATTTACACCCTGCTCCTGACCATTTACACCCTGCTTCTGACCATTTACACCCTGCTCCTGACCATTTACACCCTGCTCCTGACCATTTACACCCTGCTTCTGACCATTTACACCCTGCTCCTGACCATTTACACCCTGCTCCTGACCATTTACACCATGCTCCTGACCATTTACACCCTGCTGCTGACCATTTACGCCCTGCTCCTGACCATTTACGCCCTGCTCCTGACCATTTACACCCTGCTCCTGACCATTTACACCCTGCTCCTGACCATTTACACCCTGCTCCTGACCATTTACACCCTGCTCCTGACCATTTACACCATGCTCCTGACCATTTACACCATGCTCCTGACCATTTACACCCTGCTGCTGACCATTTACGCCCTGCTCCTGACCATTTACGCCATGCTCCTGACCATTTACACCATGCTCCTGCCCATTTACACCCTGCTCCTGGCCATTTACACCATGCTCCTGACCATTTACACCCTGCTCCTGACCATTTACACCCTGCTTCTGACCATTTACACCCTGCTCCTGACCATTTACACCCTGCTCCTGACCATTTACACCCTGCTTCTGACCATTTACACCCTGCTCCTGATCATTTACACCCTGCTGCTGACCATTTACACCCTGCTTCTGACCATTTACACCCTGCTCCTGACCATTTACACCCTGCTCCTGACCATTTACACCCTGCTCCTGACCATTTACACCCTGCTGATGACCATTTACACCCTGCTGATGACCATTTACACCCTGCTCCTGACCATTTATGCCCTGCTCCTGACCATTTACGCCCTGCTCCTGACCATTTACGCCCTGCTTCTGACCATTTACACCCTGCTGATGACCATTGACACCCTGCTCCTGACCATTTACGCCCTGCTCATGACCATTTACGCCCTGCTTCTGACCATTTACACCCTGCTGATGACCATTTACACCCTGTTCATGACCATTTACGCCCTGCTTCTGACCATTTACACCCTGCTCCTGACCATTTACGCCATGCTCCTGACCATTTACACCCTGCTCCTGACCATTTACACCCTGCTCCTGACCATTTACACCCTGCTCCTGACCATTTACACCCTGCTTCTGACCATTTACACCCTGCTCCTGATCATTTACACCCTGCTGCTGACCATTTACACCCTGCTTCTGACCATTTACACCCTGCTCCTGACCATTTACACCCTGCTCCTGACCATTTACACCCTGCTTCTGACCATTTACACCCTGCTTCTGACCATTTACACCCTGCTGCTGACCATTTACGCCCTGCTCCTGACCATTTACACCCTGCTGCTGACCATTTACACCCTGCTCCTGATCATTTACACCCTGCTCCTGACCATTTACACCCTGCTCCTGACCATTTACACCCTGCTCCTGACCATTTACACCCTGCTCCTGACCATTTACACCCTGCTCCTGACCATTTACACCCTGCTCCTGACCATTTACACCCTGCTTCTGACCATTTACACCCTGCTTCTGACCATTTACACCCTGCTGCTGACCATTTACGCCCTGCTCCGGACCATTTACACCCTGCTGCTGACCATTTACACCCTGCTTCTGACCATTTACACCCTGCTCCTGACCATTTACACCCTGCTCCTGACCATTTACACCCTGCTCCTGACCATTTACACCCTGCTCCTGACCATTTACACCCTGCTCCTGACCATTTACACCCTGCTCCTGACCATTTACACCCTGCTCCTGACCATTTACACCCTGCTCCTGACCATTTACACCCTGCTCCTGACCATTTACACCCTGCTCCTAACCATTTACACCCTGCTCCTGATCATTTACACCCTGCTCCTGACCATTTACACCCTGCTCCTGACCATTTACACCCTGCTCCTGACCATTTACGCCCTGCTTCTGGCCATTTACACCCTGCTCCTGACCATTTACACCCTGCTCCTGATCATTTACACCCTACTCCTGATCATTTACACCCTGCTACTGACCATTTACACCCTGCTCCTGACCATTTACACCCTGCTCCTGACCATTTACGCCCTGCTCCTGACCATTTACACCCTGCTCCTGACCATTTACACTCTACTGCTTCCCATTTACCCCCTGCTCCTGACCATTTACACCCTGCTCCTGACCATTTACACCCTGCTCCTGACCATTTACGCCCTGCTCCTGACCATTTACGCCCTGCTCCTGACCATTTACACTCTACTGCTGCCCATTTACACCATGCTTCTGACCATTTACACCCTGCTGCTGCCCATTTACACCATGCTCCTGACCATTAACACCCTGCTTCTGACCATTTACACCCTGCTCCTGACCATTTACACCCTGCTCCTGACCATTTACACCATGCTTCTGACCATTTACACCCTGCTCCTGACCATTTACACCCTGCTCCTGACCATTTACACCCTGCTCCTGACCATTTACACCCTGCTGATGACCATTTACACCCTGCTCCTGACCATTTACACCCTGCTCCTGACCATTTACACCCTGCTCCTGACCATTTACACCCTGCTCCTGACCATTTACACCCTGCTCCTGACCATTTACACCCTGCTCCTGACCATTTACACCCTGCTGCTGACCATTTACACCCTGCTCCTGACCATTTACACCCTGCTCCTGACCATTTACGCCCTGCTCCTGACCATTTACACCATGCTCCTGACCATTTACACCCTGCTCCTGACCATTTATACCCTGCTCCTGACCATTTACACTCTACTGCTGACCATTTACACCCTGCTCCTGACCATTTCCACTCTACTGCTGACCATTTCCACTCTGCTCCTGACCATTTACACCCTGCTCCTGACCATTTACACCCTGCTCCTGACCATTTACACCCTGCTCCTGACCATTTACACTCTACTGCTGACCATTTACGCCCTGCTCCTGACCATTTACACCCTGCTCCTGACCATTTACACTCTGCTCCTGACCATTTACACCCTGCTCCTGACCATTTACACCCTGCTCCTGACCATTTACACCCTGCTCCTGACCATTTACACCCTGCTCCTGACCATTTACACCATGCTCCTGACCATTTACACCATGCTCCTGACCATTTACACCCTGCTCCTGACCATTTACACCCTGCTCCTGACCATTTACACCATGCTCCTGACCATTTACACCATGCTCCTGAACATTTACACCCTGCTCCTGACCATTTACACCCTGCTCCTGACCATATACACCCTGCTTCTGACCATTTACACCCTGCTCCTGACCATTTACACCATGCTCCTGACCATTTACACCCTGCTCCTGACCATTTACACCCTGCTCCTGACCATTTACACCATGCTCCTGACCATTTACGCCCTGCTCCTGACAATTTACACCCTGCTCCTGACCATTTACACCCTGCTCCTGACCATTTACACCCTGCTCCTGACCATTTACACCCTGCTTCTGACCATTTACACCCTGCTTCTGACCATTTACACCCTGCTCCTGACCATTTACACCCTGCTCCTGATCATTTACACCCTGCTCCTGACCATTTACACCCTGCTGCTGACCATTTACACCCTGCTCCTGACCATTTACACCCTGCTCCTGACCATTTACACCCTGCTCCTGACCATTTACACCCTGCTCCTGACCATTTACACCCTGCTCCTGACCATTTACACCCTGCTCCTGACCATTTACACCCTGCTCCTGACCATTTCCACTCTGCTCCTGACCATTTACGCCCTGCTCCTGATCATTTACGCCATGCTCCTGACCATTTACACCCTGCTCCTGACCATTTACACCCTGCTTCTGACCATTTACACCCTGCTTCTGACCATTTACACCCTGCTGATGACCATTTACACCCTGCTCCTGACCATTTACACCCTGCTCCTGACCATTTACACCCTGCTGATGACCATTTACACCCTGCTGATGACCATTTACACCCTGCTCCTGACCATTTACGCCCTGCTCCTGACCATTTACGCCCTGCTCCTGACCATTTACGCCCTGCTTCTGACCATTTACACCCTGCTGATGACCATTGACACCCTGCTCCTGACCATTTACGCCCTGCTCATGACCATTTACGCCCTGCTTCTGACCATTTACACCCTGCTGATGACCATTTACACCCTGTTCATGACCATTTATGCCCTGCTTCTGACCATTTACACCCTGCTCCTGACCATTTACGCCATGCTCCTGACCATTTACACCCTGCTCCTGACCATTTACACCATGCTCCTGACCATTTACACCCTGCTGCTGACCATTTACACCCTGCTCCTGACCATTTACACCCTGCTCCTGACCATTTAAACCCTGCCCTGACCATTTACACCATGCTCCTGACCATTTACACCCTGCTCCTGACCATTTACACCCTGCTTCTGACCATTTACACCCTGCTCCTGACCATTTACACCCTGCTTCTGACCATTCACACCCTGCTGCTGACCATTTACACCCTGCTCCTGACCATTTACACCCTGCTCCTGACCATTTAAACCCTGCCCTGACCATTTACACCATGCTCCTGACCATTTACACCCTGCTTCTGACCATTTACACCCTGCTCCTGACCATTTACACCCTGCTTCTGACCATTTACACCCTGCTCCTGACCATTTACACCCTGCTCCTGACCATTTACACCCTGCTTCTGACCATTTACACCCTGCTCCTGACCATTTACACCCTGCTCCTGACCATTTACACCATGCTCCTGACCATTTACACCCTGCTGCTGACCATTTACGCCCTGCTCCTGACCATTTACGCCCTGCTCCTGACCATTTACACCCTGCTCCTGACCATTTACACCCTGCTCCTGACCATTTACACCCTGCTCCTGACCATTTACACCCTGCTCCTGACCATTTACACCATGCTCCTGACCATTTACACCATGCTCCTGACCATTTACACCCTGCTGCTGACCATTTACGCCCTGCTCTTGACCATTTACGCCATGCTCCTGACCATTTACACCATGCTCCTGCCCATTTACACCCTGCTCCTGGCCATTTACACCATGCTCCTGACCATTTACACCCTGCTCCTGACCATTTACACCCTGCTTCTGACCATTTACACCCTGCTCCTGACCATTTACACCCTGCTCCTGACCATTTACACCCTGCTTCTGACCATTTACACCCTGCTCCTGACCATTTACACCCTGCTCCTGACCATTTACACCATGCTCCTGACCATTTACACCCTGCTGCTGACCATTTACGCCCTGCTCCTGACCATTTACGCCATGCTCCTGACCATTTACACCATGCTCCTGCCCATTTACACCCTGCTCCTGGCCATTTACACCATGCTCCTGACCATTTACACCCTGCTCCTGACCATTTACACCCGGCTCCTGACCATTTACACCCTGCTCCTGACCATTTACACCCTGCTGATGACCATTTACACCCTGCTGCTGACCATTTACACCCTGCTCCTGACCATTTACACCCTGCTGCTGACCATTTACACTTTGCTGCTGACCATTTACACCCTGCTCCTGACCATTTACACCCTGCTCCTGACCATTTACACCCTGCTGATGACCATTTACACCCTGCTCCTGACCATTTACACCCTGCTCCTGACCATTTACGCCCTGCTCCTGACCATTTACACCCTGCTTCTGACCATTTACACCCTGCTTCTGACCATTTACACCCTGCTCCTGACCATTTACACCCTGCTCCTGACCATTTACACCCTGCTGCTGACCATTTACACCCTGCTCCTGACCATTTACACCCTGCTGCTGATCATTTACACTTTGCTGCTGACCATTTACACCCTGCTCCTGACCATTTACACCCTGCTCCTGACCATTTACACCCTGCTCCTGACCATTTACACCATGCTTCTGACCATTTACACCCTGCTCCTGACCATTTACACTCTGCTCCTGACCATTTACACCCTGCTCCTGACCATTTACACCCTGCTCCTGACCATTGACACCCTGCTCCTGACCATTTACACCCTGCTCCTGACCATTTACGCCCTGCTCCTGACCATTTACACCCTGCTCCTGACCATTTACACCCTGCTCCTGACCATTTACGCCCTGCTCCTGACCATTTACACCCTGCTGCTGACCATTTACTCCCTGCTCCTGACCATTTACGCCCTGCTCCTGACCATTTACACCCTGCTCCTGATCATTTACACCCTGCTCCTGACCATTTACACCCTGCTGCTGCCCATTTACGCCCTGCTGCTGACCATTTACGCCCTGCTGCTGCCCATTTACGCCCTGCCCCTGACCATTTACACCCTGCTTCTGACCATTTACGCCCTGCCCCTGACCATTTACACCCTGCTCCTGACCATTTACACCCTGCTCCTGACCATTTACACCCTGCTGCTGCCCATTTACGCCCTGCCCCTGACCATTTACACCCTGCTGCTGCCCATTTACGCCCTGCTCCTGATCATTTACACCCTGCTTCTGACCATTTACGCCCTGCTCCTCACCATTTACACTCTACTGCTGCCCATTTACACCCTGCTCCTGACCATTTACACCCTGCACCTGACCATTTACGCCCTGCTGCTGACCATTTACGCCCTGTAGCTGACCATTTACGCCCTGCTCCTGATCATTTATATGTAAGCCCTGAGTTTGACCATTTACGCCCTATTTTCGTCCATTTATGCTCTGCTGCTGACCATTTACGCCCTGCTGCTGACCATTTACGCCCTGCTGCTGACCATCTACGCCCTGCTTCTAACTATAATAACATGTAGTAGGCTTTAAATCCCCTGTATACTGAAACCCCACTACATTTCATTTATATGGAAAAGGAACGTCTAATGGCTGACACTATAAGGCTACTACTCACTTATCAGTGGCACCAACATGTCTGAAGGTGTACAATGTGTCCTAGTTTCCCGTACAGTCTACTCCACCATAACCCCAGCACTGTTTCTGGTGATTACCAGACACCCATCGCAAGCTGGACCTGTTACAAGTATATCTGTGTCACGTGGTAGCTGGTATGTGCTCGTAGATTCCCGGTAAAGTCATACAGCAGTAACTGCCAAATTGTCATGTGCGAACATACCGTGGTTTGACTTGTCTTTGCCACAGTCAACAGCCTTTACCAGCAAACACGGGGACAATGAACCCATTTCTGTTTCAATGTTAGCCCAGCGTCGAAGACGGTGGGCCAACATTGAAACAACATTGGAATTATCTTCTCTTCAAAGGCAGAAGACAGTATTTGCTAACTTGTTAAGTAATCAGATACTGCCTTTTGGCTTCGCACGGCAGTGCTGTACAAAGGCGAACAACAGAAGTTAGGGGGCCACTATTTAATATCAAGGGGGGGGGCAGTGATATTGAGATGGACTAAAATATTTTTTTCAATATAATTCAACTCATGGTTATTTTTTTTCAGCTGTATGGTTGACAAATTATTTATTTAAACCACTTCTGGAAGGACTTTAAATTGCCAATGTTTTGTTTTATTAAGGCTATTATAATCTGACAATAGCCTAATATTTTGGAATGTAAGTACTGAATATCGGGCGAAGTCTCTCTTTCTGCCTTGAATTATTTATTTTAAAAATATCCCTGCCCTCTCCCTGGATATTAAATGGTGACCCCCTTAGTACTCTCATTATATGATATAACCTTGTAGGCTCACAATTGAAGTAGGCAGTTACTGTAACTTCTTACTATTTAAGTAAGCAGTTACAGTAATTATTCTTACAGAGCAGGCAGAGTGTCTTAAATCAGTCCCAGCAAGCACGAGACGTCAAACCAATGCTGGCGCACTGTTGGGCCAGCGTCGCAGACGGTGGCCCAGCAGAAAGCCAACATTGATTTGACGTCTTGTGTTTTCTGGGCTGTTATCTAGGTTCCAAAGTGCGGCAAACAAAATTACAGATAACCGGTATACATGTACCAGGATTTATTGTATCTGGATCCTGTACTACAGCCTGACACATGGATGTTACCAGACTATACCAACACTATAAACTGTTTACGTTATCTTAGAGAGGGGGCGAGGGCATTACATTCATGTCACTTGACAAGAGAGATGTTTGGATCAAAATATACTGTTTAAGTCGATTATCTCCAGTGTTCATGCTGTAGTGGGATGTCAATAATTAGCTTATATAGGATCTCTAAAAACCGAGTGAATTTAGTTTGGCGAAATAATCTAAATATGTAATTTCAGAAACATTTTGTCCACTAATTAGGTGTTAACATAAATGAAGAATTAAAATGTACATTCTACCATGGGATAATTTGAATAAAAATGTACACTCTGCCCTGGGCAGAGTTGCACTCCATGACGTCACACACAAATTCCACTCACTATTGACTCTGGCCAAATATAGCATGAGATCCTACAGGGGTCTACGTGGCTGGCCAAACTTTGAAGCCGTTCGTAGGATCTCATAAAGAGGTGTACGTGGCTAGCCCGTGGCTGGCCCAACATAAGATCTCATACAGAGGTCTACGTGGCTGGTCCAACATAAAATCTCATATAGACGTCTACGTAGCCGGCCCAACATCAGATGAAATACCATACAGACGTCTACGTGGCCGGCCCAACATAAGATATCATACAGACGTCTACGTGGCTGGCCCAACATAAGATATTATACAGATGTCTACGTGGCTGGTCCAACATAAGATCACATACAGAGGTCTACGTGGCTGGCCCAACATAAGATCTCATACAGAGGTCTGCGTGGCTGGCCCAACATAAGATCTCATACAGAGGTTTACGTAGCCGGCCCAACATAAGATCTCATACAGAGATCTACGTGGCTGGTCCAACATAAGATCTCATATAGACGTCTACGTGGCTGGTCCAACATAAAATCTCATATAGACGTCTACGTAGCCGGCCCAACATAAGATGAGATACCATACAGACGTCTACGTGGCCGGCCCAACATAAGATATTATACAGACGTCCACGTGGCTGGCCCAGCATAAGATATTATACAGACGTCTACGTGGCTGGCCCGACATAAGATATTATACAGATGTCTACGTGGCTGGCCCGACAGCAGATATTATACAGATGTCTACGTGGCTGGCCCGACAGCAGATATTATACAGACGTCTACGTGGCTGGCCCGACAGCAGATAATATACAGATGTCTACGTGGCTGGCCCGACAGCAGATATTATACAGATGTCTACGTGGCTGGCCCGACAGCAGATATTATACAGACGTCTACGTGGCTGGCCCGACAGCAGATAATATACAGATGTCTACGTGGCTGGCCCGACAGCAGATAATATACAGATGTCTACGTGGCTGGCCCGACAGCAGATATTATACAGATGTCTACGTGGCTGGCCCGACAGCAGATAATATACAGATGTCTACGTGGCTGGCCCGACAGCAGATATTATACAGATGTCTACGTGGCTGGCTCGACAGCAGATATTATACAGATGTCTACTTGGCTGGCCCAACATAAAATCTCATATTGATGTATGTGTATCTGGCCCACCATAACATTTCAAACAGATGTCTACGTAGCTGGCCCAACATAAAATCTCAAACAGATGTGTGTGTGGCTGGCCCAATATTGAATTCGTACCAACTCAATATCTCGTGTTTGCATGGTCGCACGGTATTGTAGATAAATTCCTGCATGTTAATGTGCGATGATGGCCAGGAGCAGCTGTCGCGGTTATGGGCAATACTTATGTTTGGACTGTGTACAAAGATATTTAGTTTCTTTTGTTCTTTCTCGTTTTTATTCCTCTATATCCAAAAATTGGAGTGCTATTTCTCCCTGACTTTTCATCCAATCAACTTCACATCTTGGCACAATGATCCTTAGGTATTGAGGAGGTGTTCTATATTTAAGAATTCCCAGTTGTTTTTCCGGACTTATTCAGGTTGTTTTTATCACTATGTGGATGAAAGTGTTCCAAATGGTATAAATGTTCTAAATGTTCCAAATGCTTCAAATGTCTCGAATGTTCCGGATGTAGCATAATTATGTTCCGATTGCGCCAAATGTGGCGAATGTTGCAAATGTTCCAAATGCTTCAAATGTTCCAAAAGTTCCAGATGTTACGAATGTTCCCAATGTTCCAAATGTTCCGAATGGTCCATATGTTCTAAATTTTCCAAATGTTCAAAATGTCGCAAAAACTTGCAACAGTCGACGTACAAACAATACTGTTACTTGAGAAGTCACATCTACTCTTGCAACAGTCGATGTACAGACAATACTAGTTACTTGAAAAGTCACATCTACTCTTGCAACAGTCGACGTACAAACAATACTGTTACTTGAAAAGTCACATCTACTCTTGCAACAGTCGACGTACAGACAATACTGTTACTTGAAAAGTCACATCTACTCTCTATCTATGTTTGGGCTAAGCCCAAACATATTGAGTTTTGTTTGGATCTCGACACTTTTATTATTCTATGTTTCTAATTCGAAGGTGCTATTTCTCCCAGCGGTTTTATCCAATCGACATTAAACTTTGGCACAATGATCGTTAGGTACTTAAGTATATTGCTATGCCTTTTTAAAGAATTCTCTGTTGTTATTCTGGATTTATTCAGGATTTCTAGATCACTATATGGATCAATGTCAAATACCGATGGGCTATTTCTCCTTAAGTTTTCATCCAATAGACTTCAAACCTTGGCACAATAATCCTTAGGTATTAAAGTTTTAAGCTCTTATTTCTTGTTAGAAATTCACTGTTGTTCTTTCGGATTTATTCAGGATTTTCTGGATCACTATGTGAATCAATCAGGTTCAATGATAAACATGTCGGGTGAAGCTCCCTTCTTTGGATCCTTGACCAGTCAATAGACGCCTTTCGCTATAAGCGATTCCATACGACACCCTTTGAGCACATCTTCATATAATAATTAAATTACATTTATTCTGTAATGTTTCAATGCCGGGCCAGCGTCACAGACAATGGCCCAGTATTGAACCAATATTGTGTTTTTATTATGGACAGTAGAAATGTTTGAAATGCTATATTTGATAATTAAAATAACAGTTGCAATTCCATTCAAACACAAAACGTCGATGCAATGTTGTTTTAATGTTGGGCTAGTGTCGCAGACAGTGATACAACACTAAATCAACAGAGACACAAGTCAATGTGTGTTTTGGGCACTCTGAAAACGATTCCATTTGACAAACAAATATATATCTATTTAAAAGTACAAAAGCTCAGTGGGGACTTCTGATCTCTGAAAGTCCGAAGTCTGAAGTCTAAAATTCCAATTTAAAATGGCTGCCCAAAACAAAAACATTAAGAAAATTTAAATCAATCTGTTATAATAAAAATGACCCAACAAAATTCAAAGTGGCCAACAAAAACTCTAGCTCCATTCTAGTTTGCAGCTACATGTACATGTCATGTCCTAAAACCAGTCAGTCATGAGTCCACCTGATGACGTTAAAATAGTCTTCGCCAAATACTTTCGGGCTCGAAACAATCCATCATAGTGGGATAAAAAGTACCGATCAAGCACTCATAATTTTTTTAACATGTATTAAATAGAATGGAGAATTACTTTGTGAATAGTTGTTCTGGCTGCTCTACTAGGATTAATAGTGAAAAATGCACATATAGCAATGCTGTTTGATGTTCAACTTGATATGATGCATGTTTTAACCCTCAAAGCGCTGAATTAATTTGTAAAAAACATCGCAACAAAAGAAATTTTTTTAATTTAAAATCATCATAACTGTCTTAGTTAGCTCTTTCCGATTCATTTGAATACCTATGTTATGGGTCTACAGCCATTATAAATATGTTTACTCTTACAGTGCGGGGATCGACTTTAGTCGTCAGAATCTGACGTCTAAAGATGTCAGATCCTGACGACTAAAATCGATCCCCGCGCTGTAAGGGTTAAATATGTTTCAGCATGTTTAAAGTTAGCATGATAAATCAGCATACAGTTTAAAAAAGTGAACGTGGCACGAAGCCTCATTTATTTACGAATGTGAATAATTTCACTTTCATTGACTTTTTCTCCATTAATTGCACATATCAATTTATTCAAACGTAATATTTTACGATTGACTTAATCTCTATTAAATGCACATATCAATTTATTCCAACGTAATATTTTACGATTGATGGCAGAGCTTTTTCCTTGGGCTGAGACATGACATTTATTCTTGATATCAACGTGATTCTATTTAAAATAACATAAAATATCCATTGTTATAAAACAATTTGTGAATAAACCTAAAAATGTAAAGTGAAGCAAAATTAAAATATATGATCATGTATTACGAGTGTCAAAATTGATTATATTTAGCTTGGCTCAACTTTATCTACTTTCAATATAGTCCGGTGCGATGTATCAACAACATCGGGCGGCGTATCGTGTTTTGTTGGGTGGCAATAAACGCTTAAATTTCCTTGATTGAAAGCAAGAAAATTTGGGTAGCATGGTCCATCACTAAAATCAGGTTGGAACAATATACCTGGATTTACAGGCTATACTGAATAAATATATGAATGATTGGATGAGCGATTGAATGAATATATGAATGATTGAATAAACGATTAAATAATTAAATGAATTATTAAAGGAATGATTGAATGAATGAATGAATGAATGAATGAACGAACGAACGAACGAACGAACGAACGAACGAACGAACGAACGAACGAACGAACAGACAAACAAACAAACAAACAAACAAACAAACAAATAAATGAATGAATGAATGAATGAATGAATGAACGAACGAACGAACGAACGAACGAACGAACGAACGAACGAACGAACGAACGAACGAACGAACGAACGAACGAACGAACGAACGAACGGACAGACAGACAGACAGACAGACAGACAGACAGACAGACAGACAGACAGACAGACAGACAGACAGACAGACAGACAGACAGACAGACAGACAGACAGACAGACAGACAGACAGACAGACAGACAGACAGACAGACAGACAGACAGACAGACAGACAGACAAACAAACAAACAAACAAACAAACAAAAAAAAAAAAAAATGAATGAATGAATGAATGAATGAATGAATGAATGAATGAATGAATGAATGAATAAATAAATAAATAAATAGCAAATAATTGAGTGAATGAATGAATGAATGAATGAATGAATGAATGAATGAATGAATGAATGAATGAATGAATGAATGAATGAATGAAACAATGAATCAATGAAACAATCAATGAATCAATGAATGAATCAATGAATCAATGAATGTCATTGTGTGCACATATGGGCTAAATCGAACCAGCAGAGCGTTCTGAGAATGACGAAAAAGATCAGGTGACACTACCCTCTTGACACATAACTCAAACTTCGAGACCTGGCGGTCTGAGATGATCATGCTACCTCTCGGTCATGTAGGTTTTCCAAAATACTGAATATTTACGAGTGGATGGGAAAGAAACATTTAGTTTCTTTGACGTCTAAATACCAGAGTCTATTTTAAATCCAAAAAACTGAAATGAGTAATATAGTTTGTGGTAGATGCTCAGTTAGTCAAATAATTCAATTTAGATGTATATTTTCAAAAAATAAAAACATTTTTCGTCATTAGAAATACTAGCTTCAAATGCATGAAAAACAGAAACAAACAAACAGACGATACAGGTTGTCCTCAACGGTTTTGGATCTACGTGTAAAAGTGAAGATCCACGCAGGTGACTCAGCGATAATAACATACTGTCAGCTGATAAGAAGACAATGTACGGGGGTAATCTCACTGAAAATGATAGCATGATTTTATCCTAGCTTACTCTTATTTCCTTTAGAAATGTTAGGATCACGATAACGTAACGTGTTCTGAAAATTCTTGTTTAATTTTGGTCCACTAATAATTAGTTATTAAGAAAAAATAATACGGAAATGTACACTCTTTCTGGGCTGGATGGAGCTACAATTATTATCATGAATAATTTAACCAAACATAGTATAGGTTCTCGTACAAACTTGCGTGGCGCTGGCCAAACATTGAAGTGGTACCGGGTCAAAGTTTTGTGCTTGCATGGCTGTACATGAACTAGTTCAGTGAGCCTGTAGGAAAACCGAGGTCAAGTGTGATATAGCCCAGGAGCTGGAATTTGTAGTGTTGTTTCGGCATGCCAGCAACATTTGTCCGACGTGTTGACGAGGGTAGAAATTAAAGATGCGTTGTACATCAACATTCAAAATTCGACCAACTGACGTTAGAGAAACCAGACCCACTGCTTTCGAATCCAGGAAATCGATAACAGTGAGCTAAAACGTACCGATGGAGCACTCTCGCTATTAAAACGTTATTTTAAATAGACAAATGGATCACTGATATGATGCCTATCAAGCTGAGTCCGTCTGGGGACATGGCAAATTTGTTCAACCCTTACAACTCTGTAATATTCTTGTATAAACCATGGAGAGCAAAGGGTTTTTTCAATGTAAAATCAGCATAAATGCCCTAGTCAGCTCTTTCCGCTTGATTTAAATGCCTATGTTATGGATATAAGGCCATTATACATTTTTTGCCGTCTAAGGTCGGACCCCGCTCTAAAGAGTTAAAGTCGTAGTTAGTAGGCCTACGTCGTGCAATAAGTGAATGAGTCATCGCAACCAATTTACATAAGAGCTATATAAGTGTTGAAAGTATAACGTATGAGCGAGCTACGTCTGATATTTGAACTTTGCATGCTATTGTATGACGTGGCAACGTGTTAGTATGTCATGAGAACGAGCTAATAAGACATGAAAACAACTTACGTATGTCGTGGCAACGAGTTAACCTTTACAACGCTAAAATATTTTTGTATAAACCATGGAGACCAATGAGGGTTTTTCAATTTGAAATCATCATAAATGTCTTAGTTAGCTGTTTCCGATTCATTTGAATACCAGTTTCAACGAAGATGACATGGAAAACAAGACACCGTACCCAGCAGATACACTATGTTGAATCAACGTTGGTTTAACGTTGGCCCAGCGTCGCAGACGGTGGATCAACGTTAAACCAGCATTGATTCAACGTTTTGTGTCTGCTGGGTAAGTGCCCACTAGGAATTTTTGTTGCCAGAGCACAATTGTTCAATTTCAATGTTTTCCATCTGGATAGCATTTAGTCAATAAACAATGCTGTAAATTGTGACCACTACATTTACCACTAGACAGTCTGCATTTATAACACAATTACTTTTTGTTGCATTATTTTACGTCGTTTTCTTGTTTAATTACATGTATTTAAACGGCAAGCCTGATTTTCAGTGTATTTATCATGTCGATTATCATGTATTTTTTACAGAACTAGCCTGTTGGACATGTATGTTGTATATAAATATATATATTTTATGACAATTATTTTTTATGTTTTATGTTGTCGCTAAAACATCTATCTATATAGTGCTACAGACAATAAAACCATGTATAATCCCACACAATTTATTTGCATTTTATTTTTAGAATGTTATCCTCGGCAATCAAATTACATAGTGAAAATCATCACACATAACAGTGTCTTTATAATTGATCAACATTGCGACAAATGTTATAAACTATATGTACTTGTGAATCGTTTGCACTACGACGAGGAGGCATTCTTGCATTACACCTTTGTGACAAATTCAAGCGTTATTACTATCTGGTGTCAATAAGAAACTGCTGAAGGAGAAGTTCGTCCAAAAAGAGAAAGGAGTTTGCAACGTTTTAAGACCATATATATAAAAAGACCAGCAGCATTAACCCCTTAAATTGTACGTTAACAGCTATTACTGTTTGATTATAACTGAAACATTATATATGATAGTGCCGTACAATTATTTTGAATCTATATTTTAATTTCATACCGTGCTGATTGGTGAAACGAAATTATTTAAATTATAAAACAAGATGTAATAAATTTCCATTTCTCTCGCGTCATGGATATAGGGCCTATATTTGTCAATTCAATTTGAAGTATTATTCCATCACTATCACTGAAATTAAATACATTAACCTTTGAAGCGCTAGGTTAGACATTTAAATTTTTACCCACTTGAAGTTGTGCCTCGCTAGCGCGATCCACAACTTCAAGTGGGTGAATATTACTCATACATGGGTTTAATTTGAGACCAAATATTTGTAAATCTTGATGCTAAAACACACATTTCGTTCCCAATTACTGCGATTTAGGCGGCTGATAAAATGAATAGAAGACGTCGTGCTCGGCGGTGTAAGGGTAAATGGTGTAGTATTACATTATTTGCGGTGATCAGATCGTCAGAATCATATCTTCCTCGATCCAGCCTATAGCTATATAAATGTATATAAATCTGAGACGGTAAACTTTTATGTTATATATAGTTAACACTGCCATGCTACCCGGCGGCCCGCCATTGTCAAAAATGAAATAGCATATGTTCAATTGATGTCAGTAGAATTGAGCCATATGGTTTCCCGGGGATTGAACACTTGAAACATTGATGGCACGAAAGATTACGCTCCCCGCGGCATGACTAATATAACGATCTGTTGTGGCGTCCTTGTCGAATTTGTAACTGTATTTTACCTTTACTTCACAATTTTCATTCGTTTGCGACCAGCCTCATACGAACTGATAATACCCCGACGTATAATAGCCATACGCCAAGTTATTTAATTTGAATTTCCACCCACGTCAAGTTGTCTATCACTGACGAGATTCACTTGAAAATTATTCACATTTGACAAAATGGAGGTCAACTGTTTTTAAATGTTTTTGAATAACGCCACGTTTTATCTACAACATGTTTAAAAGCTGGTATATAATGTGTATATCTTAGCGCGTTTCACACCAACTGGTATGCACTGGTATACTGTACATTTTATGATTATATGTTTAGCCTATTACATATCTGTAATGTAAATGCAAATACTTACTTAATCCTTAAAGAGCTAAATTTAAATTTTCCAGCCACTTGAAGTTGTGTCTCGTTACCGCGACCCACAACTTCAAGTGGCTGGAAAATTACTCACTTTTGTTTGATTTGAGACCAAACATTTTCAAATTTTGCTGTTTTTTGAAACACACATTTCGTTTCCTATAACAGTGGTCAAACAGATCACAAACGACTATCGTCGCGTCTAGCGGGTTAAGAGTAGGCCTAAGCATTTACGACTATTGACATATTACACTTTTAAACATATTTTATAGAACAAGTCATTTTTATCCACCTTGAAGTGGGGATTGCGGCTGCAATTTTTATTTCCAGGTGAATCATAATTAGCCCTTTAAGCCCTCATCACTGTAAATCCATGAAAACAGTATACATTTGCCAACAACTGGGGGGTTTTATAATTAAAATGTCCATGAATCAGGTTTACCAATACATGGCATTTTCTTTAATTTTTTACCCACTTCAAATCATCTTCATCCAATATAAGTCAAGAATTGCGACAGCAATTCGCGGCTTGTAGAGGATGAAGATGACAATGTAAAGTCAGGCTTGAAAGGGTTTTAATTAAACGAAATACTTGGATGATAACAGGGGTGGTAGACATACTACACAACATGTTCATGGTCAAGTGGAAAGACACGTATTTTTTGGCTTTCATTGCTATATTACAAACCGACAACATTTGCATTGCACCTGCCATAATAGATTTTTACTTTATTATTTTTTAATATATTTCTGAGTCTAGCTCATTGAAAAAAATGCAAAATATCTTTGTTATATCACTCATTATATTATTCACATCACCCGCGATATAGTTTACATCAACAAAATATATTAGGTTGTTTTTCATCGCAATATGATATGGATTTTTAAATTTTAGTGCGGGGACCGTTTTTATACGCCTGGTCTGTAGACGTCAGATCCTGACGTATAAAGACGGTTCCCGCACTGAAAGAATTGAGATATTTATAATGGTAGTAGACCCATAACATAGGTATTCAAATAAAAGCGGAGAGAGCTAACTAATATTTTTATGATGATTTAAAATTGAGAATAACGCATTGGTCTCCATAGTTTTGTACAAAGATACTTCAGCGCTGTGGGCTTTAACCCTTTAAGCCATCACGCTGCATTAAAGCATCATTTTACATCCCTGAAAACAGTCTTTACTTTCCTAAAACTAGGGGTTTTTGAATAACAATTTCCGTGAAACTGGTTTACAATACATGGCAATTTTCTTGAATTTTTACCCACTTCAAATCATCTCATCCACTACAAGCAGCAATTATCGGCTTGTAGTGGATGAAGAGACAATGGTGTATCCGGGTTTGAAAGGGTTAAATAGAAGTGTTCACTGTGTGAGCAATCCTTTAAATGACAAGCACGGCACACAGATTGAAAAAACAAATATTTTAAAATAGAAAAGTATTCTTATAAATGTAAAAACATGTTTTCATTCACCAAGATTTAAAATATCCTGATACCGTTGTAACAAAATAATATCACTAATTTTTACGCACTTTTTTCAAATCGAAACAGCGAGATACAGCTATCTCTAAATTTAAATCATTAATAAACAATTTGCTACGCTATTTCCTTGTTTTTAAGTAAAAATAAATAAAAATTAGGCAAAAACAAAGGCAAACAGTTGCAACTGCTCACTTAAAAGCAAGCAGTTACTGTTGTTTGCATTTGAACCGCCGAGTATCTGGGACAGAGTATCTGATGTTAGGGACATAGTAATGTACACTTTAGTGTGACAGACAGGGATCAGTAATAACCCTTACAGTCCTAAGCAAGGACAGAGTATCTGATGTTAGGGACATAATAATGTACACTTTAGTGTGACAGAAAGGGATCAGTAATAACCCTTACAGTCCTAAGGCATAGTAATGTACACTTTAGTGTGACAGACAGGGATCAGTAATAACCCTTACAGTCCTAAGGCATAGTAATGTACACTTTAGTGTGACAGACAGGGATCAGTAATAACCCTTACAGTCCTAAGGCATAGTAATGTACACTTTAGTGTGACAGACAGGGATCAGTAATGACCCTTACAGTCTTAAGGCATAGTAATGTACACTTTAGTGTGACAGACAGGGATCAGTAATAACCCTTACAGTCCTAAAGCATAGTAATGTACACTTTAGTGTGACAGACAGGGATCAGTAATAACCCTTACAGTCCTAAGGCATAGTAATGTACACATTAGTGTGACAGACAGGGATCAGTAATAACCCTTACAGTCCTAAGGCATAGTAATGTACACTTTAGTGTGACAGACAGGGATCAGTAATAACCCTTACAGTCCTAAGCAAGGACAGAGTATCTGATGTTAGGGACATAATAATGTACACTTTAGTGTGACAGAAAGGGATCAGTAATAACCCTTACAGTCCTAAGGCATAGTAATGTACACTTTAGTGTGACAGACAGGGATCAGTAATAACCCTTACAGTGCTAAGGCATAGTAATGTACACTTTAGTGTGACAGACAGGGATCAGTAATAACCCTTACAGTCCTAAGGCATAGTAATGTACACTTTAGTGTGACAGACAGGGATCAGTAATAACCCTTACAGTCCTAAGCAAGGACAGAGTATCTGATGCTGGGGACATAGTAATGTACACTTTAGTGTGACAGACAGGGATCAGTAATAACCCTTACAGTCCTAAGCAAGGACAGAGTATCTGATGTTAGGGACATAGTAATGTACACTTTAGTGTGACAGACAGGGATCAGTAATAACCCTTACAGTGCTAAGCAAGGACAGAGTATCTGATGTTAGGGACATAGTAATGTACACTTTAGTGTGACAGACAGGGATCAGTAATAACCCTTACAGTGCTAAGCAAGGACAGAGTATCTGCTGTTAGGGACATAGTAATGTACACTTTAGTGTGACAGACAGGGATCAGTAATAACCCTTACAGTGCTAAGCAAGGACAGAGTATCTTATGTTAGGGACATAGTAATGTACACTTTAGTGTGACAGACAGGGATCAGTAATAACCCTTACAGTCCTAAGGCATAGTAATGTACACTTTAGTGTGACAGACAGGGATCAGTAATAACCCTTACAGTGCTAAGGCATAGTAATGTACACTTTAGTGTGACAGACAGGGATCAGTAATAACCCTTACAGTGCTAAGCAAGGACAGAGTATCTGATGTTAGGGACATAGTAATGTACACTTTAGTGTGACAGACAGGGATCAGTAATAACCCTTACAGTGCTAAGCAAGGACAGAGTATCTGCTGTTAGGGACATAGTAATGTACACTTTAGTGTGACAGACAGGGATCAGTAATAACCCTTACAGTGCTAAGCAAGGACAGAGTATCTGATGTTAGGGACATAGTAATGTACACTTTAGTGTGACAGACAGGGATCAGTAATAACCCTTACAGTCCTAAGGCATAGTAATGTACACTTTAGTGTGACAGACAGGGATCAGTAATAACCCTTACAGTCCTAAGCAAGGACAGAGTATCTGATGCTGGGGACATAGTAATGTACACTTTAGTGTGACAGACAGGGATCAGTAATAACCCTTACAGTCCTAAGCAAGGACAGAGTATCTGATGTTAGGGACATAGTAATGTACACTTTAGTGTGACAGACAGGGATCAGTAATAACCCTTACAGTCCTAAGGCATAGTAATGTACACTTTAGTGTGACAGACAGGGATCAGTAATAACCCTTACAGTGCTAAGGCATAGTAATGTACACTTTAGTGTGACAGACAGGGATCAGTAATAACCCTTACAGTGCTAAGCAAGGACAGAGTATCTGATGTTAGGGACATAGTAATGTACACTTTAGTGTGACAGACAGGGATCAGTAATAACCCTTACAGTCCTAAGCAAGGACAGAGTATCTGATGTTAGGGACATAGTAATGTACACTTTAGTGTGACAGACAGGGATCAGTAATAACCCTTACAGTGCTAAGGCATAGTAATGTACACTTTAGTGTGACAGACAGGGATCAGTAATAACCCTTACAGTGCTAAGGCATAGTAATGTACACTTTAGTGTGACAGACAGGGATCAGTAATAACCCTTACAGTCCTAAGCAAGGACAGAGTATCTGATGTTAGGGACATAGTAATGTACACTTTAGTGTGACAGACAGGGATCAGTAATAACCCTTACAGTGCTAAGGCATAGTAATGTACACTTTAGTGTGACAGACAGGGATCAGTAATAACCCTTACAGTGCTAAGGCATAGTAATGTACACTTTAGTGTGACACACAGGGATCAGTAATAACCCTTACAGTGCTAAGCAAGGACAGAGTATCTGATGTTAGGGACATAGTAATGTACACTTTAGTGTGACAGACAGGGATCAGTAATAACCCTTACAGTCCTAAGCAAGGACAGAGTATCTGATGTTAGGGACATAGTAATGTACACTTTAGTGTGACAGACAGGGATCAGTAATAACCCTTACAGTCCTAAAGCATAGTAATGTACACTTTAGTGTGACAGACAGGGATCAGTAATAGCCCTTACAGTCCTAAGCAAGACTATAGTCGTTTTTAATCCATTTTATTATCTGAATTAATCACTGTTTTGGGAACGGTATGTGTGTTTAAACATCAAGATTTGCGAATGTTTGCTGTCAAATTATAAGTAATTTTCTCTCACTTGAAGTTGTGTGTCGCGGTAGCGAGACACAACTTCAATTGAGTGAGAATTTTAATTTAGCGCTTTAAGGCTTAAACGGACACATACTCAACGTATTATGGTGTCCCATGCCGATTGGCAGTTTTATCTCGCACATAACTAGAACAATTAAGTACGTGCAACAATGCAAAACTGTTATTCATGCCCACATGTAATATTTAAGTGGTATTCCAAGTGTATGTGTTTATGCCGGGTTAAAAATGATACTGAAGCTGTTATTTATCTTTCAAAACCATTGCTTGTTTCATGTGTATATATGTTTATGTTTCTTCTTTTCGTTGTTTTTGTTGTTTGAACATTTGTGGCGGCTTTTTTGCTAGCAGTCCAGGGGCGCATATTACAAAGAATCCTAACTTTTTTCCTATCTCAACTTTCTCTCATTTCCATATGCGCCCCTGGTCGACTTAAAAAAGAGTCCCCAAAACAAATAGCACTTAGGCCTATGTATTGTTCTGCAAAACTTCAATGTAAAAATGGTCGAATAAATACGTCTACGTCTAATCTCTTACATTAACAATGCCTTTGACCTTTTATGTGCGGGGATTGACTTTAGACGTCAGAATTTGACATCTATAGATGTCAAATTCTAACGTCTAAAGTCCTGCACTGAAAGAGTTAAATATTTGTAGCATGAGAAGCCATGTATTACATTTTTGTATTTGTTTTAATTGCAAAATGAAAAATGTTTTTACAAAAAATATTTGTAATGGCCGTAGACCCATAACATAGGTATTCAAATGAATAAAAAAAAGCAGCTAAGACATTTATGATGATTTTAAATTGAAAATAACCTTTGGTCTATTGGTTTATATGAAAAAATGTCAGCGCTCTGAGGGTTAAGCGGCCAAACAAGTACATTTGATATACAGGGGTAGAGGTACCTGCCATGCCACAAGTACACATGATAGATAAACTCTATCGACATCCACCCCAGCAGCCACTGTAGTATGAGTGTCACTCACATGAGTGAAGCACACGACATTCCGCCTGATAGGGATCGATATGGACGCCAACAAGGACTCCAATGCATGAGAGAAATGCGCAAAATTGTATCCGTTAGGCTACTACCTTTAATAACCCTTGTGCTGTTAAATTGTTTGTTCACATTTTTCATTCATTTTAAGCTGGAATTGCCAGCGCAATTTTCAGTTTAAAATGACGAAAATTATTTATATTTATGAAAAATATTTAGATAGACCTATTTCCCAGACTCGAAACCCGCCCTCTCACTCAGCTGAAGGACTGGAAAGGTTAGGGTTTCTTGTGGATAATGGCAGCTTGCCAACTTCAGGTGTTGGCATAGCCTATTCAGCGACAAGCATGGGTTTGGTAGAAGGGGAATTCCAACTGACCTGGTTCTTGACCACTGCATTAAATATTATCCAAGCGAGAGACGAAGGTTAGTAGTGTCTAGACTTGGACAGCTGACTGACACTGCTGAAGGAGTGTCGATATCTCCAGGTCAGTCCATGACGACTCCAGTATAAATAGGAAAAAAATGAACCCCTCTCCAATTATATTTTTAAATGGCTGCGACAGCCATTTTTTTTTAAATGGATCCATCCCAAGAGTTAATCAGATCATCATATATATTATGTGGATAGACTTAAGAAAACTCCACAAACTTTATGTTATGAGTACTGCAGGATAAAGTGTGAAGAAAGCATAACAATACCCGGCAAATAATACCCAGCTAACTTAATACATTTGTATAGCATTTATACAATGCTGGACCAACGTCGAAGACGTTGTATAAATATTATACAAATGTTTTGTGTTTGCTGGCTAATGATACAAATGTCAGAGGATGATGACTGTGATTTTGTATGAGGCATATAAACTTATTTGACAAAGTACCAGTAAGTGGTAGGTTATGATCTCCTTGGTTAGACCATGATCAAAATGATGTTGATAAGGACATTAACCCTTGTATTCAGCGCTACAGAGCGTGGATCGACATTAGACGTCAGATTCTGACGTCTAAAGTCAGTCCCCGCACTAAGGGTGTAAAAATATTTATAATGACTATAGACCCATAACATAGGTTTTCAAATAAAGCGGAATGAGATAACTAAGACATTTATGATGATTTCAAATTGAAAATACCCTTTGGTCTCCACAGTTTATATAAATATATTTCAGCGCTTAAAGGGTTACAGATCTAGTGCTTTTTGTTCCCAGTGTATAATATACGCGTCCAGACATCGCTGACAGTTCCAGGCAGTGTTCTATCCGGTACTTTTCCTCATGAAGTGGCGACCAGACTCTAACATACAGTGATATATCTTAGTCCATGAGCCCAGGGGGGTTGCCGTGCACCCCCCCCCCCCCCCCCCACCACCAGGACCCTCCACGAGTAGTATCATTTTGTTCAGGGACATCTCCCGGGTCAGAATCAGCCTGTTTACACGTGATCTGTAGGGACGAAATTGCCACTAAGGCTGATTTTCAAAATGACCGCCATCAAAATGAGCGAAATCACCATGAATTCATAATCGAGCATATCTTGCCTTTTAATCAACTTAGAAAGACGATTTTGGTGTCTAATCCTACATTTAAGAGGGCAAGGAATCTGTTCAAACTATTTTCAATTGCCAAATTATGATACTTTTTGTGTAATTCAAGATGGTGTTAAAAAAAATGACGAGAAATTACATATTTTACCTCTATGCACTTTTGAAGTTGTGATTTGTGACTTAAAACATGCTTAGGACCCCCATTGAGTGGTATCATTTTGTTCGGGGACATAGCCCGAGTCCGATTCAGGCTGTTAACATTTGATTGATCGCGAAGAAATTGCCAAAAAACGTTTTTCAAAATGGCCGCTATCAAAATCACCGAAAAGTCTTGAAACGCATAGTTGGAGATATCGTGCCTCCTAATCAACTTGGAAGCATGAATTTTATGGCAATTCCTACATTTGAATGGTCAAGGAATTTCTTAAGCCTATTTTCGATTGCTAAATCGTAGTATTTTTCGTGTAAAATCCAAGATGGCGCCCAAAATATGACCAAAAATTACATATTTTACATCTATCCGCTTTTGAAGGTATGATTTGTGATTTGAAATACCCATAAGATTCTGCTTGAATGGCTTCATTTTGTTGAGGGACCTTTCATAAGTCAGAATCAGGCTGTTAACATTTAAATGATAGAGAAGTAATTGTCAAAGATCGATTTTTAAAATGGCCGCTACCAAAATCATCGAAAAATCTTGAAACGCTTAGTGGAAGATATCGTGTCTCCTAGTCAACTTCGATGCATGATTTTTATGGCAACTCCTACATTTTAATGGTCAAGGCATCTGTTGAGCCTATTGTCGACTGTTAACTAATGGTAATTTTTGTGTGAAATCCAAGATGGCGCCCAAAAATAACAAAAAATGACAAATTTTACATCTACGCACGTTTGAATTTATGATATGTGATTTAAAATATACCCAGGACTCTCATCGAATGGTACCATGGTGTTCAAGGACCTATCATGGATCAAGCTGTTACCATTTAATTGATAGAGACGAATTGCCAAAGACCGATTTTCAAAATGGCCGCTATTAAAATCACCGAAATGTCCTGAAACGCATAGTTGAAGATATCGTGCCTCTTAATCAACTCAAGAAACATTATTTTTATGGCAATTCCCACATTTTAATGGTCAAGGAATCTGTTAAGCCTATTTTCAATTACTAAACTATAACAGTTCTGTGCTAAATCCAAGATGGCGGTCACAACATAACAGAAAATCACATTTTAAAAACTATAACGCTCTGACTTCATGGATTCAGAGTTACATGTACCATGCCGCTTGGGTGATACCGGTGCTTGGGTGATATCGTTTTGTTCAACTAGCTTTTCTTATTAAACATTAGGCTGGTAACACATGATATACTTAATCAAAAGAGCTATAAATAACGGTTTTAAATGACCATTATAAAAATTTAATGGCCGAAATACTCCCAAAATATGCATATTTTATCATCAGTTTATCTTGTATAACATTGTTTTGTAGCAAAATTTAACATTTTCTTACTCTAAGAATCTAATATGGAAATTGTGATTAAGAAGATATTTTATAGCGGAGAAGTTCAAAATAGCGGTGATATTCTTTATAAAAAAGAAAGACAGTTTCAGACTCATGAAAATAACAATAAGTTCGCAAGAATACCGGTGATTCATTGTAGTAAATATTGTGGTCATTTAGCAGCATTATAGTATAGTCTTTCTAAAGGAGACATTACAGTCAAGAAGTTAATTTAGACATAGGCTTAGATATTAGTCGTCCTGATCACTCTCATAAAATCACATTTTATCTACTTCTTTCTCGACATCACTGATATCAGATCTTTCCTCTTCCAAAAGGCTTTCCTCCACTGTAATATTTGGAATGCAATCACCCTCATACCACAAGAGTAATCACTCTTATAAAGTCCACCCATGACCATGAACAACAGAAGGAACCCCCACCACTGCCGTATCAGCATTTTTTTCAAATAGCTATCTGATAGTTGGTTCTTCATATATGTTGTACGAAGGTTTTTGGCAAGGTGGCAGGCTACTGAGATCAACGTTTTTTCCGCTGTTGATTATGCTATTTTTTAATACACATTTTGTGAAGGCATCAAAGCCAGCTAGTACATTATTTGCAACTTCCCATGTTTCATAAGTAGCGGAATATCTGGTTTGTCTGAATTGTTTTAATGGGTTCGCTCTTCCTGATTCCCTTAAAAGTACTGGTGGAATCACAATGAGTAAATGCATGGAGTGCTATGAGTGCAGTACAGTATTCCTGAGAGAATCCAGACATAAAGTCTGTCAGGCATTTGTTGTATATATATGTTGTACTTGGCAAAAGGGATAAGGAGGGATAGTATAAAGAAAACGTCGCTGTCTGGGCTGCGAACCCTAACAGTCTCCATCATTACTCATGGAGTACTTGCAATATATTATAACCCTGAGGTCTGTTTCTTCTTGATCTGAATATAATGTGAATATTGCTTTAGCTTGGGTGTGCATACCGTCATACTGCATACCGTCATACTGTCTAAGTGGGTCTTTCCTTCTGCGATGATAATTACCTGTCTTTTTTGGTCTTGTGGAGCGAAGTTGTCTTGGCTTCGCACATGCAAATGTAATTTTGTGAGTTGTATTTTATTTTCACCATGTCAAAAAAATGTTTTCTAGTCTCATGGTCGCTTTGTCATGTACCCCTGAATAATAAATTATTCACCACAGCTGCGCCTTCTTCACTCAACTGACTTCACAGAATTAGGTAAGCATTGATCTGTGCTGCATATCACATCAGATGTTTTTACCATCATGTCAAAGATTCGCCTACATATATCTTGAAAACTTCCAGAGACCTCACAAAAGTAGTCAAAATAGCGTTACTATTCTCATTGTCAGAGATGTGTCAGTGTTTAGTGGTGCTGCGCTATCTACATATTTGATGGTATAATGGAACCATCCAGATTTCTTAAATACAGTGTAGTCTTTGACCCTGGGTCTTTGGCCAAGGCAATCAACCCTTCGTCTACACTGCATTTATGGAATCAGTTCGTGGTGGTGCGCCTGGGAAAACAAATGACTATATCCTGTACAGCCACAGCCTCTTTAGAATGGCTGATCTCTTCTTCATTTTCAATGGCCACAACTATACACGCTAAATCATTTTTTTCTCAATCGTCTTGGCAAATGTTGACGAAACTCATCCTGGTGCTCGTACACTCCTTGGAAGTAGTGTTTTTAGGGTAGCAAGATTTTTTATTCCTAGAAAAAGATATCCAGTTGATAAACCAATAGAAAAAACATGTATGAAACACACCTATCGTTATTTCCTTAATTCTGTGAAGTCAGTTGAGTGAAGAACGCACAGCTGTGGTGATAAATTTATCATTCAGGGGTACTTGACAAAGCGTCCATCAGACTGGAAGACATTTTTAACAAATGGGGAAACATTGAAAGTTGCAAATGATGTACTGGTTTTGAGGCCTTCTAAAATGTGTATTTAAAGATGGCATAATCAACAGCAAAAACAACGTTGATCTAATTAGTAGCCTGCCACTTTGCCAAAAAGACTTCATCAGATAGATCGTTATTTGGAGAAATGCTGATACGACAGTGATGGAGTTTCTTTCTGCTGTTGCTGGTCATGGCTGGACTTTAGAAGATGGCGTGATTACTCGTTTGTGGAATGAGGGTGATTGCCTTCCAACTCTTATGGTGAATGGAAGCATTTTGGAACATAAAAGAGCTGGTATTAGTGATGTCATGGAAAACGTAAAGGAAATGTACCTTTATTAAAGTGACCCAGACGACTAAAGTTAAGCCTATATATAAATAACTGGATTTCACACAAAAATGTTAAAATTTAGCAATCAAAAGTAGGCTTAACATATTCCTTGACCATTAAAATTTCTGAATTGTCAAAAAACTAATGCTTCCAAGTTGATTAGGAGCCACGATATCTTCAATTATGTGTTTCAGGACATTTCGGTGATTTTGATAGCGGCCATTTTAAAAATCGGTCTTTGGCAATTTCGTCTCTATCAATTAAATGTTAACAGCTTGATTCTGACTCATGATAGGTCCTTGAACACAATGGTACCATTTAATGAGAGTTCTGGGTATATTTTAAATCACAAATTATAACCTCAAACGTGCATAGATGTAATGTGTCATTTTTTGTCATTTTTGGGCGCCATCTTGGATTTCACACATCAAATACTATTAGTTAACAGTCGACAATAGGCTCAACAGATGCCTTGATCATTAAAATGTAGGAATTGCTATGAAAATCATGCCTCGAAATTGACTAGGATGCACGATATCTTCCACTAAGCGTTTCAAGATTTTTAATGATTTTGGTAGCGGCCATTTTACAAATCGGTCTTTGGCAATTACTTCTATATCGATTAAATATTAACAGCCTGATTCTGACTCATGACAGGTCCCTGAACAAACTGAAGCCATTCAAGCAGAATCTTATGGGCATTTCAAATCATAACTTCAAAAGTGGATAGATGTAAAATATGTAATTATTTGTCATATTTTGGGCCCCATCTTGGATTTCACACAAAACATACTACAATTTAGCAATCGAAAATAACCTTAACAGATTCCTTGACCAATAAAATGTAAGAATTGCCATAAAATTCATGCTTCTAAGTTGATTAGGAGGCGCGATATCTCCAACTATGCGTTTCAGGACTTATCGGTGATTTCGATAGCGGCCATTTTGAAAATCGTTTTTGGGCAATTTCTTTGCTATCAATCGAATGTTAACATCCTGATTCGGACTCGGGCTATGTCCCTGAACAAAATGATACCACTCAATGGGGGTTCTGAGCATATTTTAAGTTACAAATCACAACTTCAAAAGTGCATAGAGGTAAAATATGTAATTTTTCGTCATTTTTTGCACGCAATCTTGAATTACACAAAAGGTATTATAATTTAGCAATTGAAAATAGTTTGAACAGATTCTTTGCCCTATTAAATGTAGGATTAGACACCAAAATCGTCTTTCTAAGTTGATTAAGAGGCAAGATATGCTCGATTATGAATTTATGGTGATTTCGCTAATTTTGATGGCGGCTATTTTGAAAATCAGCCATATTGGCAATTTCGTCCCTACAGATCACGTGTTAACAGGCTGATTCTGACCCGGGAGATGTCCCTGAAAAAAATGATACCACTCGTGGAGGGTCCTGGGGGGGGGGGGGGGGGCGGTGCACGGTAACCCCCCTGGGCTCATGGACTATCTGGCCATTGTAAAAATGTTTAGAAGCAGTTGTCATTGACAACGAAATAATATTATGCCGTGTCACACAGTATTAGACACAGTATTATGTCAGGACCAGCAGCTTTCAAAAATATCTACGATATGCCGTTGGGCAACGACCCCATTGCTTGGACCTGATTATTGTTTCTCTTGTTGAAATAAAAAAAATGGTATTGCCAATTTCATGATTTTTTTTCATCCACTAAATTTTGCATAATATTGATGCATTGTCTAACTGATTAGTCTAAGACTTTGAAATTCAAAATAACCACCATTAGCATATTGCATATATAACTTTTGAACTAATTGACTTAAAAACATAAGACTAATTTAGGAGCTGGATTGGATCTTCTTTCTGTTGCAGGATATCATTATGAAAACAAATATGCTGCTTTAAAATGCTCGACCTACAATCTTGTATAAGCCCACTAGTTTCGTCCTTTAACCGCCGGTGCCGCATATATTTGAGTTTTCATTTATTATTAGCACATTAAGTACCACCTTTTAATCATGTCAAAGCTAAAATGTGACATCAATCAGCAATATTTAAAAAAACAGTTGACCTCCATTTTGTCAAATCTAAATAATTTTCACTCACTTGA
This sequence comes from Flabesymbios commensalis, assembly GCA_964017125.1. Classification (NCBI taxonomy): domain Eukaryota; kingdom Metazoa; phylum Annelida; class Polychaeta; order Terebellida; family Flabelligeridae; genus Flabesymbios; species Flabesymbios commensalis. Next base: position 84,544,269 of record OZ024907.1, read on the forward strand.
AGTTGTGGATCGCGTCAGCGAGACCCAACTTCACGTGGGTGAAAATTCAGATTGAATAATTTGGCGGTTGAAGAGTTAATATATTGTCTACGGAGCAATATTAAGCATCTGTATATTTTTGGTGACTGGTTAGTAATTACATTACTAAATCATGTGTCCATCTTCCTCACAATCTATTTAGTGGGACAGATATATACGGTTTAAACTGAGAATTATTAGGTATATAGACCTAAGGGTATTATTGTTTATGTCACTGTTTGTTTATCAGTTAAAAACGAAATAATTAGATCAGAGAATCACACATTATTAAGTGAGGTTAGTTATTCACATACCGTGGTATTATTATAATTTAATGCTCCGTGTTATTACCTGTTACCACAAATCCGTCAAAATTGGTATATTCACCTCATGTGGATGTGGATACAGATTCAGGAAAATACCACAAACTTAATGTTTTAGTACTACAGAGAAAAGTATGGAGAAAAGCGAAATAATTTTAGATACTAATGATACAAAATTGTATGTGCGATGGTGATTTCGTATATAAAACATATAAACATATGAACTTATTTCACAAAGGGCTCCTAGGCTAGACAATGATGAAGATGATGTTGATAAGGACAGTAACCCTTGCATTAACCATTACAGCGCGAGGATCGACTTTAGAGGTCAGAATCGGTCCCCGCACTACAGTAGGAGTAAAAATATTTATAATGGCCATACACTAATAACATTGGTATTCAGTATTCAAGTGAAGCGGAAAGAGATAACTAAGACATTTAAAATGACTTCAAATTAAAAAAAAACTTTTGGTCTGCATGCTTTATACCTAAATATTTCAGCGCTTCAAGGGTTAAAGATCTAGTGCTTCTTGTTCCCAGTGTATAACATACTTGTTTAGAAAGCGTTGACAGTTCCAGGCAGTGTTCTATCAGGTACTTTTCCTCATATCACCACCACAACCATATGGGCCACATTGGATGTAGGCCTATCTCTTAACCTAGACTGTGATAAATTACTCATCCGATTACACCTGACTATATTTGTTTAAATATGAAGTACGATTTTGATAGCCGCGACCACCATGGCGGCCATCTTAAATTTTGAACAGGTTTCCATGACTCAATGACTCGTCTCCTTATCTTATATGAAGCAGCATATCATCTTTGACATATCTGCCAAGTTTCAGAATTGTACAATAAAATGAACGATTCTGCTGAAATTTAACACTTAACCGCTCCACTATCATGAAGTAGCGACCATATGCTCTAACATACAGTGACATATCAGGCCATCGTAAAAATGTTGAGAAGCAGTTGTCATTGACAACGAAATAATATTATGCCGTGTCTCACAGTATTAGACACTCTTATGTCAGGACCAGCAGCTATTAAAAATATCTACAATGTACCGTTGGACACGCCATAAATTAGACAGTTTTATCTGCATAGGGACCATAGCTCGCGAGATAATGCACATTCTGAAACTCACAAATGAACGAATGATTGGTCACTCCCGCCCACTCGTAAAAAATCAATATTGTGGGGAGCCTCCGCGACCGACAGGTAGCGTGCTCTGAGACCGCCAGGGCTTGAATTTCAAATCCTGTGTCTGGAGGGCATTGTCATATCATTATTCTCACCATCCTCAGGAGGTTCTCCTGGGCCAGTTTAGCCCATATGTGCACAAAGGTGACCTAAGACCCCATTAATTTCATTACATTTACTACACCATAATCTTGGTGTTTGTCTGAGCGAGACCCTGAAGCGGAGTCCAGTCAAATTACTGTTAGAGTGAAGTGTTTGCGGGGAATGCACATGGAGGCATACCCCCTTAACCCTTAAAGCGCTGAATATATTTTATTCAAATCATGGAGACCAAAGGGTGTTATTTAATTTAAAATCCGCAAAATGTCTTAGTTAGCTCTTTCCGCTTCACTTGAATAGCTATGCCATGGGTCTACGATCATCATTATAATTTGTACTCTTGCAGAGCGGGGATGGTCTTTAGACATCAGTATCTGACGTCTACAGACGTCAGATACTGACGTCTAAAGTCCATCCCCGTAAGGGCTAAACTAAAAGATAAGCAGATAAAGTACAAAACATTCAAGGATCAGCAGCTACATTTTAACCCAAATTATAAACATACAGCTAATGTGATATATCCTATTCAGTACAGGGACCGTTTTTAAACGTCATAATCTGCCGTCTACAGACGGCAGACGTCTAAAGTCGGTCCCCGCACTGAAAGAATTAAAATAATTTTAATGGTCATAGACCCATAAAATAGTATTCAAATGAAGCGGAAAGAGATAACTAAGAAATTAATGATGATTTTAGATTGAAAACCCTTTGGTCTCCGCGGCTTTTGCAAAAATAATTCAGCGCTTTAGGAGGTTAAAACATAGCTGATTGATGAGATAACATGTAGACTTCTTTCTCCCTGTGCTTGAGAATGACTATAATCAGCTCACACACAAGTGGCTCGCAGTGTCTATTTTTAGACGTAATACTTATGTGTAAAAGTGACGACCTTATACAGTTGGGGACATAATGCCATATCGTCTATCTGATGACAAAAGGTACCAAGGTACCATTTATGAAAAATCACTTTTTTGTTAATTTGTATTCTATACAACTGTTTAAATAAGATGTGCAAATATTGGACCTTTACATTGTTTTTAAATACCCTAAATCTTGACTTTATAACACCTTTTTCGACAGGATTTTGTAATATTGTGTAGCACCTTTTGTAACAATAGTTAGTAGTAAATCAGCCATGAATAAAAAACACTAAAATGCTTTGGTACCGTTTGCTAAATCAACCAATCAGGATTATGCCTGGTTGGTGTACATGGAACAACGTTCCAACTGAATTTGGAACCTTCTCTCCCTAGCCAACATCCACCCATGTTCAAGTTTATTAATGTACCAAAGGGTCTTGACACTTTGTTATCTTATCCTATTGACTGAGGATTTGTCTCAAAGAAAGTGTTAACTAACCTTAGCACTTTATATCAAACTGATACCATCCAGATGAAAGGGTTGACCCGAAATGCATGCAGAAGGTACCATACCATGTTAGTACCTTTTGCCGGACACATAATTTATCTCGATTCGGAAGATTAGAAATCAAGAAGGTACCGAATGCAGCATCTTTGTGTGGTTACCAATGTAGTGATCGTGGACCATTGGAAATGGACAAAACTGTTAACCCGAATTATCCTTGGGGAAAGCCTCGTTTTCGGGTAAAATCCAAAATGGCCGCCATTAAACAAGTAATTTATGTAAATTTTCAATAAATCGCTATCATTTGGGAACTAAACATCGTAGAGCCACATATAATATGTCTTTTCGCACTACTTTTTTAATGGATTCTATTTGTTCACATTTCGTATTCATAAGAGGTCAATTGAGGTCACAAACAAGGTCAAGGTCAAATAATTAGATCTAAAAATGAGAATAATATGCATTTTTAGGTTAAAAATACCAAAATATTTGATGGAAAAAAAAGTTAGCAAATGTTTTTCAACATAATTTGACTCGGTAGTGCTATGTAAAACACACATAAAACCCCCATCCGAATCCTCCTTGGGGAAAGCCTCGTTTTCGGGTAAAACCCAAAATGGCCGCCACTAAATCAGTGATTTATGTATTTTTTTAATAAATCACTATCATTTGAGTACTAAACATCGTAGAGCCACATATAATTGTCTTTTCGCACTATTTTTAGGGGGATTCTATTTGTACACATTTAAAATTCCTTAAAGGTGAAACTGAGGTCATTTTCAAGGTCAAGGTCAAATTAGACCAACAAAATGGGAATAATGTTTATTTTTTAAGTGCACAAATGCCAAAATATTTCATGGACAAAAATGTTGACAAATGATTTTCAACATAATTTGACTCGGGGACTATTTAAAACAACACCACCCGAATCCTCCTCGGGAAAAGCATCGTTTTCGGGCAAAATCCAAAATGGCCGTCATTAAACCAGTAATTTAAATATATTTGTTTAAGTCGCTATCAATTTAGAACTAAACATCGTAGAGCCACATATAATATGTCTTTTCGAACTATTTAAGGGTTTCTATTTGTTCACATTTAAAATTCCTAAGCGGTCAAACCGAGGCCATTTTCAAGGTCAAACTAGACCTAAAATATAAACAATTCGCATTTTTTAGACGCTCAAATATTCAAAATGGCCGCCATTAAAGCAGTGATTCATATATTTAAAATACTAGTAATCACTATCATTTAAGAACTAAACATCGTAGTCACATATAATATGTCTTTTCCACCATTTTTTTAGGGATTCTATTTGTTTACATTTAAAACATAGAAAAGGTCAAACTGAGGTAATTTCAAGGTCAAATTAAGCCTGAAAATATAAGGGATTTGCAATTTTGTAAGTGGACAAATGCCGAAATATTTAATGGACACAGATGTTAACAATGTTCTTCAACATAATTAGTCTCATTGGGGTAAGCCTCGTTTTCGGGTAAAATTCAAAATAGCCCCCAGTTCGACCAGCTACTACATATGATTTGTCTTTTCGCACAAAAATCTGTCTTCTATTTGTTAATATTTTAATTCCCAGGAGGTCAAGCTGATTTCATTTTCAAGATTAGACCCAGAAATGTATTAAATCTATTGCACAAATGCCAAAAATTACAACCTGAGATAGTTGCTACTTTTATGTCATGGCATAAGTTGAGAAATAATACTTTTCGACATCATTTAATGTTTTTAACACTTTGACTTCCAGGCCGGGGTGCATGCCAGGATCCAGATATACTGGTGTAGGAGTTCCATTTTTCGTCATTTGAAGCTGGAATTGCTAACGCTACATAAATGTAGTATATATTTGACGAAAATTTGTGTCATTTTATGGTTACGTTCATTGACGAATGACGACGGAAATTTCCGTCATGTATGGTAGTGAAAAGGTTAAATGTAAAGTTCACGATTGTGTGGATTACTTGATTTCGAATGAAACTACGTATAACCTAACTACACTGGCTAGGATACGAATTTCATGGTTTAAAAGTTTGACTTCAAGAGAGATGGTTACCTCGGTCATTATAGTTTTCAATCGCGCTCCAAGCATGAAGACTTTATACTGTATTAAGACCGACCTCGACTAGATATTAGATCAGAAATACCTAAATGTCGCCGCTATTTAGGTTCAAATCCAAAACATATGAGACAAAATGCAATACCAGCCGTTTTATTGTCCTTGAAAATGTTTTATTTAATGAATATCGGTATCTGTATCAGCTTGGGAGTCGACAGCTGGTGTATTCTTACAATTTTTCCCTATAAACTGGCCAGCAGTCATGGTAGTCTGGTTGTAAAATGAAAAAAAATACAGTGGGGTACTTTTTGTTGCCACACGGAAACCATTTTTTAAGAAACATCTATAAGCACGAAAAAGTGAGGTTTCCATTGCCGGAACTTGCTGTTCCATTGATTATTATGCAAATTAGCCAGGCATCCCCCCCTCAAAAAAAAAACATTCTCCAATAACTTTAAGACTAATCGTCATAGACACATAATTTATATAATGTCTATTCCCACATTTTTATGGTCAAGGATTCACATAAGATATAAATGAAAGTATAAACTGTGGAAAATAATTAATTATAATGCTAATTAGGCAGCCATCGTCGGAAATTGATCTTCTCATGATAAATATGCAACCAATAATTTGTTACATAAATACATGTATGCTCATGACCAGATTTGTGTATGCTTAAAAATGAGTGCTTATTTTCATAAATGTCATATTTTTTGTTTCGTGAAAGCATATAGCAGCCTTTTTAATATGTGTGTATTAAACGTGGGTTGAAATCTGAAGCATTGAACTTTGCTCGGCATCTTAGTATATTATTTGTTATCCACTCGGTTTTAGATAATTTGGGTGTGCTGAGCCCGAATATGTCGGATAACATTTCATATTTGGTGACTTTCACCTTTAAATTATCAAAGCACAAAATGACCGCCAAATTGTAAAGAAAATGTATTTGCTGTAACTTAATGGATCAGTAATGGATCAGTAAAAACATTTAAAAGAAAAAAAAATCAAAAATGAACAAAAAACTGAATGGTTTAAAAAATGTATATTTCACCTCTTTTGGGGTTTTTGTTTTTTGGGAGCTTGATTTATGATTTTTTCATGACTTGGTGGTCGAAAAACTGTTTTTAATTTTTCATGTTCTCACCTATATTTAATCGGAAATTCTAAGATGGCCGTCATTTTACATATTTACATTCAAAATCATGATGTCATTCAAAATATTAAGTGAATCAAAGCATATCAGAATATAATGTGCTTAAACATATCGTTTCGGATGCCTTGTGACATAATCCTTCGTATTACATACTCTACTTTTCTAGATTTCCATAAAAAAATGTGTTTTATTATATTATAATTCAGATTCATAAAAACGCTTCCATTTGTGTGCTAGCAGTTGCCATTTTTTTGAAGATCAAATATAGGTAATTTTGGTCGATACAAATAAGACATACATCTCTCAACTCTAAATCGAATACTAAACAGAAATTGTGTATTTATGTGCAACAAAAAAGAAAGAAAGTATGTGATTTAGAGGTCATTTTTTGTTTTGCTAATTTGAAGGTGAAGGACATCAAATATAGAATGTTATTCGACAGATTCGCATTGAGCACACCCGAATTATGTAAAAACAAGTGGATACGAAATTCTACACTTAAATATCGAGTAAAGTTAAATGTTTCCGATTTCATCTCAGTATAAACACGTTTTCATAAAAGGAATTATGACATTTATAAATCTCAGTACCACTCAGTTTCAAGCATATACATATCTGGGGTCAGAAAACATATACCAGATATATATAGATATGATAGTTATGTTTTATCAAGCCGTTTCAATTGACCATGCTGACTAGTTTTCTTTGTTGTTGATTCTGATTATTTTTATTACCAAATATGTTTCAACTTCTGTAGAGACATGGCAATTTACTCCACGGCAACATGCAGTATATCATTGGAACATAAACTTAATTATCAGACGTATTACATGTTTTAATTGGTAAATTATAACAGCAACAACAGGCGCTTACGTAACCTAACCCCCTAAATATAGACAGGTTTTAGGGGTACCCCATATAAGCATATCTATAGTACGCGTGATGCGGTGCGGAAACCACGTTTTTCTTTAGCCTGACACCCTAATGAAAAAATAGTTTCCACATGGCAGCAAAGCGTTACCCCTACACCTATTTCTAGAGCACTTTTTAGATTCTACCACCAGGCTACAGGTGAACATGGCAGATAATTCTTGTAACAAGTACACAGTATTTTATTACACTGGCCTCCACAGTTACATTTGATTGAGACATTCTAATGGGTGCCAATCCTGAAGGATGTGTTCTGCAATATATTTTGTTAATGCTGAGTATTTAATCAGTGCTGTAGTTTTTTCCAATTAGTCCAGGGCGTTTATGATTTGAGGAGGAACTAATTGCAACAGAAGCGATTTTGAGGTGGAACTAATTGCAACAGAATCATTGATGAATTCAGTATTGTATCCAAAATGACCAGAAAAAGGCCCAAGACGTAAAAATTCAAGCGACAGTTGTATAGCTAATGAACATATTGACCATGAAAAAAATTCTGGCTTGGGAGCATTTTGGTCATTGTGGATGTTAATGAGCTCCAAAAAAAGCAAAAAAAAGCTTTTGTTGCAATTGTTTTCCCGTGTTCACTACTTTTTGGCTTATTAATACCCTGAACTTAATGCCATATGGACTTGAAGTGGTGTGGCATCCACTCAAGTAAACTATAAATGAGTGCTGGATCAATAGATTTCTTGTGTTTTCAGTCTGTCTTGATTTAATCATGTACATATTTTCATAGTAATCTGAGAGATCAGCATGATGTATCAAGAGTTGAAAAATATCCGTATCTACTGCGATAACACCTGTTGGTTTAGTTTGTGTTGACCCGCAGGCCACGGTACACATATTTTATAATCTGAATCACCTTCTGCATACTGGACGGTAATATCTACATTGGCCATGTATTCAGCAAGAAGTCTTATTAAGGTCTGGTTATTGGACGAATTCGCAAGAAATGCTTTATACACATGGCCAGCCTCAATTCTGCAGATACTGAGACTGATGCACCAACATATTTTCTCATTCTACGATTATATGCTTCATCTTTACTACTAAAGCCATGATACCCGTCAAATACCACCACTGTACCATTGTTGTTAGATACGTAGTTCGTGTACATATCACATATATCAACGTACCATATGTGGAATGCTTAGACCATGAAACCTATGGAGTAACATTTAGTCCCCCACCATCAACAACAATCTGTAAACTCATGTCGGGTGTTATATCGATCATATCGGCTTGGACTAGCTTTACAATATGATGTATTACTTCGGCTTTATATCTTGTCCATATGTACATATTGTTTTTAAAGAAGTGAACTGAGTTTAGTAAACGAACCCAGTTCTTTTAACCCTTCTAACAGTGAATGGAATTAGCTATTAGTCTAAGACAGCCAGTGTCGCATGCTGGCTATTCAAGGTAATGAATAATATAATAATTTGTAATACATTGGCGCTGAATGTATGATGCAGTGTAATTCAATCCAATTGACTGAATGACTGACCAAATTCTATGGATTTGGCACAATGACTGGTTGAAAAGGGGTCATTTTGTATTTGGGTGAGGTTTTTACATAGCCACACCGAGTGAAATTATGTTGAAAAGCATTTGTTAGTATTTCTGTCCAGTAAATATTTCGGCATTTGAAGACCAAAAAAAGGCGAATTATTTATATTTTAGGTCTAATTTGACTTTGAAATGTCCTCAGTTTGACTTCTTATGATATTTGAGATGTGAACAAATAGAATCCCCCCCCAAAAAAATTGTGCGAAAAGACATATTATAAGCGGTGCTACAATGTTTAGTTTTCGAACGATAGCGATTTCTTAAAAAATACAAAAAATACTGGTTTGATGGCGGCCATTTCAGGTTTTTTACTCGAAAACGAGGCTTTCCAGAGGCCGATTCGGGTTGATTTTTATGTGTGTTTTTTTCACATAGCGCAAACGAGTAAAATTATGTTGAAAAACATTTGGTAACATTTTTGTAAATGAAATATTTTGGCATTTGTGCACTTAAAAAATGATAATTGTCTAATTTGACATTCACCTTGAAAAGGACTTCAGTTTGACCTCTGAGAAATTAAAAAAATTGAAAAAAAGTGCGAAAAAACATTATATGTGGTTCTACATTATTTAGTTCTGAAAGATAGCGATTAATTTTTTTTATAAATTACTGGTTTAATGGCGGACATTTTGGATTTTACCCGAAAACGAGGCTTTCCTCAAGGATGATTCAGGTGGGGTTTTATGTGTTTTTTTAAAGAGCTCTACCGAGTCAATTATATTGAAAAGCATTTGTTAACATTTTTTGTAAATTAAATATTTGGCATTTGTGCACTTGAAAAATGTTAATTCTTCACCATTTTAGGTCTAATTTGACCTTGAAAATGACGTCAGTTTGACCTTTTGGAAATTTGAAATGTAAACAAATAGAATCACTTGAAAAAATAGTGTGAACAAAATATATAACATTTGTTACCATTTTTGTCAATTAAATATTTCGGCATTTGTGCACTTAAAAAGTGCACTTTTTTCACATTTTTTAGTTCTAATTAGACCTTGACCTTAAAAATGACCTCAGTTTGACCTCTTAGAAATATAATCTATTATATGTGGCTGTACAATGTTTAATTCTGAAATGATAGCGCTTTATTTTTATTTTTTTTATAAATTATTCACTTTATTCGGGCCTAATTTGACCTTGACCTTGAAAATGCCCTCAGGAATTTTAAATGTGAACAAAAAGAATCCTTTAGAAAAATTAGTGCAAAAAGATATATTATATGTGGCTGTCCGATGTTTACTGATAGCGATTTATTAAAAATTTACAAAAATTACTGGTTTAATGGCGGCCATTTTGGATTTTACCCGAGAACGAGGCTTTCCCCAAGGAGGATTTGGGTGGGGTTTTATGGGTGTTTTCACATAACCCCACTAAGTCAAATTTCGTTGAAAAACCTTTGTTAACATTTTTGTCCAATTAAAAATATTGATTGAACATTTTTGAAAAACAAGTTTTTTTCAGGAATTATTTTTCAGCACAGGATTATATAGCTTATAGTCAGAAACATCAACCGTTCAGTTCTATATCCAGACGATAAGCTGAAAATATTAAACTACAAAGCATAGCTTGTCGCAATCATTTAAAAGAAAATTATAAAATATGCGATCACATTCTAGGTGACTGTGGATCAGATTGGTCAGATTGTGCCGATCCTTATAATTTATGCTGGTCACATGTCTCCTGGTACCTTATGTGAGGAACATATAAGCCCTGAGAGATGTGGTAAATGCGCCTGGTACCTTTTGCGAGACAAATTGCTATTTGATGATCATCAGCGATAAAATGCTAACTGCACTTGGTACCTTATATAAAACACATTCCATCTCTGTCAACGATGTGACATAAAGTGTTAACTGCACTTGGTACCTTCAATAGGACACATTTTAGCCCCCTGATTGTCGAGCACCTTCTATGAGACACATTTTATCTCTCTGAATAATGTGGGATAAAGTGTTAACTGCACTTGGTATCTTGTATGAGACCATATTCAATATGGTGAGCAATGAGTTGTAAAGTGCTAAGTGTGCTTAGTATCTTTTATGGAATGTATTTCACCCGTTTGTGTACTCAAAGAAGGAACCTATAGCATGTGGAACCTTACAAAAACCAAACTAAAATGTTTTTCACTAGATAGTAAGGTACCAACACGATTTTCCTCATTAAAAACACAATTTTGATGTGAATAAAATAAAGAATAAGTTTTCTTGCGATTTAATGGAAATAATCATAAAGTTGAGTGAAATTCTGTCATTCACAGTTCGAGATATCATATAAACAAACCCTCAGTTCGAAAATGTTGATTTTCTCAAAATTACATTTTGGCATTTGGTACCTTTTGTCATCCAATAGACGATATATAGTGTAAAAATTTTATTTACACAAATAAAATATTTTATTTCAAGAAGGTAGCTATTTTGGATCCAGTAGAGCGTTGAGTGTTGGAAAGGCATTAGTATAGATAAGCGCATAATCAATATCTTAACCCTTGTCCTGTTGAATTGTTTCAATTGTATTTTTCGTCATTTGAAGCTGGAATTGCTGACGCAATTTCCCGCTCCAAATGACAAAAAAAATTATACATTTCGGTAACATATTACTTGCCTTAAAATATGCTTAAAACCGCATATATACGGGCACAGCAGGACAAGGCTTGAAAAATCAAATCTATATAAATTGATATCATCAATAATGTAAGAACACTTGATAAAACCGCCAAATTATTCAAATAATAGCCAAATATAAACACGTTTTGCTCCTGTATACCATATTTCTACAGTTATAAGGAGGATTTAGCATGATAATTTTTCCCGCAGAAATTAGTGTTTTACTTATTACGAATCCGATTTTGAAAAATCCTCCTCAAAATATTTATGTCCAGGGTGAATCGGCCTATATCACGAATCAAACGAGAAATTATCTCGCCCTGTAAATGTTTTTTATGGGCCTATAGGGCTGAGCGAGAACTACATTTGATTCATTTCTCCATCCTTAGGAGGTTCTCCTGGCTCAGTTTAGCCTGTATGTGCCTAAATGTCATCCATTCATTCATTTATTATACTACGTATATTCATTTCAATTACTACGTACGTCCTATTCATTTCTTCTATGTACAATGATGACACATGATAAATATATTTTATTGTACATTCCAGAGTGCCATAGACGGAGCAGAACTAGTAACGGAGGACAAATATTCTGAAAGATGTGCAAGATTGTCTGAGCAGGTTGATATCAAGGAACGATGGTCATGGATTATTAGCACATTCAATACCAGCTTTTGAACAAGATTTCAAAATCGTTGACATCCATTTTGTCAAACCTCAATAATTTTCACCCCTTGAAGTTGTGGATCGCGTCAGCGAGATACATCTTCAAGTGGGTGAAAATTACAATTAAATAATTTAAGCAATCTGATTTCTGGAAACGGAAGGTCAAAACCAACCTGACGGCATAGATTTGCCACTAACGTGAAGACAATATCAATAGTTGAAAACAAAACCTACAAGGGTGGAATTATTGGGCACACATATACTGTATATTCCACTTCAGAGCATGCAAAATAATAAAATCCTTTATGCAAGTTTTCACTATTTCTTGTATATCATATATGTTTATTTGTATTGTACATATTGTAACTGTATACGTTTGCATGCAAATAAATAAATTCGCTTGACACATTTCTGTTTATAGTTAATTTAGGAGACACTATCTCAACATTACAGCTCTATCGATATATACGACGCACACCAAAGAACGCAATGGAATGAATGAATGAATGAATGAATGAATGTATGAATGAATGAATGAATGAATAAATGAATGAATGAATGAATGAATGAATGAATGAATGAATGAATGAATAAATGAATGAATGAATGAATGAATGAATGAATGAATGAATGAATGAATGAATGAATGAATGAATGAATGAATGAATGAATGAATGAATGAATGAATGAATGAATAAATAAATGAATGAATGAATGAATGAATGAATAAATGAATGAATGAATGAATGAATGAATGAATGAATGAATGAATGAATGAATGAATGAATGAATAAATGAATGAATGAATGAATGAATGAATGAATGAATGAATTGATGAATAAATGAACGAATGAATGGATAAATGAATAAATGAATAAATGAGTGAATGAATGAATGAATGAATGAATGAATGAATGAATGAATGAATGAATGAATGAATGAATGAATGAATAAATGAATGAATAAATGAATGAATGAATGAATGAATGAATGAATGAATGATTGAATGAATGAATGAATGAATGAATGAATAAATGAATGAATGAATGAATGAATGAATGAATGAATGAATGAATGAATGAATGAATGAATGAATGAATGAATGAATGAATGAATGAATGGGGTTTATGCCATGTTTGTGCCATCGTTATAGGCTAAACTGGGCCAGGAGAACGCAGTGGAAACTCTGCCATGTTATTTAATCAAGACGAAAAAGTAAAAAAAAATACCTTTTATTGAAATTCTTTCCTTTTTTAATGCTAGTGTAGGTTCACTGATGTTACGCTACTAGAGTTAACCTTTACAGCGCGGGGATCGATTTTCGACGTCAGAATGTGACGTCTGTAGACGTCATATTCTGACGTCTAAAGTCGATCCCTGCATTGAAAGGAGTAAAATTTGTATTATGGCCAGAGACCCATAACATAGGTACTCAAATGAATCAAAATATATTTATTTAACTTGGACATTTATGATGATTTCAAATTAGAAAAAACCGTTGGTCTGCATGTATTTTACAAAACTATTTCAGCGCTTCAAGGACAAGGGCTAATGTGACCACTGTCTAACTGATTACTATACTGCTCTCTTGATAAGTAAGCAGTTACTACTTATTGATTCTGCATGACATTTATAGTGATCACCGTCCGATTCTGATTGATTACCCGGCGACAGTCCCGGTCACCCTGACCGCCATTAACACAGATACACGAGATAAGCTATCTATACTCTGTCAGGATGACACCACTTGAGGCAACTGAATCCCCCACGTCATGTTGCCTTTGTTCTCGTGAAGTGGACACCCAGCAAACACGACACGTTGACCCAGTGATGGGCTAATGTTGTCCCAGCGTCGTAGACGGTGGTCCAACATTTGCTCAGCATTGGGTCAACGTGTCGTATTTGCTGGACAAGACAGTCGGCTTTAACCCCCACAACATTGAAATATTTTTACATAAACCAAGAGATCAGAAGGTTTTTTTAACTTGAAATCATCATAAATGTCTTAGTTAGTCCTTTCCGCTTCATTTGAATACCTATGCTATGGGTCTACGGCCGGTATAAAAAAAACTCTTTCAGTGCGGGTTCGACTTTAGCCGCCACAGTGTGACGTCTATAGCCGTCAGATTGTGACGTCTAAATCAGTCCCCGCACCGAAAGGGGACTTGTGGGACATCTAATTTTGGCAAACAGTAGACACTAACTTTGAGGTGCAAGCATTGTTTTTAATTGTCCTCTCACAACCATAAAACAAGAGTCAAGCCGACCATCATAGTCCCCCTCCCTGCCAGCGCAGTTTTCAAGGTGTATCCTTCCCTAAACTCTCACATTTTGTTTTACAGTAAATGGTCTAACTATCTAGCACAGTTTGCCATGTATATTACAAGTCGGCCATTTTGAATTTAATCAAGTTGACATTTGTTGAAACCACACATTTTGTTTTATAGTAATGATCTAGCTATCTGGCACGGCTTTCCAGATATTACGTCAATAATTTTGCATTTGATCGAGTTGACATTTTTCAGGGCTTATACATTATTTATCTCTAAACCTAACATTTTGTTTCATGGTTAAGGTCTGGTTATCTGGCACCGTTTGCAAGATATCAGGCATATTAAACTTAATTATGGTCGATAGTCGGCCATTTTTAATTAGATCAAGTTGAAATTTGTCAGGGCATATCTCTACATGAAACTACCCATTTTGTGTTATAGCAATGGTATAACTATCGAGCACGATGTGCCAGTCATCAGGCATATTACAGTTAATTATGGCAGTCATTTTGAATTTAATCGAGTTGAATGTTTTCAGGCCTTACAGCTCCGTGAAACATCACATGTTGCTTATAGTAATGGTCTAGCGATCTGGCACAATTTGCCAGATATCAGACATATTAAAGTAAAATATGGCCAATAGGCATTGTCGGACAATTGAATGTGGGCAAGTTGACATTTTCAGAGCCTATTTATACCTAGTTGAAATCTCACATTTAGTTTTATAGTAATGATCTAGCTATCTGGCACAGTTCGCCAGATATCAGCAACATTGACAAACTTAACTATCTTTGACCACAAGAGATGCAGGCCAAAAAGTAGGTCATAACCTAAAAAAATAGCTACACCTACTAAGGGGTGTGCGTATGCAATATGAAGAAAATCCCCGATGGGTTTCCGAGATCTGATCAGTAAAACGAAAATGCAGACGGGCGGACGGTCGGACGGACGGACATCCGAGGCGATGCTATAAGCCCTGTTCCAACTTCGTTAGGCGGGGTATGAAACAGTTCTAATCTTTGAGCTTGTCCGAACAGTGTAGGGGACGTGGCGCAATGGCTAGATCGCCTGACTGCCTCACCAGTCATGTATGCGTCCCGGGTTCGAACCCCGCTGTTCCCGTGTGGGGTTTTCAGAGAAACAACATTGCTTCTCCCTTCTCAATGTGACAAGGCGATCACGTTAATGGCGGCCTCATCAAAGCAAGGTTGAGACCAGTGTATCGAAGTGATTTATCGCGCAGTGCCCCGCGCTGCGCGTTCCTCACACAAACTTGTCCGAGCTATCGCCGAGCTTAATCTCTATTTGGTAACAAAGTGAATCGGTTCAATATTAAGTAGTTCTTAACTATTTTACTTGATTTGCTACATTTTCAGATGTCTCATTCGTTTCTTACATACTTGATTCTCACTGAATTAAACTTAAGCTTGCATGACCTCTATCATGCTTCCAGCTAATAATTTTCCCTGACATTTTCCTGGTGGCATATGTAGCCGACCATGGAATTATACAGAAAGGAAAAGCCTTTGATTTTTGTTGATAGCCTTTCGTAAAAGAAACGGCATCTTGATGAAAAGGTCAAATAAGGGATGGGAGGTTAACCCTTTGATCACCGGGCTATTCGATTTCAAGTTTTAGTCACTTGAAGTTGTGTCTCGCTTTCGCGATACACAACTTCAAGTGACTAAAAATTTATGTCATTTGTGAAATTCAAGTCCCAATAAATATCAGTGTTCCAAGATTAAATGCATATTTTACTGCAAACAACTCGTTATCAGGGGTTATACAGGTGCTGATAAAAAATGTCTACATCATAGTCGACATGAGTGCTCTAAGGGTTAAATAAACTCACACGGAGAAGGGCGCACAGATTTGTGTGGGGCTGTGGTGTGATGTCGTTCTTAACTGTGACTTGAAAAACGCAAAATCCTTAAAATTTTGCGAAAATCTTGAGGTAGAAAATAACATAGCAGTGTCCTTAGCACCTCCAAAAAACTCCACTGAGAACCCTTTTAGAAATATGGCCGGTATTTCAGCATTTAGACGGAATCATTAAATTTTGCTAATGACATTTGAAGATTCTCGTGAAGATAACTTTATACACAGGTGAACCCTTTTACTGCCAGGTCTGTGTATATGTACAGTTTTAAGCTGGCTCTGAATCGAATTAAATGCAGCTAAAATAATCTTGTAAACAGCAATAAAATAATTCAATATTTTCCATAAATATAACTTAGTTATATTTTTTTCGTCATTTGAAGCTGGAAATTGCGGCAGCGATTCTACCTTCAAATGAATGAAAAATAGAAACAAACAATTCAACAGCAGAAGGGTTAAGGAGAAGGGGTTTTTGATTCTTGAGGTGCTTGGATTTTAATTTTCACCCACTTGAAGTTGTGTCTCGCTACCGCGACCCACAACGTCAAGTGGGTGAGCATTGCTCATATATTTGTTTCAAGGGACATGCCCAGGTCTAAAATCATCAAAAAATCGGCGATTTTATTTTGGCTTCTTAATATGACCATATGATGTAAACATGTCCATAGACTAGATATAGAGACGAAATTCCTCTTATTTTTGACATGGTTGTCAATAATTAGAAATCAGGAATTTCGTCTCTATATCTAGCCTAACTGGTAAGTGCACAGCACAACAATTTAAAAAAATTTGCAGTTCTAGTCTACGGACATGCTCACATCATATGGTCATATTATTAAGCTAAAATAAAATCACCGAATTTTTGATGATTTTAGACCTGGGCATGTCCCTTTAATTTGGGACAAAACATTTGCAAATCATGATGTTTAAAACTGCAATTAGAGGGATTTAACCTGTGATTAAAATATCATTAAAACGATTATAGGAGTGCTTAGGGCTTCAAGGGTCAGGGCGATTGACACACCAGTCTTATAGATTAACAGCTCGGGAGAAGTGGGTGGCGCAGATAGCAGTATAAATGTCACCGCTGTGTCGCCTCCGAACAAAATGACACGCTCCATTTCTTGACTTTCTGTCGCTCGCTCCGATCAAAGAGTCTACTTCTATGTTCCGATGGAGACGCGCATTTTTTTGCGAGTTTAATTCGCAATTTAAGTGGCAACTCAAGTCTGTAGTGAACGAACTGATAATAGACAGGGATATATCCTAACCAATCTAATAAACATGTCTGTCAAACTTTTCTCAACGGTTTCTATTGTGTTTTTTCCCGTGGATTTCAAATCTGCCAGATACCATTCGAGATTTTGCATATTTAATTAGCTAATTTGCATATTTCCAAAATGGCCGCCACAAAAAAGTAATCTGCTATGAATACAATCACGGCAATCATAGAAATGTGTTTTTTTGGCCCTAAGTTCGGGTTTTGAGATCCCATAATGCCATTTTGACGACAATGTTATTTTTGGGGTCATTGGAAGGTCATAGGTCACGTGACCATTGAAATACAATATCCCACCTTTACGTTTTAGCAAAAAGTGCACAAATGGACTTTTTGGGGATAAAATGATGATTCGAATGCCTGATATTATATTGATTTCAGAGAGTTACATCGCATAAGACTATATTTATTAATACAAGATGGCCGCCATAATTCAAAATTGCCGCCAGCCGAACCTAAAATCAAGATATCTGAGCTTCTAGATATCATATTTAAGCCATCTTAGTGTCTAGATTGGACATCATTATACTTTCAAATGATTTTTGATGTCTTTTTGATCTCTATAGTTTGATATTTTGGCAAAACTGTGTTATACCATAGTTATATTTGAATAACTTCCTCCCAGAATGAGGTTATCATCCGCACACTGATCTGAATTCACATGCTAACATGATCTAAAGTAAAACCATATACATCACATGTATATGACAGCGATAAAAGAGATAAATAGACATATCATTTACATTATAATACGGCACTGTTATTGTGTAGCGTATGTAGAACTACTACCCAGAACTACTACCCAAGGGGTAAACATCATATTTTCTGGAAAACTGACATGGCATGTTGTAAAAGTTTGGGCACCTGAAATGATATCTGCATATATTTAGGATCACAACCTCGGTGCACAACCAAATCGACTATTAGAAATTGGTAGAAAGCCAAT
The DNA here is from genome assembly GCA_964017125.1 of Flabesymbios commensalis. Lineage (NCBI taxonomy): Eukaryota > Metazoa > Annelida > Polychaeta > Terebellida > Flabelligeridae > Flabesymbios > Flabesymbios commensalis. The sequence goes on from OZ024907.1 coordinate 84,562,651, forward strand.
AATGGCGGCCATTACCGAGAAACTTGAATTTGTCAATATCTCGGTCAATATTTAAGATAATTTGCTTTTAAAGTTGTCTAGACCAATATTTTCAGGGTCAAAGATCAATATAAAACCAGTCCTGAAGTGATGTTATGTCTTGTAAATATGTATACCAGTAGGCCTATATACACACAACTCTTCTTTTATGTTTTGGAAATAATGTTTCACACTGTATAAGAATAATCACTTTTGATAAGAAAACATCATGAGCGTTCGATGTCATAACAATGTTTATTGATCAAAAATTTTATAATAGAATAAGTATTAGCCCTTGCAGTGATATAGCATTTGGCATTATTATCACTTCATAACATAGTCAGTCTAAGGGGTACTGGGATGATTGCTAGTAGCAGTACTTTTCGCACCCACCTGGGGAGGGTCATTTGGGCTCTGTCCCGTCTGTTGCATGGTGGGGAAGCTGCAGCCTACACGTGGCTGGCTATAATATTGTGGTGGATTGCCAGCTGGGTAGCCTGTTTCATCCACTCAATAGTGCTGCCAATGCAGCTCCCGCATCAGTACAGGCACTGATGTTGGCCGTCCTAGAGCCTAAACTACAGGCAATAGTGTTTGACATTAGGTCTCTCATGTGGGATGAATGGAGTTACCCTCAAATATTGTGACTCTTGAGGACTATCCGACCAGAGGATAGCGGGATTGTGCTAAAGGCGTCGGTGTTTCAGCATTAAATTGCATATCAAAATCTAAGTCTTTGATCGTATGGGCATGTCTGAGTGTAAATCCCCCTAGACATGCCCAGAACATCGGGCAGTAACCCACCATGCCTTATCACCCCACGCTCACGTAATCAAGGTCTCAAGGTGATGTACGCAGCAACCTTTGCTTAGATATCTCTGACAGTCTTCTACATAGCAGGGGATTTTTCTTCTCTTACTCGAGTAGTTTTTGCTGCAACCCTTCTTGCAGCCACGTGTCATTGTGTGTGTCATATATGGTGGCCTTGGTGGGTTTGTAGATTTATCTGGGATCAGTTTATCATTTTATACAACCCGTCCATAGTCCTCAGGCTTGCAGGTAAGCTTGGCGATGTAAGCTGACTTGTCAAGTGCTGTTGCCAATGCTGCCCGCTTTAGATGATGTTCTAAAGCAAGAGGGTGGCAGTAATTTCAGCAGTGATTTGTTATTATAAAACTTGATGAATCGGAGTATATATAGCTATATCACAGCCTTCGAAGTTGGATTATGTGTTCACAAGAAGCTACTTTGCCTGGTCATACACATCTATCTTCAATGTGAGCACCATGGCATCATCAGCTATCATGCTATTTCCGTTTTCTGCGAACAATGATGGAGGCATATTGCTACATTCATGATCACCAATAAAGTTATTAATGTTAATGTCTCCACCACTTACTTTTTCTGTGTTATTTGCCGAAGAGTAGAAATGTCATTACTCTTGTCAGACGAATCAATTTCGCTTATATACTATTTTGATTTCTGGTTCTGAGTCTAGTCATTCACGGGTGACAAGAGCTTCGTATAATTGTGATCTTCAAAGTAATGGCAGCTTTGGACACCATTTCTTTCACATCAAGACCAGAAGCTCTGCTGAACATAGCAAAATAGATAACAGGGAGCGATCCAAGTGGTTTTCAAGAGTTTTTCCAACAAGACTCGCTTTCTTGCTTTTCTATGTCAGACATGGTACCAAGAGGAGCAAAGTGATCCTTGCATTTGTTCAACTAAATTTCACTCAGGTGGTGGATAAAACAGAGTGTACTAATTAGAGTCACATACATTGCATTGTATATTTGGTAATTGGTCGTTCATCTCAAGACAGCTATCCATTCACGAGTTTTGCCGCTCCAATGGGTCATGCAAACTTTAGGCTATTCATTCTCTACTGGCATGTTAAAGTTGGCTGAATGATATAACTACACTGGTAGACTTTGCTGATGATGGTGCTCCCATTGAAATCACGATATATGTGTGTGACCAGTCACAACAGCTTTTTGTGAACTCATATTTCAACAAGAGAAGGCTGTGATAGAGATACGCTCAGAGACAAAACGTTCTTAAATGATATTAATAAGTCAACACTGCTGAAGTTGTTGCCACCCAATGAAAATGCTTTCCAACAGCATATAAAGCATACAGCCAAGCCATCCTCAAGCCTTAGGACTATGGATGGGTTGTAGAAAATGGCAAGCTGATTCCTGTTCAGTCAAATGTTTTCTTATCAAACGAGATTAATAATGTCTAGTGCAAAACATTAATTTCACACTATCAAATGCATGGCTTTGTGTACTATCTTGTTAAGAAGACATAAAATCACTTTAGGGTTGGCTCTATATTGATCCTTGATCCTTAAAAGATAGGTTTAGAGAACTTTAAAAGCAAATTATCTTAAATATTGACCGAGATATTGACAAATTAAAGTTTCTCGGTAATGGCCGCCATTATTGGCCTCCTGTCAATTTCCAGTAGTCGATTTGCAAGGTTGTGCACCTAGGTTGTGATCCTAAATATATGTAGCTATCATTTCAGGTGCCCAACCTTTTACAACACGCCGTGTTAGACTGTCAGTTTTCCAGAAAATATGATGTTAACCCCCTGGGTAGTAGTTTTACATACTCTACAACATAACAGTGTCGTTTTATAATGTAAATGATGTTTATTTACCTATTTTGTCACTGTCATACACATGTAATTTATATGGCTTAACGTATATCATGTTAGTATGTGAATTCAGAACAGTGTGCGGATGATAAACTCATTCTGGGAAAAAGTCATCCAAATATAACTATGGTGGCGTAGATGGATCACACAATTTTGCCAAAATATCAAACTATAGAGATCAAAAACACTTCAAAAACCTCTAAAATATCATTTGACAGTATAAAGATGTTTGGCATTGTATTCCTCGGTCCAAAAAACCTTAATCAAGCCCACTAAGATCGCTTAGATATGATAACCAGAAACTAAGATATCTTGATTTTGGATTCGGCTGGCGGCCATTTTGAATTATTGCGGCCATCTTGTATTTATAAATATAGTATTGTGTATAAGATGTAACTCTCTGAAAATAAATATATATAATCAGGCATTCAAATCATCATTTTATCCAAAAAAGGTTAAGTTGTGCACGTTTTGCTAAAACGTGAATGTTGGATATTGTATTCAATGGTCACGTGACCTATGACCTTCCAATGACCCCCAAAATTAATATTGTCGTCAGAATTGCATTATGGGATCTCAAATCCCGAACTTAGGGCCAAAAAACACATTTCTAGGATTGCCGGAACTGTATTGATAGCCGATTACTTTTTTTTCGGCGGCCATTTTGGAAATATGCAAATTAGCTAATTAAATATGCAAAATCTCGAATGGTATCTGGCAGATTTAAAATCTACGCGAAAAAATACAATAGAAACTGTTGAGAAAAGTTTGACAGACATGTTTATTAGATTTGTTAGGATATATCCCTGTCTATAAGGCAGCGTTGCCATTTTGAACGCTTTTAAAATAAAACCATACATGCATGCAACTATACTTCGTTACAATTCATTCACATACTATTGTATGTATTGATGATTTTCACCCTTACAGCGCGGGGATCGAGCTTAGATGTCAGAATCTGACGTCTGTAGACATCAGATTCTGATGACTGAAGTCGATCCTCGCGCTGTAAATGTAAAAATATTTATAATGGTCGTAGACCCATAACAAGGTATTCAAATGAAGCGGAAAGAGCTAACTAAGATATTTATGATGATTGAAAATTGAAAAAAAAACCTTGGTATCTATGATTCGCATAAAAAATAATCGGAGTTTTAAAGGTTAATTATGCATGCCTGTTTATTCTCAGGGGTGGATCCAGATTTTTTTTAAAGTAGGGGGGTCTGATTAAAAAATAAAATGTTAAGTTTCAATGAAAGATTTTGATTTTTCTCAGCTGATATAAGGGGGTTTGACACTCACAATTTACTAGGGTAGCTCCTCAACTTGAGGCACTACCCTGATACATTGCGAGTGTCAAATGACGATTTTTGTGCAATTTTGATTAATGTTGAGACAATTTCGTTTTGAAAAAGGGAGGGTGGTCAGGGCCCCTGCTCTGAATCTGCCACTGATTCTACTTGCGGCTCTACAATTAATTAGATGGGTGAACATATATTTTTGTGGAGGGTGGGGTTGGGGTGGGTAACTTATCTTTTCAGATGTTAACATGGCAATAAACAACTAATGTCTATATAATCCTATTAATGATTATATTAATGATTATGTTTTAAAAATGTAACACTATTCGATTTCATTTTGGAAAATGTTGGCCAAAATAAACAAGTATTGTTATTCAATGAATATCATATATTAATGTCATAAAAATGTAACAATATCCGATTTCTTTTTTGAAAAAAAAGTTGGTCAATCCTTTTGAAAATATAATAATGATTCACACCATTTGATGTGGATGCTAATAATTATCTTTTAAAGTGTGCCCATAACACTGAGCACAAGGGCATCGTTTTACAATAGCACTACTCTCCCAGACCCACTCCCTTTGATGTGGTTAACATTGTAAATATAACCGTAAAAACCTAATGACAATGCTGTCAATACAACCTAACCGCGAATTGTGAGGCTAAGAGGGGGACAGCGTAAAGCCATAGTACAGACATAATGCCCCCCCCCCCCAGGAATATTCAGAGGGTTGTATGTGGCCCTCGTTTGCGTGGCAGATACAACCTCTGGTTACTGTGGACCATATAACAGTCACCATTTATTATGTGATTTAACCCTTTGAGCGCTGAAATATTTTGCAAAGATCAAATGGGCTTTTCTCAATTTAAAAATAATAAATGTCTTAGTTAGCTCTTTCCGCTTCATTGGAATACCTATGTTATGAGTCTGCGGCCATTATAAATCTTTTACTTTTTCAGTGCGGAAATCGACTTTAGACGTCAGATTCTGACGTCCAAAGTAATTCACCTCCCCAATCCTATTTCACCACTAAGAAATGTAAAGAAGTTCAAAGCGACTACATAATATAAAGGCAATATATGGGTCCTAAGGCGCCACTGGTTTGGCTGAGCTGCGCCATGTTACAGGGTGCGTTTGTACATAAAATTAATGTAGTTTTATAGGGTTTAAACGATCGCAAGTCCTGGTAAAAACAAGGCAGATATTTAATAGATTTCAATACATCTCTCGTGTTCCAAGAATCCTATATATTGGGACTAAATAGCGTGGTATTGTCTTACATTTGAGCGTGTTAGAAAGAGTCAAATAATTTATGAGCATAAAATATAACATTGGGCAATTGTGTTTAACCCCTGAAGGGTTGGGTAGATAATTTAAATTTTCACCGACTTGAAATTGTGTCTCGCTACATTTGATCAGCAGTGATTTGATCAGCTAATAAAAGAAATGTAAAACGACTACAGTCGCATTCTTTGTGCTTTCAATGTTAACGTGTATAGTAACCCAACAAGCTCTAAATGATGAGGCTCGGTTGATTAAATGTTTGCCCTCCGTCCACGACGTTGGGCCAACATGATTTAAACATAGACTCCCCGTATGACCAAGAATATATTAGGTAATGTATTCTTGGTATGACGCAGAATGGGAGCCGCACCTATAATATACATAATTACGAATCCTGAACTTTAACATTGCATGTCGAGCGGGGGAGAGAATTCCAGCCTGAGAGCACTAAATGTTCAGCCTCTGTTGATTAAATGTTGGCCCTCCGTCCCCGAATTTGGGCCAACTTTAATTTAAGATAGACTCTCCGTATGACGCAGATTGGAGCCGCACCTTATATACATCATTACGAATTCTGAACTTAGTCTTTACCATGGCATGTCGAGCGGGAGAGAGTTCTTCACCCTGTGATGCATTATTAATAATGTCACCCGGCCCCAAAATAAAGCAAGTCACCTATTAGAGGCCCCGACACCCTTCACGGCCCATGGCCACACATAATAAAGCACGTAAGCTATCACCCTTTACGGCCCACAGGCACAAATTTCACAAAGTGAACACGTTTTTAATGAAAATATGACATCGCGAATTCGTTCGTAATAAATGAAATGCCCTGAATCTTTCTGAATTTCGCGTAATTTTTATCTTCGTCGCGAATCAAAATCAACACGCGGTTTGTGCATTAATGGCAATTGTGATATCGCGATACCTTATTAACATTTTTTTATCGCTGCATCGAGGTTATCGTGTAAAGTATCTGCATATTTAGCATGGTATTTGAAATATAAGTATATTTTGGCAAAGTAGTCTCGGCGCCAGGTTGGGGTCGATTAAAATCATAATCGTCCGATTGCTATTTTAAATCGATTGCAATGTTATCGTAATCATAAGCGAAATCATTTTTTTTGAAATCGTGTAATCATAATCATAATCGTAATCGAGAAAAAAATATGATTATATTACTGTACTGTAAATCAAATTAATCACACTTATTTTGCAAACTAAAGCCATTTGTCAGAAACCAAATAAAACTAGTCTATGCATATAACTATTTTTACATCCTGAGTAATGAATTTGATAGCTCACATCAAATCAACAGCAGTAGACATTGTTATCAACACATTTAAACCCTTAACCTTCTGAGCGCGACCATAGTCGTTTTAACACTTAAAGTGCTGACATATTGTTATAAAAAACATGGAGACCGAAGGTTTTTTTAATTTAAAATCATCATAACAGTCCTAATCCGCTATTTCCGATTCATTTGAATACCTATATTATAGGCATACGGCAATTAGAAATATTTTTACTCTTAGGGTGCGGGGAGCGACTTTAGAAATCAGATTCTGACGTCTAAAGTGGATACCCGCGCTGTAAGGGTTAATCTGTTTCACTGGCTGATCAAATTACTGTTACTAAAAACTATTGGGAATTTAATGTGTGTTTAAACATCAAGATTCGCAAGTGTTGGTCTCAAATTAAACACATATGAATAATTTTCAACCCCTTGAAGATGTGAGTCGCGGTAGCGAGCCACTTCAAATGGGTGAAAATTTAAATTCTTCATTTTTTTGCGGCTTAACGGTTGATAAGCCTATATTACTTAGATGAGGTAAGTATTCAAACATAAACAATAATATAGCTATCAGTCAGTATTATTAGGAAGCGTTTCTGGAAGCCTCGTATATAGGGCCTATATGTAATATAGAGATTTGGGTTCTCGGTCAGTTTATTGGCGAAGTAAGTTTGATTTTGGCTCCAGCGGCCACTTCGAAGGGGTGTAAGTAGCCCCGTTATTGGGTTGTAATATGATTTTTATATTATTTACTGATTTTAACACACTATCAAATATTTAAGTTTGTACAAGTTTAGCTAAAACCCTTTTTTCATATTATATCAACAAGTTAAATAGTTCCAATATCAACTTTAAAATGTAATAAATAGATTCGACATGGTCAAAAACCATAGAAAAGTGTTATTAAATGGGTCTCTCCGACTATTCGTTTACAAATTATGACATGGACATGTTAAGAATGGCGGCCATCTTGAATTTTTCCAATATGGCGGCAACGGCGAGAGACTAGCTTGGCTCCCGCGAAAAATCAAAAGGGCATAGCCTTGCCCATAAGTGGTCCAAATTTGGTGCCTGTGAAATAATTTGAACAATTCAGGGGTAAATATGGATTAAGTTCTCTGACTATTGCAAAGAAATGAAATGAAATTAATCGGGCTTTAGGCCACCTTTGTGCACATATAGGCTAAACTGGGCCAGGAGAACCTCCTGAGGATGGTGAGATGAGGCTCCCCACAATACTGACTTTCACACGTGGATGGGGAAGAAACATTATTTCTTTCTTTCAAACCGCCGAGACCGGGAACCGAACCCCGAACTCTAGCGTGAAAGGCAGCGGTGCTAACCACCACCCTAGGGCCCCTGCCCACTATGGCAAAGAAGCCTCAGTTAGTTACTTGTAGTGCTCATACAGCCTTAATTTCATCAATTATATTGTATTCGCCTGATATTAATGTTATTTAGGGAAAACCAAGGGATTTTATCAATTTCTCGAGGAGGTGGAAAGCAGCTCCAGTGTGACACGGTAACTAAAAGGTTAACGAGGGCAGATCAGACGCACCGCGCCCACCAGAGGGCGGTTAACAATCGCACGCCTTTCTGAATTCAGCTTCCCCTCATTCAAAACGTAAGGCGGTAAAAAATGCCGGCACTTGCCGTAAGCACAGCTAATTATTTTACTGCGCCTCTGATTTTCACATTTTACATTTTGTTTTATTGGACAAATCAGTCAGACCTCCCTGACTGCAGGTATTTCAATTTTGGCGGGAATTGATTGTCCCTCGTACGGAAAATAACATCCGGACATTGAAAATATATCTAGCGTTGTATGGTATTGGTGTAATATTTTATGTCTGGTTTTGGTGCCGTAAACATATATCATACACACTATAAGGTACACTATCATGTACACTTTCTTGTACACCATTATGTACACCATTATTAACCCTTGTGCTGCTGGAGCCGTATATATACGTATATATATATTTTAGAGCAATGGAAATATCACTAAATATGATAAAAAATAGCTTTTAGTAAATGCTTACCTTATCCAATAATCCAATATTGGAGATGTCTATTTTTTCATAAATATAAATATTTTTAATTCATTCAAAGCTGGAAATTGTGTTAGCAATTCCAGCTTCAAATGAATGAGAAATGGAAGCAAACCATTCAGCATCAAGGGTTAACATGTATACTTCATTTATATCTAACATTATTATCCATCCTATTACATTATGCACTGTAGAACAATCCATATACATGTAGGTCTTATTATTGCTATTATAAATAATCTAGCCATACAATATTTTATAATTATATTATACAGGTTTCGACGCTTTCCAGAGTGTCTTCTATGCTAGTGTCAGAGTCGGACGTCTACAGATGATCCCCACGCTGAAAGAGTTAGAGAAAGGGTCACAATACAACCTGATCAAGAAAAGGGAGACTTTGTCCTTGTGTTGGTTCATTGCTGGGCCACTGTCTGCGACAGTGACCCAGTATTGAACCAACACAGGGACAACGTCTCGCGTGATTTAAGCAGGTTGTATTGTGTTCCTTTCTAGAATTGGACGCATTATTTATTAAAATGTGTGGGAGGGGCTTTGGCCTCTGATCTTAGGGAAGGGTATTTCTTTGATATATTTTCCTTGGTCATATCAAGTGCGCTAAAATAAAATAGAGCCCTCACAGCAGATGGGACGTTAAGCTTCACTGAACCATAATATTTTCTTCGCGGCAGACCCCACTCCTGTGGACGTTGACATGCATACTGTGCATGCGTTCCATTGCTTTATGCGCCCACAATTTTACTCAGCAAATCATGACGACCCACCTACTTTACTTCACGCTAGATGAGATTTCCCGGGGAATCATTGTTATTTTATTAGCAATGCAATGCAATATATTTAAAACACAACTAGATTGTCAGCTCGCAGTTCCTATAACAATATAAATTAAAATTCCTATTTCATACAGAATGATTTCGCCAAGGAATACAATTGGTTAACACTTTCAACGCGGGGAACGACCTTAAACGTCGGACAAGAGAAACCATGTAATACATTTTTGTATTTGTTTCAATTGCAAAATGAAATATGTTTGTGCAAAAGACGTCAGAAGCTGACGTTTTTAAACGAATACAATAGTGACCGGCGGTTAAAGGGTTAACCCTTTCAGCACGGGGAACGACCTTAGACGTCTATAGACGTCAGATTCTGACGTTCAAAGTCGATTCCCTCACTGAAAAAGTAGAATACTAATAATGGCCCAAGAACTTTATGTAAAGTTCTTGAATGGCCGAAACATAGGTAGGCCCTATTTGAATGAAACGGAAAGAGCTAACTAAGACATTTATTATCATTTCAAAGTAAAGAAAACATTTGATCTCCATGGTCTTTACAAACATATTACAGCGTTGCAAAGGTTAAACTTTCTCATTGTGGTTGATTGTATCGTTTTATATGAGAATTCTTTGATTACGAATCTGACAGATGACGTGTATATATGTCACTAGCGGGTGAAGGGTTAACATTAACCCTTAAAGCGCTAGATTAATTTGTAAAAAAAACATCGCAACCAAATCGTTTTTTTCAATTTGAAAAAATCATAAATGTCTTCGTTAGCTCTTTCTTATTCATTTGAATACCTATGTTATGGTTCTACGGACATTAGAAATATTTTCACTCTTACAGTGCGGGGATCGACTTTAGTCGTCAGAATCTGACGTCTACAGACGTCAGATTCTGTCGAATAAAGTCGCTCCCCGCACTGTAAGGGTTAACGCTAACAACACTGACATTTTTTGTATAAACCACGTAGACCAAGGAGTTTTTTCAATTTGAAATTATCATCAATGTTATAGTAGCTTTTTCCGCTTTATTTGAATACCTATGTTATGGGTCTATGAAAATTAGAAATATTTTTCCTTTTACAGTGCGTCTGAAGTCGATCCCCGCGCTGTAAAGGTTAAACATTGGAGTCTTTAAGAGTTTTATACTGATGGTGATTTCATTATTGAATTAACACCAGCAGGTGATGAAAATTGCTCTTTACGACGAGTAATTTTACGACACAAGTGTAAACTGCGAAATAATCTCCCCACAATGTTTTTGTAATGTGTGGGCATCATCACAATCATCACTGATACGTGCAGTGTGCCTTTAAGATAAACGTGCCGAATATATCGTCATTCGGACGTTTTAACCTTTTTAGCGCGGGGACAGACTCTAGACGTCATATTCTGACGTCTAAAGTCGATCCCTGCACTAAAAGAATTAAAAATTGATTCAAATAAAGCGGCAAAAGCTAACTAAGACAATATTTATTTTAAAATAAAAGAAGAACCACAATGCTCGCCTTGCAGTGGTTGAAGGTGATTTGAAGTGGCTAACAAATTGAAGGAAATTGTCATAATAATTGTTAAAACAATTTTAAAAATCGTTTAAAAACCGTCCAGCGAAGGAAATTAAATTAGTTCTCAGGATGTAAAATGTTCATTTGGTGCACTATGAGAAGTGTTAGCAATTAAAGGGTTGTTACTTGTCCCTTTCAACCCGTTAACTCTTAAAACACTACATTAAATTATTTAAATTTTTATCAATTTGAAGTTGTGTCTCGCTATCGCGACCCAAAAATTCAAGTGGGTCAAAAATACTCTTAAAAGTATTTATTTAGGGTGACGCTGGTCCAACACTGGGTTAACACTGGCCCCCAAAAAATGGCCCAACGTTGGTCCAGAACTGGCCCAACAGTGACCCAGCACTGGCCCAATGCTGAGCCAACACTTGTTCAACGCTTGGCAGTACTGGCCCAATGTTGCGTGTTTGCTGGGCAAGTCACACAAAATTTACTAGGGTAGTGCCTCGCTGGAGGCACTACCCTAGTAAATTTAGGGTGTCAAATACCGACAATTTGGCAATTTGTATCGCTGTTGGAGCAATTTAGTTTTGAACCTCCCCCCCCCCCCCTCCTCTGAATCCGTCACTGTATTCCATTGTACTTTCTCACGAATGATTTCAAAGAGCACAAACAAAACACAATGCGCAAGTGTTCCAGCTGAATGTGCGGCTGATTCAGTTACATTCATCACATGGAGCCCTTTCAAATTCTGATCTAGCCATATGTTACACTCATTCTCAGTGCAGTATGTACGCAACTCGCAAATAATCATGTCATATTTGATATGAACTCCTTCATCACCGCAGTCAACTTTTGCACACTTGAATTTTTTTCTATACTATTAAGCTCTATCTTGAATGTCATCTATATATCTGTCATCTATCACCAAACCTAATATTTATCTAAAACATGACATAGATAACACCCAGTCATGAGAGTTGATTAAAATTTCTTCGTTATTATGTCTCAAAAAATTAATTGCCCGAAGACAGTGCTGAATTGTTTGTATAGTATTTTTCGTCATTTGAAGCTGGAATTGCTAAAGCAATTTTATGTTTCAAATGACGATAAAAAATTATATTTATTGAAAATATACATCTTCTAAAGATAATTATTTGACTAACTGAACATGTACCAGAAACTATATTATCAATTTCAGTGATATAATATTTGACTCAAGTACGGGCCTAGCAAGACAAGGTATATCCCTTACAGTGCAGGGATCGACTTTAGTCGTCATAATCTGACGTCTGTAGACGTCAGATTATGACGACTAAAGTCGATACCCTCACCGAAAGAATTAAAAAAGTATAATGGTCGCAGACCCATAACATAGGTATTCAGATGAAGCGGGAAGAGCTCAATAAGACAATTATAATGATTAAAATTGAAAGAACCCTTTTGTCTCCATGGCTATATAAAAATAATTCAACGAGTTATTAATTTTCTAACGCGATTCGTGCCTCCACCGAATAAAACTGAGACATTGCGGATTTTTAAAGCATTGCAGGTTGACAATCTCATCCCTAGGGAGGAGATGGTGTCCGTGGTGACCTCAGATGACCTCTGGTGAGGTGAACTGACAGTTTTTTCCCGGGGTTTGCTTAGCCTCTCAAAGACAGGAACCGAAGTTCACGGAAGTTCCCTTTCAAGTCGCTTTCCGGTCCGCACTTTGATTTTCACTATTCTATTAAGGCCAAAACAAATATAACCAAGTATGTGAGTAATTTTCACGCACTTGAAGTTGTGGGTCGCGGTAGCGAGACACAAGTTCAAGTGGGTGAAAATGTAACTTCTGTAACCTAGCGTCTTAAGGGTTAAAACCTTACGTTTACCTTACGTTGCGATGTAAAGGTGCATGCATGTTAAGCATATATAATATATAGATATTATTTTTAAAAGTGAAATACAATCGATGTTCACTCACTCACGTTACGTGTTACATGTAATGGAGCATGCAGGTTAAGTATGTATACATATACTATATTAAAATGTGTGAAAAATCAAAATGTACAAATATTAGGAAAAAATAATCCTGTAAATATATTTGAAATAATACAATTATATTTTTATCACACTTATGAACAGATGTGAAAAGCAAGTGAAATACATGGGTTCATTTACATTTTCACACATTTTATATATTATCACACACTGGAAGTTGTGATTCATCTGATGACAGAATAATTCATACACTTCGATGGGTCTTTGATGTTTTTATTGAAAAAATCCCATAAAAATGTAATATTATTCTTTTGGCTTAATTTTGCAAATGTATGTAATGCAAATGTTCTCTGTTCATAACTTTCCTAAACTGGTGATCATGATGATGATACGAACGTTGCTTATTTTTTTATTATTAACCCTTTAACCACCAAGTTTTTCAATTCGAATTTTCACTCACTTGAAGTTGTGTCTCGCTGACGCGATCCACAACTTCAAGTGAGTGAAAATTATGTAGATTTGACAAAACGGAAGTCAACTATTTTCAAATCTTGCTGATTGATGTCACTTTTTATCTTTTATATGTTTAAAATGTGGTCGTAATAAAAAAAGAGAAGCCGAATATAATCGGGATCAGCAGTTAAAGGGTTAAATTAAAAAAAAATAGAGCTGACTCAAAACCCCAAGCAAATCTTCCAAACTAATCCATCCAGAACGTAAACAAACAAAATATGTCAGATAATATTAAAATGCAGCGCCATGAACAATTTACCACTGCTCACCCCCTGCCTCCCCCCCCCCCCCTCTTAGATACCTCAGGTAAACGGAAGGCTTGTGGAAGCAGACGTCCCCAGAAAGGGGCAGTTTTATTGACACATGCCTCCCTGAGTCAACACGCTGATGACGGGTACACTCGAGAGGCACTCTTCTTTTTTATCCCCCCCCCCCCCCCCAGTGACCGTCCGCGTTCATATCTGTGTTCACCTTGCAGGAGAATTATCGGTGAACACTTTGCGCGCTGCGGGTGTGTTCAAGAGCCCAGAATTGTGCTCTAATAAAACCCCTGTTGAATTGTGTGTCAGGCTTACAATTTTGCTCCACTTGAAGTTGGAATTAAAAGCAAATTCTAGCGCCAATTGTTTAAATCTAAAATAGATATCATCTAAATTAAAATATTTTCTCAGCTGAGCACCTACCAAAAACTACTGTAATCGTTTTTAATTTATCTTATCAGCTGATCAAATCACAGTTATTGGGAACGAAATGTGTGTTTTAAAATCAGGATTTGTAAATGTTTGGTCCTAGATTAAAGTTGTGTGTCACGGTTTTGATATATTAATTAATTAAAAAAAATTAACTTATGTGATTTAAGGGTTAAACTACGCTTCAAAACCTATAAACTATGTACAGTCAGCACATGTTGTGTTACTTGATTTAAACCTATAAACTATGTACAGTCAGCACATGTTGTGTTACTTGATTTAAACCTATAAACTATAACACTATAACAGCACTATAACAATATCATGGATGTATTATAGATACAGGCTGGCCGGCAATGAAAACATTCATCACTATAACAATATCATGGATTTATTACAGATACAGGCATTCATCACTATAACAATATCATGGATGTATTATAGATACAGGCATTCATCACTATAACAATATCATGGATGTATTACAGATACAGGCCTTCCTCACTATAACAATATCATGGATGTATTATAGATACAGGCATTCATCACTATAACAATATCATGGATGTATTATAAATACAGGCTTGTCGTTTTCTACGGATTTTTTTTATCTATGGACAGATTTTTATATTTTTTGTCATTTCTACGGACTTTTGAAAATATATTTTTACAATATTGCAAGCCTTTCTGTAATATTAATAATATAAAATTATAGGTTTGTTTATACGTTTAATTATATACTATTGAAATAATGCATTTTAATATAGAGCGAGAGTTTGTAAAGTCACCGTTAGATTTATATGTCATGTGTATACGATGAAAAAACACACAAAAATAAATTAACAAATGTATAAAATGTGTAACAAGATCCAAATAGAAATAATAGTTGCAAAGAGTTGAAAAATAAAATGTAAGCTACACAATTAAATTATCTGCAAATAAAAAATATATACATACATAAAATGACACTTCAATTTTACTAAAGCATATGCGAGCATGGTTCGACAAAAAATTTAATGATACGTTGTTTTTGGCCAGTCGGAAGCATTACAAATTTAAGCTTGGATGACACAGCGTTTACCCTTACAGTGCAGGGATCAACTTTAGTCGTCAGAATCTGACGTCTGTAGACGTCAGATTCTGACGACTAAAGTTGATCACCGCACTGTAAGAGTAAACATATTTATTATGGTCGTAGACCCATAACATAGGTATTCAAATGAATCAGAAAGAGCTGACTAAGCCATTTATAATGATTTCAAATTGAAAAAACCCTTTGGTCTCCGTCATTTATACAAAAATAATTCAGCGCTTAAAGGGTTAACCCTTATACTGCTGGAACCATTTTATATGATTTAAAGCAAGTTTCACACAAAAGAAACTTTCACCGAAATCCATGAAATAGTTTATCATTAAATGCTCAGTGAATCGAAGAATTAAACTTTGCAGATTTCCATTTGTTATTTTTAAACATATCTTTCGTCATTTGAAACTGGAATTTGCGTTAGCAATTCCAGCTTCAAATGAATGAAAAATTAAAACAAACAATTCAGCAGCACACGGGTTACAATTATCAATATAAATATTTGATTTAGTGAATAAAATATATCTTTCCTGGCGCTAGTGCTGAGAAGGTGCGCGGCACTTCAGAGGGCACCCGCTCATATCTAGGTAAAGACAAATTAAAGAACATTTTCATGACAAAACAAAAGGTCGTTTTAAATGCACGGGCCGCCAGCTTTCAGAGGACGTGCTTTCAAACCCAAGTTTGTGGAATCAACAACATCACAAGAGAGTCTGTATACATAAGTATATTATTATACGACAGTACAATCAGACGTGTGTGCATCAGAGAGTATATATACACGAGTATATTATTGTACGTGTGTACAAACAGACGCTAATAATGCCGACCTCCGTCTGAATTCATAAAAGGTTTGGCACATTTCAATGTAACCCGTTTAATTTAATGGTATGCATGCCAAATGGGTGATAATAATTAGGGAGCTACGTTTCATTTTCTAGGGTGGGGAGATTTTATAAGGGAAATGTATGGCTCTCAGAATGAACAAAAAAAGCTGGCCTGCACCGTGTGTTCAATAGAATATATTAGCTGTGTTTATGTTTTTGTAAATGGATAATCGGGCTCATGCTAAATTTTAGAACATCGCTCACAGATCATTATTCAGCACAAAAAGAACAATAACTATTGACAATGGTATCTGAAACCAAATAAAAATAAGCTGATTTTGAAACATTCTCAAGTGTAAATATGGGACAGGAGAACTTAAAAAGTTAATGCATTACATAGTGCATACATGGGACAGGAGAGTTGAACCTTTACAGTTCGAGGATCGATTTTAGTCGTCAGAATCTGACGTCTGTAGACGTCAGATTCTGAAATAAAAAGTCGACCCCCTCACTGTTAGTGTCAAAATATTTCTAATGGCTGTAAACCCATAACAGGTATTCAAATGATATGAGCCGGAAAGAGCCAACTAAGATATTTATGATGGTTTCAAATTGAAAAAAAACCCTTTGGTCTCCATGGTTTATAGAAAATATATCAGCGCTTTGAGGGTTAAAGGGTTAATGCATCACATAAGTTTTCATTTAATTCATTCATAGTTTTGTCTGAGATGGCAGAGCTTAAAGAGTTATGTAAGCCAATGTGAACTGGCAAAGTTTTGTGATTTTATTTCAGCATTTGATCGATAAGCTTTCGCACATTATATAATTGAGGTAAGTATGTTATAAATGGAGCCTTTCTTAATTAAATGGCAAGTGACCTTGGAGGTATGGAACATGTTGTAATGCAAAATGCCGACTCAATGTGGTGGCCGATTACAGCTGGTGTACCGCAAGGATCGGTCCTTGGACCACTTCTGCTTCTTTTATACATTAGTGAATTGTTTGATGGCATAGAATGAGTGATTTATCTTTTTGGTTAATGACTGTTCACTTTTTTAAGAAATAGATGAAGTACATGAACACACTTAAAATATCGAAGTGTTACAAAGACTGGCTTGTTAGCCTTATTCTACAAAAATGGCTAAAAATGTTATTTTCAAGAAAAATAATACCGACTTTACTACTCCCAATTAATATAAATGGTATCAAATTAAATTAGGTTTATTCTCACAACCACCTTGTTTTAATATTAACTACAAATATGACATGGTCTGAACACATACTAGCAGTTTATCATTTTTTCGCAACTTTGTAGCATTGAAAAACGCGAAGGGATAGGTATTTGTTTTGCATGCACATTGTTGTACTTTTCTAACTTATTCACGATTAACAAGGATTTCGGGTTGAATTGAAGGGTGGTGAATAAACTGTTTAATGGAACGCGGAGCATAGATATATGCGCGATATACCTTTTATCGTTCCCAGTTTCCCATATTGTATATCACTTTCAGGCGCTCGTAAGCACCCTCGCGACACTTGTAAGTTTCAGGTGCAGAAAAACAGCCCTGGGCGGTGCTATCTTAAACAACCCCGGGTTTATTGGCAGTTTTTATCCCGGAAATATTCCCAGAGAATAGAGTGGAGGGCAGATAAATGTAAATCAATCTTTCTGTGTCACCCGTTTGATGCCAGGTCAAATCGTATACTTGTGATTACAAGTTTTCAGTGCGGGGTCCGACTTTAGACGTCAAAATCTGACGTCTAAAGTCGATCCCCGCACTGAAAGTAGTAAAATTTATAATGGTTGTATACCCATAACATAGGTATTTAAATGAAACTAAGACATTCATGACGATTTCAAATTGCCAAAAATCTTTGGTTTTCATGGATTAGAAAAAATATTTCGAGGTTGTAAGGGCAAAAGCTAATCTAACAGCACATATAATTGTACAATGTACCGTGCCGTATGCCGTATTTTGAATAAGGGGGATTGAAAAAAAGTGTTGTATTTCCCACTATAGAGCGAATACAACTGAAGACTACAGGATGCTCTACATTCACTAGGGTAGTGCCTCAACTTGAGGCACTACCCTAGTGAAAGTAGAGTGTCAAATACCTATATTTAGACATTTTATCGATATTGAGGAAATTATTTTTTGAAAGGTGTGGCAGAACCCCCCTGACCCCGCCGGTTCTGGATTCACCACTGAACACCCTACTATTTGTCCTTGTTTTAATTCATCTGGAACTGTGGATTTTTTGTCGCTATATCTACATCAATAGTGGATAGAAATGAACGGATCACGTCACCCCTTCAAGAGCTATGCACCACAAAAGTCGGTTGAATCCGCTTTATCAGCGGTTTAAATCACCGATTTTGAAAATGAAATACGTGTTTAAACATCAAGATTTGCAAATTTTTTATCTCAAATTTAGCAGATATGAGTAATTTACACCCACTTGAAGTTGTGGATCGCGAGTGGGTGAAAAATATAATTGTGTATTGTAGCGTTTTAAGGGTTAAATATGCCGGTGCTATGTTTCACGTGGAATCTTACAACGTGTATTATTATTCTGATGAACTACACAATCTTCATTAAAAAAATTATATTTCAAATATGTCATGTGACAGTGCATAAATGAGTATAATTTCACGTGTGCTTTATCAGTGTTTATAGAAGACAGGAGAGATTCACCCTACGTCGGATTCAGCTGCGACGCTGACCCGAAATGAAACCGGCATGGGGGGTGGATGTCTGGGGCTGGCTGAGACAGGGGCAGGTGTAAACAAAGGTGTCCCTTATTCTCTTCCGATCTCACCCTCATCTGTCCCGGGCAGACCATAAAGGGTGGTGTTATCTGCCCCCTTACTGCACGTGACACGCTGATAAGCACGATAAGAAGCCCAGCAAAGACAACACGTTTGAATAACATTTGTACAGCGTCGGCCCAACGTCTTCGACGTTGGTCCGCCATTGTATAAATGCTACACAAAAGTTTTGTGTTTGCCGGGCTAGGACAGGGCAGAGATAATAAATGAGGGCACAATGACTAGACAGTTCCTGTTGACACTGCCCCGGTCGGTCTCGAGCCCCGGATTAGCGATGGAGTACCTCAGGGGGCATAACTGTCACCACTGCTATTTGTAATGGGTACCGCGGCGACGGCGGATGAGTTCCTTCTCTTTACAAGGAAGGATGTCATCAACGAGTCTATATTTAGAACATAGAACATTATTTATATTCAGTTTGCTGGATAATAAAGTCACATTCTGATTTTTAACGGAGCAAAAAATACTCGACCCAATATTGCTTTAATGTTGGGCCGGTGTCGAAAACGGCGGGCCGACATTAAAGCAGCATCGGGTCAAAAAAATACTCACTCTATAAGAAAATTAAAGTTACAATGATTCTATCCACTCAAAGTCATAGATCACCGTCTCATAACGCCATTATGTCATATGATAAAGAACCAGCTTATTCTTAAGATTTGAGATGATATTTCACCTGGAATCACATTGATCTTGGTGAATGATTTTTGCTGATTTCTCAAAAGAAAAAAACACAACATTTTAGAAGATGCTGCCATTGATAATTACTCGAAAATTGTGTAAGCATTTCAAAGTTAAAACCCGCGTCACTAGAAAATACTGCATGTAAACTTTTGTTAAAGGAGTAGCCTATTGTGTACGAACAGCGGGACACATCTGTACCCAGAAAGTACCAGGCTGATTAAAAAAAATAGGGGCAGCTGGGGTAAAACTAAAACCAGATATGTAGAGTGGTCGATAGCTTTAAAATTGACTTGAAAAATCAGGGATATTAATTGTCTCATATTCATCATGTGAATCCGAAAAACAAGCTGAAAAATAATACAGCTCTTCTACTCACATTTTACCAGTAATTATTGTTGAATATGATGATAATATTATCATTGTCTGCCATGACCATTGGCATAAGACTGGGTTGATGTTGTGTGCTGTTGGCCCAATCTTGTTACAACGGGCTGGGACTCTCAGATATCTATTATATTATATGGTCCTGCAAGCTCATGATGGATGTTTATTTGGGGAAGTCTTGAGTGGCAGGAACGAGGTTGTAAAGAAGTGGCATGACACATTAGAGTTTCCAGTACAAACGTAGTAACTTCTTACTTTTCAAGTTAGCAGTTACTGCCGTTTGCCTTTGCCTTGTGTAGCAGTAACCAGCTGCTATTTATTTAATCTCCCACATAAAGTTTTATCAGCAACTGACAATTGGCGTGACAGAAAGTGAAGGTATTTGTCAGATAAGCTATTGTGATATCTGAAAATTTGTCCGTAATTAAACTTGTGAATGTCCACCCGCGCAATTCATTTTTGGAGATGTCTATTTTTTCATAGATTTTAATATTTTTTGTCATTTGAAGGTGGGAATTGCGTTAGAAATTCCAGTTTTAAATGAAAAAAAAACAGAAGACAGAAAACAAGGAGATAATTCTAGAACTTTCGCATCGTAAATCTTGCGAAATTTTACTGGAAAGCCGATAATAATTAGTAGCTTTTCATGCATTTATTACGTGAACAATTTCTGTTTAATTTACATGGTTCAAAACAATAAATGCGAACACAATGTCCCATATTTGCTCTCCAAATGTCAAGTGAAGGAATGCAGGTGTTATTCTCACCTAAAAACACGGGAGATAAGGCGAATGATCTTGTTCAACTATTACTCCACCTTGTGTGATCTCATACCTTATCCTTGTTCAAATCATTTTTATACTTTAATCCAAAGTCAAAAATCATTAACTGCTCACCTTAAAAGTAAGCAGTTACTGCTGCTTGACTTCACACAGAAGTAGTAACAGGTGCACCTCCCGTGTTGCATTTTTTCTCCGCTTTCTGAGCGTTGCGTAAGATTTTAGACGTTGGCCCATGTTTTAGCCAAGGCTAGTTCAATGTCATGCATTGGTGGGAGGACATTATGATTATAAAGCATAATCTACCAAGCAAACACGACACATCGACCCAATGCTGGGCCAATGATGGCCCTCCGTCTTCGACGTCCGCCTATCATTAGCTCAACATTGGGGCGATGTGTTGTATTTGCCAGATACTCCTTCAATGTTGCATCTACATTCTTGTAGCATATGAACATAAAACAAATTTTAATATTACCAGCGATAATTATTATAGAAAGTTCCAGTCGCCATTTTTCGTATTGTATTGTATGTTTTATTGTATTGTATTGATAAAAATATGCAATACAATTACAAAATGAAATGAAATGAATGAGGTTTTAGGCCACTTTTGTTACCATATAGGCTAAACTGGGCCAGGAGAACCTCCTGAGAATGGTGAGATGAATGAGATGGCATTGCCCTCCAATAAAATTACAAAGGATGTGATATCAGTAAAATAATGTATATAAACATGTTCATTTATTATGTCTTCTCATTCTGTCCTGTGTAATATTGATATTTCTGCTCCAAAAATGCATCCTGAGAGCACCTAAATTTAAAGAAGTGTGCCGTATATGATAAAGTCCGAGAAACTCTATAATCTTTTGCTGTGGAAAAGGGCGAGGCATTGTCCGACCACCACTTTCTAAGCCGGGAATGGAAAATTATTGTTGACCAAGTACAGACCAATGATCATGGTAGGCCTATGGTGCTATAATCAATCAGGTGTGGCCGTGTTGCTGATTATGAGGGATCCTCATTATGGTCGGATGTGTTTTAAGTCAGTTAAAACCCTCGGGGTTCTACATTCTTAGCTGTGAATCTGGGAACATTCCCACGGAAAACCCTAGCGGCGCTGGCCTGGGAGCTGGCCATTCGGGCAAAATGTCCCTCTTTGGAATTCTTATATGTCGGCAAGTATGAATTATAATAAAGGTTCAGGTGTGTATGCCCCTTTGTTTACAAATGTCTGATCTAGGTACTCGATTCTGACTTCGAGAGAAGCTGTTGTTAGTGGTTGTGGCCTCAGCAATACTATGGGCGATTACTACTCACATGCATGGATACATAGTAATAAGTCAGACATGCATGTGTGTAGGAATATATAATTATAGCTGTAGGCCCTAATTAAATACGCCATACGATTTCTATTTATATAATTACCAAACAGTTCAAATCGAAATTTTAACTAAAAAGTATTGTTTCTAGTAAAACAATATTTCTTTTTAACATTACTGTTATGAAAAACCTATTTTATTCCGTAAAGCGCTGAAATATTTTTGTACAAACCATGGAGACCAAAGGGTTTTATTCAATTTGAAATCATCATAAATGTCTTAGTTAGCTTTTTCTGATTCATTCGAATACCTATGTTATAGATCTATGGTTATAAATATTTTAACTCTTACAGCGCCGGGATCGACTGTAGACGTCAGAGTCTGACGTCTACAGACGTCTACAGACTAAAGTCGTTCATTGCCACCTTATTATTTTTAAAATATATTTTGTGAGTATTCTTCAGAGGCCGCTGGAGTTTGTTTATGGTGTCTATATAAACACCCAGCAAACACAAGACGTTGAACCAATGTTGGTATTAGGTTGGGCCAGCTTCGCTGACGATGGACCATCATTAAGCCAACATTGGCCAAACGGCTTATGTTCCCTGGTAAGGACCTAAAATTCCTTGACATAACGTTTTCTTGTTTATTTATTTTTTAATGTATAATGAACTATTTACAAATATTTTTGTGCTAGAATATTTATTATATTTGCTGTTTATGTATAAAAGTGGGTCTCATTGACTTTGATTGGTATAATATAGACATTAGTATTCAATTATATATTATAGTTAGGATTAGGACCTGTTGTGAGTGTGTAATCCATAATAATATAATAATAAGATATAAGTTGGAATACATTAAGTCTACTTCTATCAACGTTACCAGTCTATAAAGTTGGCCTGAGGACGGACCACTTGATTGGAGTGATTTATTTAGTTCTAGATAATCAACTGTCACATTGTCCGTGGCCTAACAAATCACTCCGGGGACACTTCATCCGACTTTCACATTCACCCCCTGGATAGACACACATAAATCACAAAGCCAAAAACATGCATCGACCGCTGATATAGACGGATAGGAATTTTACTGACGTCAGCCAGTCTGTGGCTGATTAACACGTCTTGAAGTCAAGGAGAAAGAACGAAATTCGATAGATACGTATATTCGAATGTACGAGGCGCGAAGCGCCGAGTATATTCGAATATACGTATCTATCGCAAATGAGTTCTTTTTTCGACTTAACATACACAAAAAACTACATGTGTTCCAAGATTTGGCATATAAAATATCAATTGTTATAATTAGCATGGCTAACAAAGAAACCTCATTCACGCAGTTCCATGGTTAAATCAGTGTATTGTGACTCACCTGCATGGTCAGTATTTAAAATAACAGTAGATTCAAATAACATTTTACAATGCAAATATAAACAACCTGTAAATAAAAGGTGAGCATTTCTGCTACAACCTGATCACCTTATATTGTTCCGCAGATAAGTGCATACCTGCAGATTAGCTTTAAAGTAACTTTGGGTATGGTGAAGAAAAATTGCCAATAGCATATGATAACATTGTTTATCGTCTGCAGTAAAATATATTAAAAGGCACCATAAATCTGACCAACAAAAGTCATCATAATAAACACGCTCATTGGTTGGAAAATGGAGTTTTTATTATCGCAAACTGTGTATAATATTATGAATCTGATGAGTAGGCATATATATTTATAGAGGAGCCTGCTGTTAAATCCCACACAAGCACGCGACGCTGAACCACTGCTGGTTAGATGTTAGGTCAACGTCTACGACGCTGGTCCAACATCAAACCAACAGTGGTATAAACTTGTCATGCTTACTGTGACAGCGATGTCAAATCTGAATGAGCTCCTGGAAGCAGCGGTGCGTAAGAAGCGGCATGTGAAACGTCATCTGGTAAAGCATTCAAGGAGCACAAGTTCCCCTGCTCTGATACTGACATGCATCGGAATGCGGCGCCAACATTATATTGGTAGCAACTGGATCCTTTCAAAGAATTAATGCATCACAGCGTAAAATGGCGTGAGAAGGGTGGATTGTCGGGTAGATTTTACTGCTGCTGTTGATATTTTCTTGATATGTGAACATATTCACTGTGGGTACCCCCCCCCCCCCATAAGATTCAAATGACCTGTCTCAAAAACAATGTCCCGACACGAATGTAACACTCCTGACAACTAAATTCTACATGATTTGCTAGCACACCACAAACCACAACATTAGTCGTCAGGCAATTAATAGACACATTACCAATTAACAATATTGTAGTGAAAACTCATTTTTACTGACAAGCTATACCAAATGAGCAGCACTAATTAAAAAAATGTGTCAGGAGTGTTACGTTTCGGTGTGACAGAGTCTGTCAGAAGTGTTACGGTGATTAATGTTTTTTTATATATAGCCAGTCAGTAAATTTGTTTTTAAACTATAATATTATTTATTGGGGTCGGTTCTGTCAATTGCACGACAAGGTTCTGTGGTTTGCGGTATATTTTCACCAGTAAACCATGAATTATAATAAACTTGATCGTCAGTGTTACGTCACACTCGGGAGACGGGCCAAGTGTACAGAGTATACAGAGACTCACAATGTGAGCAGTATTTTAACCCTTCAAGCGCTGAAATATTTTTGTATAAACCATGGAGACCAAAGGGCTTTTTCAATTTGAAATGTCTCAGTTGGCTCTTTCTGATTCATTTAAATACCTATGTTATCGGTCTACGGTGCGGGGATCAACTTTAGACGTCCCCAGCAAACACGAAACATTGACCCAATGTTGGATCAATGTTGAGCCGCCGTCTACGACCCTGGCCCACCATTGATCTAACATTGGGTCAATGTTTGCTGGGTCAGATTCTGACGACTTTAAAGTCGCTCCCCGCGCTGTACGGGTTGAAATGAGAGTAGTCATAGCAGAAGAGTGGCGCATAATCAGACAGTAAACATTAGCTATGGATTATCTTTATTAATATTTATTGAACGCTAATTTTCACATGCCACAGGCACATACTTGATCATCAAACCATATGTTGGGCAAAGGTTGATGAGTACTTGACGAAGTAGGATACATTAATCCCACTTTAATCCTCTCGAATCCGTGTTATGTAAATCGAGCAAGATAAAGACTATAGTAAAATTCGCATTGACCGTGGTGTGGTGACTAATGATTTTCGCCGATTTCTCAAACAATTGTAATGAAATTTTATAAACACCAGCACCATTTCCTGGTAATGCAGCGACTACTATACAAATTTTAAAATACTGCCCAGTTATCAAAATGTATTCTCCATTTATATACTTGTAATAGATATCGCCCCTCTATACCCAATAAACATTACAATGACGTATACAGACGGTCCTTGCAAACTAAAGCTTCGCAAAATTAGTAGTCGCCGCGTGACTAGAAAATGGTGTGTGTAAAATTTGAGTAAAATTAGTTGAAAATAAATTATTTGCTGAGAAATCAGCGAACCCCCCCCCCCCCCTGGTTAATGTAACTCTGGGTCGAATTGACATCAATCTTCCAATCCATGTGAACGTAAAAGAGGAAGTGTAAAGCCAGAAGACAATTCGCTTTTCAAGTGAACAGTTACTGCCCTTTTTACTTCAGATGTACACACACTCAGCTGTTCTATAACATACAGTACTGATTTCACAAAATGGGACAGATTTTTCATCAGTGGCTGGCCTGCGTTAACGCTGGCCAGCCCGTCATTAGCCCGGGCGCAAGCCCGGCGAGACAGGCGCAGAATTGGTTGCGCCCAGCGCATGAAATGGGCTTGAGCCCCCACACGGTTCGGGCCTGGAAAATATACCCGCCCAAATCCTAGTTGGGCTTGCACCCCAGTATACTGTGTGACGGCTAACATGGATGCTGTAAACCATGTGTCATCTCGCCGGGCTGGCCAGGCTCGCTCTGGGCAAGACAGGGCGCGCTCAGCTTGACCACATTCAGCATCATCTGAACAGCTCTGAGTTGATCTAAACGTGCAATAATTGAGTGTCCGTACGTGTATACATGTCGACCTGTTGCAGTCCTCATTTATTTCTGCTTAGCCATTTAGCATTTAGCCTTTAGCATTTAGACATTATCTTTAGTATCAGACAAGCAGTTCAGTGTATAAATTCAGAAAATGGGTGGTTTTATGAAGCTACGGTCACTGGAATAGGCCTAGCTGAAGATGAAAAAACAGGCACCTGGAAAGTCGGGCTCGCCCTGCGCACCGGTCGAGCTTGAAACTGGACCAGACGAGAAGCGCGCCTGACAGGCGTTGACTCAATTCGCCGAGGCTCTGGATTGGCTTGAGCCCCGGCGATATGAGCGCGGCTCCAGTTATATGAACTTATACAAAACGCACATTGCGGCCCGGCTAAAGGTTTTTATAACTTTGGGCGCATACATGCGGGCCCCAAATGGGGTGGGGAGAGAGCATAGGGCTAGCCCAGGGCTAGCCTGCGTTAGCCGGGGCTAGCCCCACTGAAAAAGCTTGTCCCATTTTGCTAAATCAGTACTGTATGTTTAGCCATGATTAGCCCTCATCCTGCTGATCACGACTTTTGCCGTTTTTAACCCATCTTAATTAGTCGACAAAATCACTGTTATTGTGAACGAAATGTGTGTCTAAACATAAAAAATTGCAAATATTTGTGCCTAAATTAAACAAATATGAGTAATTTTCAGCCACTTAAAGTTGTGGGTCGCGGTAGCGAGACACAAATTCAAGTGGTTGAAACTTTAAATAAATTAACTTTAAATAAATTATTGAGGACAAGGTTAATTAATAATAAGGGCTAATACCCAGTAATTAAACATTGCATTCATTTTCACAAGTACCGCATACTACAGCTATCATTTTTTGAAACAGCAAAGCCGCATTTAAATTAATTAGTGCATGTGTGTGCAAAAGAAACCGATTATAGTCAATTTACGTCAGATTCTGACGTCTGAAGT
This sequence comes from Flabesymbios commensalis, assembly GCA_964017125.1. Taxonomy (NCBI): domain Eukaryota; kingdom Metazoa; phylum Annelida; class Polychaeta; order Terebellida; family Flabelligeridae; genus Flabesymbios; species Flabesymbios commensalis. The sequence goes on from OZ024907.1 coordinate 84,589,656, forward strand.
CGATCCCCGCACTGAAGGAATAAAATATTTATAATGGCCACAGACCAATAACCTAGGTATTCAAATGAAGCGGAAAGAGCTAACTAAGACATTTATGATGACTTCAAAATGGAAAAACTCATTGGTCTCCATGGTTTATGCAAAAATATTTCCACCGTCTACGTTGGGTCAACGCTTTCGATGGGGTATGCCTGAGTGATATATCATTCTGGGTGGTGACTGCAAAACTACACAAGCACAAGACATCAATCCAATATTGGATCAATGCTGGCCCACTGTCTGCGACGCTGTCCCGGCATTGACCCAGCATATGGTCAATATGTGCTTAGTCAGGCTACATACATGTACGTGCGTACATATATCAGAGCCGCTTATCACCTGGCGATGTTATTATCGATCTGCATCCAGGGGTGGAGCTGAATTATCTGGTGATCAATAAAAGCTCCAGTCACATTGTGGACAGTTGAGAGTGGTTAGGGGAACCACCATTCAATCTCCAGGGGGTGGGAGTGGTAGTATTTTTTGAAATAAATGATTTTGGGCAGACTCTGCATGAAATGAATAATTCTTTTCAGTTCCATAGTATATAAACATGTTATAAAATTTGAAATTTTTAGCGCGCCCCCGAGACAGGATTGTCCGCGACATAAGCTCCTTAAGATTGAATGGTGCCCCCCCCCCCTTATATAATAGAAAGGTCATCGCTTAGGGTTTAGAGGACATCATGTCATGTGCTACGGTAAATATGTGTCATTCTATCATCCAGTACGAAAAAGTCACCGAACAAATGGATGGATGATGATCAGTGGCGGATCCAGAGGGGGGCACAGCCGGCGCGACACCCCCCGCCGCTCAGGGTCACAAAAACACAAAAAACTACCATATTTGGTCCGAAATATGCTCTAAAATGCACCATATGAAGCCTTAAATCTTTCCGAAGAAGCGTGCCCCCGAGCCCCTCCAGAGCACATGAATGGGATAGAGTCAGCATGCTCATTGGTTATCTATAGAAGGTCGGTAACTCACAGAAATCTTGGAAGCAGCGATCTCAACATACTAGGCCTATTTGTTCACGCCCGCACGCACACAATAGGGGCTATTCAGCTCCACTATTCGATCGTGTAAACCCAAAATGTAGTAACTTCTCAATATAATAGTAAGCTGAATACTACAGTGTACTATTCACTACATGTCGCATTTTGTTGAAAATTCATCAATAATCTGCCACAATAACTAGTTATGACATGGTAGCATTTGTTTGGTAGAAAACTAAAGTTTACATAGTCTATTTATCATTTTAAAATGACGAGGACTTGAAGGTTTCCTTCCCTTACTAGAAGTATAGACGTGGCAGTGATTGTCACCTCATAGACACATCCCAATTTCCCGTGCTCCAGAGCATGTAATGTAAGAAGCTTGCTGTGCCAGTTGTGATTTGTTTAAATTATAGTAGAAAATCGGCATCCTCATCTGTCAATTCTTGGATCCGCCACTGGGTATGGATAATGTATGGACAGAGATGAAGCTGGATAAATGAATAAATGAATAAATGAATAAATGAATAAATGAATAAATGAATAAATGAATAAATGAATGAATGAATGAATGAATGAATGAATGAATGAATGAATGAATGAATGAATGAATGAATGAATGAATGAACGAATGAACGAACGAATGAATGAATGAATGAACGAATGAATGAATGAATGAATGAATGAATGAATGAATGAATGAATGAATGAATGAATGAATGAGTGAATGAATGAATACAAAAATGAATAAATGTTAAATATTTAAAAGTGGACGGAAAAGACAGATTTTGTGTCTGGGAAACATGAGTACAAAGACCCCCTTAACTTGACATACATGACAGTAGCAATTAAGCAAAAATTGTATGGCTTTCGGTCATCTTTGTGAACTGGGCCAGATAGACCTCCTGAGAATGATGGAGTGAGAATGTGATAACATTACCTTTCATTACACACATACAAACCCTTGTTGTATAATGACTCGGCCAAGCACGCTACTTATCGGTCACTACACTATTGACTCGTTACCAACTCAGTGTCTCTATTGTTACGAGTATTTCTAAAATAGAAACATATTCTTATTCTGATTTGAAGACTCTGCTGCTGACACTTGTCTGACATGTCAAACTGATCATAATACGATTTTAAATGGACAGATGATTTTATACTGATATGGTAATAATCGACTACAAGATATTTTTACATCTTAAGCAGGCGGGCGGAGTTGAAAAGTAGTGAAAATGAGCATTTTAAATGGTTTTAATCAAGTACATGTCCAAAACTAGCACAGTAACATATCTGTTGATATCAGTATTTATTCTGCTCTCGTGGAAAGGGTGATATGGGGTTCTCTGTCTGTCCGATGGGACATAGCCGATATTTTTCGTGTACTGGTTTGCAGGCTGTAGATATCGTCCCCTTGGAGTTAGAGAGAGAGAAGAGAGAGAGAGAGAAGTATGTTTATTTCAACAAAATTACATGGCTGGGAGACCCTCGCTGAGATTAAAAATAACCGCTGTCGCGAGGGCCACCCAATCGCGAAGGTGCTAAACTGCCACTTTATAAAGTTGCAGTTTAGCACCTTCCAATTCCAAGGAGACGAATTATCAAGCTTTTTGAGTATTTCTTTGTTCTGTTCTGAGGTCTCTTCCCCAGAGAGTAGGCGTAACAAAGTATTTATTTACTGGTGTGGACCAACTATATATATGCCTCTAATATTCATACCATAGTGTGTGGTGACTAGGTTATTTCTTCCATCGCCATCATGAATCACAATCAAGGCACAGCTGTGGAAATAAGTAACCTATACCAGGACACTTTTCAGTGTTTTATTCCCTGGTTACCATGGCTTGGCGGCACTTGATTATTTATTGCATGTCACTATTGATTATGTCATTATTGATTATGTCTTTGCTAGTGTAAATGGTTAACTAAGTAAATCTAATCTAATCTAAGCAGTTACTGTGCACGACCATTGAGCCCATTGTGTGAGCCCTAGAAAACAACTAGAATGTTTTAACGCTGTGCCAGCGATGCAGACGGTGGCCCAGCGTTAAATCAGCACTGTTCCAATATCCACCATTCAGTGGGACACGGCTTTGTCATTCATTTGTTTTGCATGTCAGTCAAGTATTAACCCCTGAAGCACTGATGTCGACTAACGTTACAGTATTGCTTATAGGAATTAAGCCTACATTGCTTCAGCTTCAGTGCTCCAGATTAACAAAACTTCAGAATGCTGTTTAAACCAGCTGGTTTTACAGTTTTTATCCGACGTTCATGCACACAAATGGAACATATTATTCAACACTGGTTGAAAGCTCGTTCCAGATAGCAGGAGATGTCAACACAATGTTGGTTTAACGCTGGGCCAGCGTCGCAGACAGTGACAAACCATAAAAATAACAATGGGTCAAGGTCTATTGTTTGCTGGGTCGAAAAAGTAGATCGTTCTCTCTTTTATAGAACCGGTATTTTATATTATATAAGATAATCATTCCGATATGTTTTGTGACCTAATGCAGTAATTGACTTTTTTTCTCTCTCTTTGGAATGTTCAGCGCTCTGAACAGCTTCCAGCTGGATACAAGCGCTATATAAGATTTCATTCATTCATTCATTCATTCATTCATTCATTCATTCATTCATTTATTTATTCATATCATTTTAATACAGTATCCAATCTATTTTTGTGGCATATTTTGATTATAACCTACAAACTACCTGTTACTCAGAATTCAAATATCAGGTGGATAAAAGATTAAACATAACTTCCCGATAATAATCCTTGTTTAGCAGATTAGTATTAATTGTTAACCTCTCAAATGGTATTCTGAACCATAATTTAAATAACAACTGAATGACGGTGTTTTTTGGCTGATCTCGTCATGTGATAGACTCAGAATACGATACTGGGTCCTCTAAGGTGTTTCGTGTGATGACTGGAGAAAAGGAGCAACGATAAAATTATGTATGGTTATTTCAAAATATGACCATGCAAGATTATAGTAAAATGCGTTCTGCTAATAATAGGAATTAAACCGAATAATGATGTAATGCCAATATTATTTAGGGGGATTATCATAGAGAGGGACGTAGCACAATGGTTAGAGCGCGGCGCTTTGCCAATGTCACTGACTGCCGTTCTGTTTTGAACCACGTTTGGTGCAGGATTTTCAGAGACACGTCATGTTTCTCCCCTCTTAATCTTGGGACATTATTCGATTTTGAGTCTTTGGGCGAAGCACCTAGCCCTCAAATGCTTCACATGACTCAAGTGAAAATGAGTACCTGGTAGGACAGAGATGGCAATGTATATGATGTGTTCAATGCGCCGAAACTGCTGCAGGACTGTATGCTTTCCGCGGAGTTGAAATGGCACACGAATGAGCAGGTCCAGTGACCAGGGGGTAAATATGTAAAAATCGGATAAAATACTGTAGATCTGGTAATTTTCGCGTGTTTAAATTTTCGCAATTTCTGATTTTGGGACATTTCACTTAGTTTAGAATTCGCAAATTTTCATTTTTCTTTAGTAGCGCTATTATAATAATAATTTTCGCGCGATTATTGAAGCCGCAAATTTTTCCTCCTCGCGAAATTCGCGAAAATTAAAACGTCGTGAATATTACCAGATCTACAGCACTTAATATCAGACTATACCTTTGACTTTTTTAGGCCTACGCCAATATGGTTTACTCACCTCAAACATCGTTTTGCCATTTAATCGACACTTGTATAATATTATTCAATTCAAATAAATACTTTTATCCTGTGCTCTTCTATTTCGCACATTTGCGTTCATTGTCACTATAATGTTAATTCTACTTCATGTTGAACCAGTGTTCCAACTACCCCATGAGCAGTTTTAACTTTCGTCGATAAACTCCCCAGTTTAAACCAGTGTTTGGCTTAAACTGCCTTTGTGCATACGGTTTAACGCTAAACTCGTGTTTACGCCAATAGTTTGGTTAACCCCTGTCCTGCTCTTTTGTTTCAATTGTATTTTTCGTCATTTGAAACTGGAATTGCTGACGCAATTTCCAGCTTCAAATGACGAAAAATATTTATGAAAAATAAAAATGTGTGAAAATTACCATTTTGATTAACTGAGCATTTATCACAAACTATGTTATGGATTTTAGTGGAATTTTATTTCCTTTGAAACTTACTGGAAACCGGATATATATGGCTCCAGCAGCACAAGGGTTAACACAACCCACATAGTAATCTCTAACGGCCGGCGATCATGACAGGCAGTGTCAATACACTGGCACCAAACTACGCTTTATTCCACGTATAAAAACGACGAATGGGTCGAGGACATTTTCTGTTGCTGCACCCACACTAAAGGTGTATTTGTCGACATTTAAATATGGCCTGGACACTATGGATCTGTCAAATACTCAAATTAAAAAAGTTAGAGTGTTTGCAAGGCGCTTTTTTGACGTCTTCTCTTGGCCTGAGGGGCGGGGGCCCTAGGGTAGTGGTTAGCACCGCTGCCTTTCACGCCAGAGTTCGGGGCTCGGTTCCCGGTCTCGGCGGTTAGAAAGAAACAAAAATGTTTCTTCCCCATCCACGTGTGAAAGTTAGTATCGTGGGGAGCCTCCGTGACCGAGAGGTAGCGTGCTCGGCCTCAGACCGCCAGGGCTCGAATTTCGAATCCTGTGTCTGGAGGGCAGTGTCATCTCAATCATCTCACCATCCTCAGGAGGTTCTCCTGGCCCAGTTTAGCCTATATGTGCACAAAGGTGGCCTAATGCCCGATTCATTTCATTTTTTGGCCTGAGCGTACACAGCCAACAGTCAAAATTAATTCGTACTTTGAATGTAGCTCCAGTAAGCGAGATTATTAACGAGATAGTACGTGGCTTGTGGAATAGGATTGCTATCGTCGACTTTCAATTAAAATATCTATGTTCACACTTCATGGCCAGGTATATTTTATCTGGTGATATATTCCCCAAAACCTTATTTTCTAGAAGTTTAAACCTGTGTGTCTCCCCATTACTATGCTCTTTTAATGCGAATGCATATAAATCGCCAGAAATTATTTTAACTTGTGCATTTCCTAGCCAATACATTGACGGACAATCCAATCTGGGAAATCTGTGTTCCATAAACTTTTACGTCTACTAACAATACATTAATAGTATTAATGAGTAGGCTATTCTGTGTTTTTAATGTATCATGTTTTAACTGGTAGTATGCTTGTATTGCACTTGTATCTTTTAAATGTGTACATCTAATCAAATATGTATGTATATTGTCTCCAACTTTAGGGGTTGAATAAATAATAATAAAAATAAAAATAATAATAAAAATAATAATAATAATAATAATAATAATAATAATAATAATAATAATAATAATAATAATAATAATAATAATAATAATAATAATAATAATAATAATAATAATAATAATAATAATAATAATAATAATAATAATAATAATAATAATAATAATAATAATAATAATAATAATAATAATAATAATAATAATAATAATAATAATAATAATAATAATAATAATAATAATAATAATAATAATAATAATAATAATAATAATAATAATAATAATAATAATAATAATAATAATAATAATAATAATAATAATAATAATAATAATAATAATAATAATAATAATAATAATAATAACTCTTAAAAACTAATCTATTCGGCTGGAGTTTCCTCCCTAGCTCCTCGATGAACCCCGGTAAACACAAAACATTTGTATAACATTTGTACAATATTGGGCCAACGTCGAAGAAGTTGGGCCGCCGTTGTACAACTGTTATATAAGTGTTTTGTGTTTGCTGGGCGGTGATTTGATTTGAATTAGCAAAATATCGGTCGGCATTTGACACTTACAATTTATTAGGGTGGTGCCTCAATTCAGAGTGTCAGAGTGTCAGAGTGCCCTTTTTCAAAATTCTGGATCCGTGGCTAGCAGTAACTACCTACTTTTTATGTAAACATGTTTGGTACCCTGAGGCCACTATGTTTTATTTCTCGGTTTTAGATCAGAACAAAATCCAAAATCTAATGAGAGAGGGCGGTGAAAAAACATATAAGAAAAAAAAACATCGAACCCATTTTTGGAATAGTTAATGAGGGCACCCAAATAAAAAAAATATAGCACAAATTTCTAGAAAAGTTATCCTAAAAAAATGTTAATGAGGGCGACGAAAAAAACAAGCCAAAAAAAAATAGCTGGAAAATGTACTATTATCTCTTTTTTCTGAAATCGGCAGCAATCCAATGCGCGCTGGGCAGAAAAAACACATGTTTTTTTTGGTAATGCGCGGCCTAAATCTAATGCGAGCTATGTAAATGTCATTGTAAGCCTAATGTAATTTCATGAATACTCAAAAAATTATAATAAACAAATTTTAACCCAGTTGAAGTTGTGCCTCGCTACGTGATCCAAAACTTCAAGTAGGTGAAAATTACTCGTATTTGTTTTATTTGAGACGAAACATTTGCAAATCTTGATGTTTAAGCACACATTTAATCCCCACTAACTCTGATTTAACCTCACAAAAAAATAGGTTAACACTTACAGTGCGGGGATCGACTTTAGTCGTCAGAATCTGACGTCTGTAGACGTCAGATTCTGACGTCTAAAGTCGATCCCCACACTGTAAAAATAAAAATAGTTCTAATGGCCGTAGACCCATAACATAGGTATTCAAATGAATCATAAAGAGCTAGCCATGACATTCATGATGATTCAAATTGAAAAAACCCTTTGGTTGCGATATTTTTTACAAATTAATTCAGCGCTTTGAGGGTTAAAAACGACAACAGTCGTGTTTAGCGGTGTTATGGTTGACTACAATGCCATTCAAAGCTAAAAGGTTGTAACTGCAATACCATTCAGAGCTAAAAGGCTGTCACTGCAAAAAAACCACATATAGGCCTATGAGCAGTTACCACGTTATAGACTTTTGGATTTGCTGAGCAGTAGGCCGACGGACGTGCCACATTTTGCTACCTAATGCAGGGTCATATCCAATACGTAGAGCAACGTCTCTTATCACAAAAAACCCTTATCCTTAAACCCGAACAGACACAGATAACAAGCAGGATTTTCTAGATCGCTAAGTGCTAATCAATGTTTGACCAATGATGTACATGTCAGAGGAATATAATGTGTTATTTCTCCCTGAGTTTTTATCCAATCAACTTCAAACCTTTGCACAATGATCCTTATGTTTTGAGGAGGTGTGCTATGACTTTTCTAAGTCATACGTTATGTTCTTCAGGATTTTATTCAGGATTTTCTGGATCACTATGTGGATTAATGTTGCTACAATGATGTACATGTATACCCATGAATCTTGGCCAGTCAATATAGGGGCCCATTGTCAGAGGCACAGACAGACTTGCACCCTGTTCATTTAATCAAATAAAATACAGAGGCCTATATCCAATAATGTTTCAATGTAAGGCCAGCGTCGCAGAGGGTTGCTCAGCATTGAACCAACATTGGGTGTTTTATATGGACAGTAAAACCTTTCGAATCCTACATTTTAACATTGAACTAACAGTTGTAATTGCATCAAACACGAAACGTTGACGCAATGCTGTTTTAATGTTTGGCCAGCGTCGCCGACAGTGATACAGCATTAATCCAAGAAAGAAGTCAGAATCCAGAAATCTAAAATTCCAATCAATATCTCATAATAAAAATAACCCAGCAATATTTAAAATGGTGGCCAAAAAAACGCACAAAACTGAGTCCAAACATTATTGTTACTTGAAAAGTCACAATTCCCCTCTAGTAATATATTTAAAATAAGGTGGTTCAAACGACTACCAACACTTTCAGTATGTACGAACACACAGGAACCTGGCGACCTCGCTGTTGAGTTTTTGGAAGCATATCGAAAAGCTTTCCCCGTCAATTAGACAATAACGACCGCGGTAATATTCTTAGTATGTACTTGCAGATAATATATATACATACAATATAGATTTACAAGCAAGCTGTAGGCCTACTAATATTTCAAACGGGTATTTTTTTTTTCTTCTAATTTCTTCAGCCGAGATTTAAATGTATTGTATGTTGGCAAATCTCTGATGTGCACAGGCATAGAATTCCAGAGATTCACTCCAGAATAGCAGAATGATGATTTGAAGATTCTTAAATTGGGTTTCGGTGGAAAAAGATTGTTATTTATTGAGCTTCTAGTATATCCTTGATATATGTTCAGTTCACGAAAAAATCCCCATTCTATAATCTAGGTGTGTCACATCAGATGAGATAAGCTAGTCCTTGAGTATGTCATGTATTAGAATCAGGCCACCATTAGGTCTCACCCTTGTTCTGCTGGAGTCGTATATATGCGGCTCCAAACAGGTTTTAACGAAGAGAAAATGTCACAAAGATAATTAATATAGTTTGTGGTAGATGCTTAATCAACCCTTAAAAATTAAATAATTTGAATTTTCACCCACTTAAAGTTGTGTCTCGCTACCGCGATCCACAGCTTCAAGTGAGTGGAAATTACCCATGCTGGCATAAAAAAATATTTCAACACACATTTCGTACCCTATAACTGGGATTCAAACGGCGACAATAAAATGAATAAAAATAGACTATGGACGTGCTTAGCGGTGCAAGCCTAAAGGGTTGATAAATCAAATCAACTTGTGAGTTACATTTTTTTATAAATGGAAATATCTTTCATCATTTGAAGCTAGAAATTGTTTGAGGAAATCAAGGTTTAAATGAATGGAAACTGAAACTAACAATTCAGCGGTACTAGAGATCATCTTAAAACGCAAGTTAGCTTCAGCGGCACTAGAGATCATCTTAAAACGTTAGATATTTTTTTTGCAACTAATTATGTTATCGCTGTTTTCTATTTAGGGCTGTCATGTACCATCATGTACTGGGCGGGGGCCCTGGGTTAGTGGTTAGCACCATGTACTTGCACAGGCCGATAAACACTCTCACAATAACACAGATATTGCATATGTATTTGAAATAAACAGTAATGATAGCTGCAGTCTGTGCCAGACAGTCACATATGGGTTATGTGTCCGCATTGTCTCTATCAGGTCAAAAACAAGGTACAAGAATAAAAATATAACATACATTTATTTCGTTCCTCCTCTAAACTGTAATCGGACCGATAGCCTCTATCAGTGGCGAATCCCTTTATATCTGTGATAAGGATGACAAGGCATGGATTATGTCGTGGGGGTGTTTAACCCTATAATCGCCAATCCACAACTTCAAATGAGTGAAAATTATTCAGATTTGACAAAATAGTGGTTAGCTATTTTCAATTTTTGCTGATTAATATCCATTTTATGTTTAAGATGTGGTGATAAAAAATGAAAAGCCGAATATATTCGGTGGTTAGGGGGTTAAAACAGAAAAGTGGACGAGAAAGGTGGGAAGAAATGGCGTCGCATGAGGTCGGTAAGTTCCTAGTTCTACATTCGAATAAGTAACCAGTCATTAGTTCCTTGTTCATTATTCAAATAAGTAACCAGTTACTAGTTCAACATTCGTATGAGTTGGCCTAGTCAGCTCACATTTATAACCCATACATCAAATCTGAGATCTAACATGCTAGGCTATATGAACAACCAGTAGCCAGCATTGTTACAGCGTTGGGCAACCACTGCATGCTGCTCTAAACAGCTGTACGCTGTAATGATGCTGGCTACTGGTTTAAATTGTTTTATCATATTAAACATTAATTACATGGTAATTTACATGTTTAATCTATAGGTTAGAAATATGACCTGAAATATGAGCTGGTTACTTATTCGAATGTTGATCTAGGAACTAGTAACCGGTCACTTATTCAAATATCCAACTAGGAACCAGAAACTAGGAACCAACATCACCGACCTCGTCGCATGAATACATTGGGAAATCAAACCCTGCCAGTTTTTCACGCGGCAATCTCTTGATCTGCCCCAGTTGTCTACTTCGTGTGTGGTCCTCTTGTCCGGGGCCGCTGGCGGTAACTGGCAGTAACTGCTTACTATGCATGTGAACAGATACTGCTGTCTGTAATATTTTACTGAGAAAAAAATCGAACAAACAGGAGAAACAAAATGTCTCAACAAATGTCTCAATAACTAAATGTCTTCATCATCAATATTTTAGTTCGCTATTTCCGCTTCATTTGTTACAGGTCTGCGACTATTATCCAATTTTAATTCTTTCAATGTGGGGATTGAATTTAGACGTCAGAATTTGACGTCCAAACTCCGACGTCTAGATTTCGACGTCTAAACTGAGAAAAACACGTCATGAATACTTGTATTATTTTGCATCTACGCTAAAGTTTAGAAGCAGCTGACACGGAATTACTTCCATTGGATGGAACATGTAACGACTATTAATGCATTGACCTTTATTTTGTTTCTTGAATGTCACGATGTATATTTTGATGGTTATGCCTGTGGTTACTCGTCCTATTTGATGTATTGTAAAATGAAGCTGCTCCTGAGACTTAATGGCGCGAACACTTAAACTGTTAAAAAGCTAAGTGGAAATTAGTAATTTTAACTATAATAGTTTTCTCTCATTGTTCTTGGCGGTAATTATAATAAATTATAATATATAATTATCATAATGGAAACATTTGCCTGGAAAACTCTTCATTTTCAGCCGTTTGATTCATATGATCGCTAGGGCGATAGCATAAATTAAACGGTTAAATTGGGAGTTTCTGACACTAGCGGTTAATGTGTTAACCCTTACAGCGCGAGGACCGACTTTAGACTGTGGACGGCAGATTCTGACGTCTAAAGTCGTTCCCAGCAAAGTAAGAGTAAAACTATTTCCACATAGACCCATAACATAGGTATTCAAATGAATCAGCAAGAGCTAACTAAGATATTTCTGATGATTTCAAATTGAAGAAAACAAATTTGGTCTCTATGGTTTTTACGATATTTTACAATTGTACACTATTTCCGCGTTATAAGGGTTAGTGAGTGAGCGCGGGTGCTCGCTGATACCCACCTCTCGCCACCATGCCCAGACGCCTTATATGAGTGAGCGCGGGTGCTCGCTGATACCCACCTCTCGCCACCATGCCCAGACGCCTTATATGAGTGAGCGCGGGTGCTCGCTGATACCCATCTCTCGCCACCATGCCCAGACGCCTTATCTGTCTGCCCCATCGTTATCCCTGATCGACGACGCGTGTCGCGCGCGTGTCCCTACCAGATACTCTCATTTTAAGTACCCCCTGCGCCACGCTTTTAACAGTGCTTAACCCTTTATCCCCAAAATTATTTAGTTTGAATTTTCACCCACTTGCAGTTATGGCTCACTGATCGCGATCCACAACATTAAGTGGATGAAGTTAAACAGTGTTAAAGCTTTAATTGCTAATACAATTTCCAGCTTCAAGTTATGCCATTGTTGAATGTTTTCTTTTAATTTTTTATTTTGTCTTCTGAGGAGAGCATTTTCATTAGTTTATTACTATGTTGTAATCCTCGGTAAATAAATATGTTTAAACCAAATTATGCCCACTTATACTGCCGTGGTAAGCCAAAAGGCAGTATTTGCTTACGTTACAAGAAAGCAGATAGGTCCCTGCTGCCTTTTGGCTTTGCTGAGCAGTAGACTGCAATGAAGCAGTTACTGCTGTTTGTTTTTGAATAACAGTATTGCTGGAGTCATCAGAGCGTAGAAGGGACTATTGGGCTCACGGGGTGCCCAGAGATCTGTTCATGATTGCTTTTACATTGTAAATAAAGCTTGGGTCAGGAGGTCGGATTGGCTGACATCCCAGAAAACACACTAACTGCTCTACCGACATTGGCCCGGTTTAGCCTATATGTGTACAAAGGTGGCCATCTCTATTGACAATATTTTGCCATATTATTGAGAAATAGACCTATTTTTGGTAGGTCTTATAGTTAATGGAGTCTACTGTGTACTAGAAGCGGGACAAATCTGTACCCAGAAATCAAGGCGCGGATTACAGAGCCAACGTGGGTGAAACTAAAACCAGAAACAACGTTAATATGTGTGGCATTACACAGCCGTAATAATAATGTGAATATCATCTGCTCCAGCTATCTATGGAAATACACACTATAAAAACAGCAAACATATTATAAAAAAAACCCATTTTATTCCCTCTCATCACTTATATATGCATGAGAGTATATTACATTAAGTGTTTAAAACCACGTCAATCCATCAAGTTAGGATGCTTACGGCTTTCATTGGACGTGTTATATTTGGAGACATATTAACCCCAGAGCACTGAGCTATTCAATTTGAATTATCGCCCACTGTAGCGAGACACAGCTTCAAGTGACAAAAATAAAAATGTATGTGATTTGTTAAAGTTAATTCCCAATATACATAAATCAGTGTTTCAAGATTGAAGGCAATATTTTACTTCTAACAACTGGTTATCAGGTCTTATTCAGGGGCAGAATATCTACTGTAATTAGGGATATATAAAAATGACTGGAGATCTATAAAAAATGACTGAATTTTTTGACACAGTGAATTGTGGAAGCAGCTGATATTTGTGACTGGCATATTTGTACATGCATCAGTTCGCAAAGCGAAAATGAAGTAACGGCTCACTTTAAATACCCTTAAAGCGCTCAAATATTTTTTTTACAAACAGGGAAACCAAAGGGTTTGTTCAATTTGAAATCATCATAAATGTCCCAGTTAAATCTTTCTGATTCATTTACCTATGTTATTCAATTATATATATATACACACACACTTCGAGTACTGCCGATTCACTTCGGCCGTGAGACGGTACCCAGTGGTACCTCGTGGCAGTGCAGTTATTGTCCAGCCTTTAATATAACTGATTACTAACTAATCACTGGGCACACGACGTTGAATCTACGTCATTGACGTTGATTCGACGTCACAACAACGCCGTGTGTCCAGTGGGATATACAGTTATGTTATTGATTTCACCATTAGGAAACTGGAATGTTCTGAAACTCTGTACTTTATTGAGTGCCTGCCCCACAGATTTGATGATGATTGATTTTCTATTGTATGCAGAGCTCGAGGTGAGAATCTAGGGACGCTGAGCACACTTCTAGCTCGAGGAGGCAGGTCACCTGCGCTGATACGTCACATATGATGACTTTTTAACTTTCCGTACAATATATATACAGTATATAGAACAAATCTATTCACCAATGAATATGTGTGTACTAAATCTTTTTACGTAGGAAGTTTGTGTGGCCCTTTATACGTGGGGGATTTGTTTATATGGCCGTCATAATAATGAGTGAACTAATCTGTAATCTGTATAATCAGACCAGCCTTAGCCCCTACAACGCTGACTTATTGTGTATACATCATAAAAAAAACCTTGACACTTACAACGCTCAATTATTTTGTATTCATCAGGTAAACCAAAGGTTGTTTTTTTTCAATTTGAAATCATCATAAATGTCTTAGGCTGCCTTTCCATTGACGCGATTAAATGGCCGCGCGGGCGAACGCGCGCGTTCCGCCGCGCGGCAGACACCTTTACATTGGCGCGTCGAAACGCGTCGAAACGCGCAAGAACGCGCAGGAGATGTGGTGACATTGTTCCAGACTGTCCCTGGTGCTTGTAGGCCTATCCATGAAGTCCAATTTTCGCGCAATGCAGTTATAACGGGTCATTCTACAATAAACGTAGGCCAACATTTACATGCCTAAGGCTGCCTTTCCATTGACGCGTTTGGGTGCGCGACGCGTTGCTTTGCAACGGCCGCGCGGCAGAATTAAAAATCAATCTAATACAATCACAATGTGACCTTTCCATAGACGCGATTGGCCGCGCGGCCAGTTCGTCGCGCGGCCAGCAATCGCACATGCACATGATTTCTGCGTTCATCCACCGCGCGTTCATCTCCCCATTTGTCATTATATATTATTTCTGGTTGTTTTCCGTCATGTCTGGCAGCCCATCAAACACGAGACGTTGAACCAATGCTGATTCAACGCTGGATTATCGTCTAAGATGCTGGCCGAGCATGAATTTAATTCAAAATTGGCTCTCTGCAACGTCTCATATTTGCTAGGTTGCTGTGACACTGAACGCTAGCCCAGTAGGCCTCTATAACATTTATACAATGTTGGCGCAACGTCGAAGCATACATGTTAAGCCCAAACAATTTTATTGTGGTTTCTGGGAGAGTACAGTGATATATATATATTTACATTATTCATCATAATGTAGGTCCTATCACAAAACATGCACGCCTAGTCTTGATCTCCCTCTCTATATTCTAGTTATAAGCCACACTTAATTTGAATACATGCGGTGTTTAAAGGTGCGCTTAATGAATGTCTGAAGCATTAGAAAGACCTATGCCGGCATGTAAATGTTGGCCTACGTTTATTGTAGAATGACCCGTTATAATTGCATTGCGCGAAAATTGGACTTCATGGATAGGCCTACAAGTACCAGGGACAGTCTGGAACAATGTCACCACATCAGTAGAGCTGTTATGCTCAGATATCAAAAGGATTGTGCAAAAGTTCATAAAAGCATGACATTTTCCACATAACATTAAGGGTTTAATGAACATTTTCAGATGTGGAACCACCTTAAGGGTCTTAACTGTTGACCTTGGATGACCTTTAAAGTCTACATCAAATATCAACATACCACTCACGTCGTATATAGCTATAAGATACTTGTTATGATAAGTTATAGCCTTAAAGTAACTTTGTAGCATTTAAGTGGTTTTCCTTACGTTGACCTTGAAGTCTACATTCAAGGTCATGTGGCTGTTGCATGAATTTACTACTTTTGAAGGGAGACACTAGACACCAAATCACTGTAAACACTATAGTATACAACAATTATCCAGGGGAAGCTGCAGCCTCTAGCGGCCTACCCTGGTTCTCACACTCAACAGCGGTGCCAATGCAGCCATTCTGCCATTCTGGTCCTTTGTCCAGCCTCAGTCCACTAGATATGGCAGACGTTGGGCAGGTGGCCTGGAGCAATGGTTGACAGTGTTGAAAGTGTTTTCTTGTAGAGCTGCCTTTATCGGAGGATTCTTTCCAATTGCCTCAGATTAGTTGGTGAACATCCCTTTCTTGGCTGCATTGGTGTGATCTAGGTAACTCTTTCCGTCGTACATCAGGATGACGAATCTCTCAATACGTGACTCAATTTTCTCAGAGATATGTGTGGTGCTCAGCTCCTGAATAACATCAGTAGCCTCAGAACATACAGTCGATACATCAGTAGCTTCAGAACATACAGTGATACATACGTGGTATCTTATATTCCATCTCCCACTGTACCACACTCAGTGCATGCGTGGAAGAGGGGCAAGATAGGCTGTGCCTATTGCATGAGCAATTTCACGAAAAACAGCTATGAAACGGATATTTGAGCCAGTTCTAAATGCCTGTAATGTCCACTGTTGCACCCAATCATAACATAGGTGCTCCCCGAGTGGCATATATTTCATTCTCACTACCTGCTGCAAGTGTGACGGTCTGTTCTAATCAACCTGTAACAAATATTTCTAGCAATCTGGGAGCTTTGCTGATGGCTGAACTCTTGGACAGTTACTTTTCCCTCCCACTGCGGTGAAGGAAACTGTTCCATCCTTGATTTTATATTGTGTCCCAAACCAGAAAGTCATTAGTGTCTTCCAAAAAGTGTTTTCCCATCTATCATATAATGCCGCGAGGCTGACGGTGCTCTTCAGCTACATTGATTTCCTCTTGTCTACTTCAGGCCAGCCACAACTAGCGCCTCTCAAGCTGCAGGATATTATGTTAATCCAATAATCAGTACTCCTTTGACTACACAATTTAACTGCTCGTGGCAATGGTCAATTGCGATGGCTGAGATGCTTGCGATACTTTGTAAACCACAGATTTTCCCACAGCAAAATCCATCAAGACTGTGGGGTGCTTTCGTTACGGTGACACAGTTCACAGATTTGCTCTGTTAGTGCATAGTTAGTACGATCAAATGCAAACATCCAGTGTTTTCTGGTACAGGCTGTGATGTGACCTGATGAACAGTACTCAAAGACAGCCAGTACCTATAGTCTAATTGGATAATCTGACTGGATCTCTCGGTAGGAGAAGGCAAAGAAACATTTTGTTTCAAGTCATGCAAGTTTTTTGACAAATTTGTGTACCAATACCTCTGTTTTCTGGGTGAGTACTAGTTGGACACTGTGGATGTTCTTGTGTTTTTCTGGCACATAACTGACGTAGAAGTACAGTTCCCAGTCAGTGGTGGATACCTGTTGGTGTTGCTATGTTTGGTCATACTGAAAACATGTTTTCTAATAGTTTGAAGCAGTGGGCAGAGAGGTCAACGTTATACTACTATTACCAAGTCGAGCTACGACAAGCAGAAATCAGCATAATGAAGATGCAACAATGGCATACAAGAAGGTGTTCCTTTTTCAAATTTGCGAAAGCAGGTGAAGCTGATGAAATATACATGCTCTACATAGACCGGGCAGGTTACATTACTAGTCCAGTTGCTGCGCTTATATGTTCAATGGGGACCTAGAAATTATGAGAAGTGTAAGATGTTTCGACTGATTCATATTATTATGATGTCACTGGACAAATTTAGGTTAGTTGCCCAAGTGGCAACTTTGGGCAACTTTTTTTATTAGCATAATTAAAATAATTAGCCTAATCGGCTTAATCTTCATTATGATCCAAGGTAAAATGTTACTTTTGAACCTGTGGCTGCAGAAAAAATGGCCAATATCAAATTTATGTTTAGGTCAGATCAAAACAAATCACTTCTGATCTTATATTTATCCTCTGCCTCGCTGATAATAGTTTTTTCGTCTGTCCGTCCGGCCGTCCGTCCGTCGTGCCGTCTATTCATCACTAGCCTTGGCTAATCGATATATTAATAACTGTTTCAGCTGCAGTGGTCACATTTGTATCTGGCGAATATCTCGCTGAAATTCGAACATGGGTGACCTTGACCTATTTTTGCAGATCGTACAGGTCAAAGGTCACGCTTGCCTTATTTCCAATCAATATATAAAGACCGCTCTAAGAAACCGTTCTAGTTACAGTGTCCCAGTCTGCACCACTGGTGTATCTGGTGAATATCGCGGTCAAATTGAGATATAGGCGACTGTTACATATTTTAAAAAAAATGGGTGACGACTAAAGGTCAAGGTCAATGCCATATAACATGTATAATTTTATCAAATGTGTTGCTTGTTGATCATATCAAGCACTTTGTTGATTACATGTATGGCGAACGTCAGGAATAGTGGCAGACATTGCAGACAGTTGTAAGGCATGCCTCACAAGTGGTGAAAAGTACCAAGGTGCAACTATCTTTATCATCTTTGCTCGATAGGCATATGAAGAATTAAGTGCCAAAAGGTGTCAGAGAAGAGCTGTGAGGGTGTTGCAATATATATCAACTGACTTCTAAATCGCGATGCAATAAACCACAGCCAACAAGCGCCAGCTGAATCAACTTCTTTGCAGTTTCAGTCATGGACACAACATCAGCATGGTGGGAAGAGAAAACTGTCTTGTACATCACAATGAGGCTGAAATAACCTTGGAAAGCTACAAGTTGAAATTTGGTGAAAAAGGTGAGGCAGTGGGACAGATCAGTGCTTGATATTAACACCATGCTGTCATTGCGCTGAGAGGAAATGCCAAGGTCTGTCACAGTGCGACACGGTTTCTTTCTCATGTGTAAAAGGCGAGGTCCGAGCATTAAAAAACCCCCAATATTCCTGCACTAGATGAGGTACTAGATGGGGAACATGATGTCACAGAAAGTGACTTGATGGATATAGGATATAGGATGAAATTTACTTCCTAAGCTTCTTGGTGTCATCAGTCTTAGATATTGTGGAGAGCCTCCGCGACCGAGTGGTATCGTGCTCGGCCTCAGACCGCCAGGGCTCGAATTTAGAATCCTGTGTCTTGAGGGCAGCGTCATTTCATTCATCTCACCATTGTCAGGAGGTTTCTCTGGTCCAGTTTAGCCTATATGTGTACAAAGGTGGCCTAAAACTCCCATTCATTTCATTCAGTCTTAGTTGATTGTTGCAAAGAATCAGAGGAAATTCATGTTGAGGAGGAAGAGAAGGAGGGCGAGATCGAAAACAATGAACTGTTAGATTTTTTGTATATATAAGTGTTAGGATGTTAGAGTATGTTTCAATGGTTTGTTATATCTGTGTTGTTTACACCTTGTCAATAACACCCAGGTAGCCTGTGTTAATTGTATGGATAATTTTTTTGGGCGAAATGATTATTTCACTGTTTTTATTGACACAGGGCCGTTGTCATGTGGTGATAATTATGTGGACCTCCATCAGCCTTTAATTTGTGTGGCCCATGACACGAACCTCTTTGTTTTGCCAGCAAGTATAATGCGCTGTTTATTTACGTATGGCGGCCTACTGTGGCCTGTGTATAGCTGCAGGTTAGACCAAAAATTGAATGAAAATTGCCATTGAAAGAAACCCCCATATTACGTTTAGGGATGGTCGTTCTGTACCCCCCCCCCCCCTTGTCTTAGTTTGTATACGGACCTGTGAATGACTCAGCGATAGGCATATGGCTAATTACCCTAGAATTGATACTCACAGAAGAGCCAATTTTGACCTACCTAGACAAAATTAGACTATAGCAGGTTTAGGGGTATTCAAGGGTGAGTTTTCAGGTACAGCAGCTGCATAGATATAAGGGTTTTATTGTAAAAGTGAAGCAAAAGAACCCAGCTGTTTTAATGTGTGAAGTATAACAATTGTTGGCCTATGTCTACATAGCCTATAAATAATGAGCTACAAGAAAAATATAATTGGCATTCTGGTGTTTGCTAACACAATACTTACTTTAATAATCTATATCAATATATAACGTACCTACTAGGCCTACCCCCCTAAAGGAAAACTCCTAGAGATATGTATATATTTAGGCATACACTCAATTCTGTGAATCTAACTTCAGATTAAATTGCAATTTATTTATGACTAACGTTACTCTTTTATACTGATTAGGTAGTGGGCGTCCTGGGCACTGTCCATTTCATATTATTGGTCAATTTAGTTTGATTTGCATCATAATCATTCCCTTTGACCTGGATCTCTTTATTACCAATAATGTCAGAAATGAATTACTTATGTCTGAATTATATTGAAATGTGGTATTGGAGATTTGTGTACGTCAATTGGTTCAAAATTAACATTTGGCATTACTCCCCATTGCTAATTATGCTAATTATGTTAATTATGCTAATTAAAAAAGTTGCCCAAAGTTGCCGTCTGGGCAACAAAGCTGAATTTGTTCATAAATCCATTGGGAACATGAATCAATCGAAAAACCTTACACTTCTCACAATTTCTAGGTTCTCTGGACGGCAACTGGACTATACCAGCATAATTATACACACTTTCTACATTTCCTCACCAAAATTAAAATATGTTGTGCTAGTGTTATGCCGGCGACTACTAATCCTATGTCATCAGCTCTAAGGGTATAGTAGTCTAATGTACTGTTTTGTAGTAACCGCATTTGTCTGTAATAAGTGATATTATCAGCAAAATGCAGTTATGAACTTTTTTTTTAATTTGCAGTGTGAAAAACACAAAATAAAAAGGACCTATTAAAAGCCCCTCAATATAGTGGAAACAAGGCAGTCAGCAAGGAGCTCTAAACCTCTACTGCATGATCCGAATCGTAATCCGGCGCGATCCGAATAGAATTCTGGATCGTGGATACGGATCGTAATCCCAACTTCCTTTGGCGTAGGTAACTAGGGGAACGTTGCCTGAACACTTACATCTAGGTCCCACATGATAACAGATTGAAAGTGATATTAGACGATGCAAACCCGGAAAGTACACAGATAGGTCTACATTTTTCTCAAATTTGACCTTCATGGGCAATCAAAGTCAACATTACATAAAAACACAAATATTACTAATACTATTTTTAATCAGTTGGTTAATAAAGGCTAAAAATTATCGATATAATGAATAAAAGTGGACTTATAATAGTTTAAACTTGTAACAATATGCATTGACCCAGACTTAAACTTTGAAGACCTCTCAAGGTCATCCGAAAACAGACTCAAGGTGGTTCCACATCTAAAAAGAAGCTGGAAGGCATAGAGATGATGTGTGGAAAATTGCATGCTTTTATGAACTTTTGCACAATGGTTTTGCTATCTGCTCTACTACATCTCCTGCGCGTTCTTGCGCGTTTGGACGAGTTTCGACGCGCCAATGAAAAGGTTTCTGCCGCGCGGCGGAACGCGCGCGTTCGCCCGCGCGGCCATTTAATCGCGTCAATGGAAAGGCAGCCTAATTAGTTATCTCTTGAATACCTATGTTATGGGTCTACGATCTTATATTTTAATTCACCTTCAGTGCGGGGATCGCCTTTATACGTCAGATTCTGACGTCTACAGACGTCAGAATCTGACGTATCTGACGTATAAAGACGGACCACGCGTTGAAAGGGTTAAAGCCTTAGGTACGACCATAGTCGTATTTAGTTAGTTGTATAACCTAATCACTTTTACTGCAAATATAATATTACTGTTTAAACATCAAGAGTTGCAGATGTTTTGAACAAATATGAGTAATTTTCACCCACTAGAAGTTGTGGGCTGCGGTAATGAGACACAACTTCAAGTGACGGTGGATCAATAGTGAAACAACATTAAAAATCTGGTATTTTTTTAGGGTAGTCGTCTCTTATCCAGTCAGATAAAAACTCACACATTTCATTGTTTTATGTTTTCAGAGGTATAGGGCTACTGACACAGACACAGTATATTGGCAGCCATTCAGACACTTGATGTCACATATGTGACCCATTTGCACGTATCAGTTGGAGTTCTGCCAAGCTAAGAAATGCCAAGATACCAAGTCTTGTTTGCTTTCATATAATCTAGTTATCGACCATATATTAACGCATATCTTTAACCAATTAAAGTTTTGTGGTGTTTATTCATTATACATATTTCAGGCTGTCTAGCACCCCTTGTGAATAAGTAGGACAAGTGTAGGATTGAAAACAACAAAAAATAAGATGAAAGTAGGATACAATAGGAAGCAAAATAAGAAAAGTAGGATCAAAGGAACACAAAAAGTGTTATGCATTTTTTGGCCGCTATCGCCGCAAATTTTTTTGGTTCTCACTGACTGATTTGTTTCATTTTTTTTCAATGTGACCATAAAAAATACCTGACTGCAGCTATTCTGTCAAAACAAGACACATGTTTTATATTTATTTTATTAAGTTGAAATTAATGGAGTAGAGATTTCACCAATTACAATTTCCAGAGGGATTCCTTGAAAAGAAAAGTATTTTTAAAGTATTATTTTTTATTTGTTTGGCATAGCTGTCCAGCTTTTAAAAAAAAAGAATTGGGGGGATATCTTTACAAATTTGAAAACAATACACAATTATTTGAGCAGTTTTTTTTTTGGGGGGGGGGGCGCGGTAGCCAGCCTAGGCAGTATTCCAATATAACCTGAAAATATTGACAATGCAACATATCACTACTGCGGACCACAATACAACATATTACCACTGGGCACAACAACACAACATATTATCCTTGGCACCACGAGACAACAACTTACCCTGGCCACCACAACACAACATATTACTACTAAGCACCACAACACAACATATTACTACTGGGCACCACAACACAACATATTACCCTCGGCACCACAACACAAAATATTACTACATGGGAAACACAATACAACATAGTACTACTGGGCACCACAACAAACCATACTACTACTGTGCACCGCTACACAATATATCACTACACCACAACACAACATATTACTACACCACAACTCAACCTTTCACGTCTGGGCACCACAACACAACATATTACTACTTTGATAACACAACACAACATATTACTACTGGGCACCACAACACAACATATTACTAAACCACAACACAAATTATTACTACATGGGCAACACAACATTTTACCTCTGACAACAACACAACCTATTACCTCTGGGCACCACAACACAATATATTACCTCTGTTCACCACAATGCAACAACAGTACTGATGGGCACCACAAGTTCACAACACAACACAACATATTACCACTGGGCACCTTAGCGCTACATATTACTAGGGACACCACAACACACCATATCACTACCGGGCACCACAACACAGCATATTACCTTGGCCACCACAGCACAACATATTACCCTGGGCACTACAACACAACATATTTATCACTACTCATTTCACATTTCAAGGTGAATGAGTAAAATAAATATCCATTCTCACAATCATGTTTCAGAATCATGTGGGAGATTTAAACATATTTGACTTCCCACAATTTCCTCTCAGTCAAACTCCCATATCTCCCATTCCGAGCGTTTTATCATGTTTAGCTCATCTGCTTAAGTGGAATCTTCCAATGAAAAGCAGAGCCACCTAGCAGGTTCAGCGGGAACTAATTGAGAGACGCTAGGCGAAAACACTCCAATCCAAGCAAAATTGAGCCAATCGTCCGCAAACGTTTCACACGCTGGCCCCAAATAAAACCAGCTCTGTACCAGTATGTCTGCGTCCGTGTAGCATCTGAATTGAGCACATATACTTTCAATAAACATTGGTCACTTAGAAAACAACTCCATTATATCTAGCACACCATAAAACCTACAGCGTTATCTGCAATGTGAGATATGGCCTGGGAAACAGAATCAACTTGTATTTAGATTCCCATTTTAGACCGATATCATACCAAAGGAAAACATACTATTATTACCATGCACTGTATTACAAACTAACGTTGGTCCTGATTATAATCATTTATTCATCCGAAAAAAGTTATCATATTTTCTTCATTAAATAATTAAATAAATAAATGAATAAATAAATAAAATATATAATGATGATGATGATTGATTGTTTGACTGACTGATTGTTTGGTTAATTGATTGATTAATTGATCTTGATTAATAAAAAAAATGAATAAATATGTGATCAAAGAATGGATGATTGAACGAATTAATGAATAAATAAATAAATAAATACACGAATGACTATATAGGCCTTTTTCAATGTAATGTTTATTAATCAGTGCGGGCGTTCAACATTTGCGAGGTCACAAATGCAGCCCATTTTGAATACAGAAGAGAGCCGGTGGAAAGAAGCGAGGGTTGAAGTCATAGAACACTCTCTTGGAGACATTTTATTGCAATTAGATGCCAATGGTGTTTCTGAATACATTAACTATTCAAGCGCAAAGCACGACCACAGTACTGTTTATTCTGTTTTATTAGTCGATAAAAGCACTGATATCGGAAAAGAAATGGGTCTTTAGACACACCGATTAGCAAATAGAAATGAGTCTTTAGACACACCGATTAGCAAATAGAAATGAATCTTTAGACACACCGATTAGGGTCTTTAGACACACCGATTAGCAAATAGAAATGGGTCTTTAGACACACCGATTAGCAAATAGAAATGGGTCTTTAGACACACCGATTAGCAAATAGAAATGAGTCTTTAGACACACCGATTAGCAAATAGAAATGAATCTTTAGACACACCGATTAGGGTCTTTAGACACACCGATTAGCAAATAGAAATGGGTCTTTAGACACACCGATTAGCAAATAGAAATGAGTCTTTAGACACACCGATTAGCAAATAGAAATGAGTCTTTAGACACACCGATTAGCAAATAGAAATGAGTCTTTAGACACACCGATTAGGGTCTTTAGACACACCGATTAGCAAATAGAAATGAGTCTTTAGACACACCGATTAGCAAATAGAAATGAGTCTTTAGACACACCGATTAGCAAATAGAAATGGGTCTTTAGACACACCGATTAGGAAATCTTTGGTCTTAGGTTAAACAAATAGCATGGGAGTGATTTGCACCTACTTAAAGTTGGTGAAAATTCAATTATCTAGGCAAGTTAGCGCTAGAAAACATTTGGACATTACGAGTGAACTAGCTTGAATAACGCGATCAAAACCCTAGCTCTGGTGCGACAGCCAGTAGCACTAACCAATCCACTGGAAGATGTAAACTGTCAACGTTCAACAAGGAAGTAGGCCTACACAAGTTAATTATTAGTTGGAGAAAGAGTAAATATTTTTTAGTAATATCTAGATTATGTAGCTTACTTCAGAAAATAGAAAGCCCCAGTTCTGGATGCAGAATAAGGTGCTTTACGAAACATTTCTTATTGAGATTTCTGCAATTCTCAAAAACACAAACCGACATAATATTACCATTTCTGAACAAATTTGTAAAACATTTGCCTAATAAAACAGTAGTAAAGGTAACTGAATAGATTACGAGGATTTGAAGCTTTGAGTAAATGTTTCTTAACATTAGTAACACTGGCCACGCGGAAAACACATAATTTTTCCGTGAATGAATGGGGTGGCAGGCCAGATTTGTGCACATAGGCCTATAGGCTAAACTGGGCCAGGAGAACCTCCTGAGGGTGGTGCCAGACACAGGATTCGAACTTCGAGCACTGGCGGTCTGCGGCCGAGCACCTTACCTCTCGGTTAGATCGGAGGACGAATCCACTCCGACTCTCCAGACAGGCAGCTTTAACCACTGCCCAGCCCTAATTTGTCAATGAACTGTGAATGTAGATTAAGAGCCACCTGGTGAGTATAATTTAGAGTAAGGACATCTGGTGATGTAAATATTGTCACAGCAAACACATTGACGCTTGCCCAGCATTAAAACGATATTTGGTCTAAGTCTACGAATACTAAATTCTAATTTATACCAAGGAATCTATAGATTCTTTTTTATACCATTTCTAGTTTATACTGAGCACAGACGGAGTATGAATCATCAGATATGAAAGAGTACCCACTAGGGGTGGGGGGGGGGGGGTTTGGGGGGTGATGCGATAGCTCTGTTTGATCGACTAAATAATTAATTAATACAGACACGTAGACTGCAATGTAGGCCTACATTCTGTAGAGAATAGCCTACTCTTTTATTAGCCGATCAAATCAATGTTAATGGGAATGAAATGTGTCTAAACATCAAGCTATGCAAATGTTTAGTATAGTCTCAAATTGGACAAATATGAGTAATTTTCAACCACTTGAAATTGTAGGTCACGGTGAACGAAATGAATCAAAATGAATGGGGTTTTATGTCACTTTTGTGCACATATAGGCTAAACTGGGTGAAGATGAACGTCCTGAGGATGGTGAGATGATACTGCCCTATAGACACAAGTTTCAAAATTCTAGCATCAGGGTCCCCACCATTGTGCGTCAGGGTAGCGAGTGAAATTTAAATAATTTAATTTAGCGCTTTAAGGGTTAACCCCCTTCAGCGCCGGTGTCGATTATATTCGTTTTTTTATAGTTTTTATTAGCACATGGCATATCAGCTTTTAAACATGTTAAAGATAAAACGTGGCATCAATCAGTAATAATCAGTCAAATAATAGTTGACCTCCATTTTGTCAAATCTGAATAATTTTCACTCACTTGAAGTTGTGAATCGCGTCAGCGAGACACACAAGTGAGTGAAAATTAAAATTGAATAATTTGGCAGTTAAAAATGTGATGTGAAATATATTTGTGCGCACATATGCGTCTCTAGCAGGTAAAGAGTCAACTGGCAAAAAAGTGACTATTAGCTATGCAGCAACTTAACACTTTAAGCGCTGAAATAATTTTATACAAACCGCGGTAAACAAAGGATTTTTACAATTTGAAATCATCATAGACGTCTTAGTTAGCCGTCTCCGCTTCATTTGAATCCCTATGCTATGGGTCTACGGCCATTATTAATATTTTTATAGACATAATCTGACGTCTAAAGTCGATCCCCGCGCTATAAGAGTTACATATTGGTAGCAAAAAATAACAAAACATGCAGCTGAAATGATATATTTACTGACCAGATAAATATCAACAAGGTTTATATATATATATAGGTGGACAGAAATTACCGGAAAGCATGAATATTTAGCTCTTAAAATAACATTATTTACAAACTTGGTGAACAATTTACGTAGCGAAAAAAAATGACCAGAGCGACACATTGTTAATATCAGATAATCATAACAATGATAATGAATAAGGTACATGTAGAATAATGAGGTACATGTAGAATAATGACAATGATGTACATGTAAGCACTATTAAAAATACAGCCATTGATCAGTGTTTATTACCATTAATCTTGTGTCCACCAATTTATCTAATTTAAATTTTCACCCACTTGAAGTTGTGTTTCGCTACCGCGACCCACAACTTCAAGTGGGTGAAACTTACTCTTTACTTGTTTAATTTGAGACCAAATATTTGATAAGCTCCACCAACAAAAAAATTCTAATTTTATTGTTCATTTAGCCCTTTTATCATCATGTAAAAGTTTTTTTTATATAAAAACGTGCTTTCCCACAAAAAAAGTGGACTATATTACATGGCAGGGCCTATCAATAATGTATTTGTTGATATTACGGTAAACACCTGTCAATGTAAATTGCATGGGAATTATAAAAGAGATATATCACAATAAATACGTGTATAATTTGCTAAATGCATTTAAATAGCGGTTGTAAAATCCTTCTTCACATACTTGAATCTTTACTTTATTGATGACAATGCAGCAGCTCATATCCAATGTATTCGAAGTTAGTCAGTGCAAATATATTTTTAGGCAAACATTGTCACAAAGTCTGATGTTTCATAAATTTACAAAGAAACAAATCTGCGTTTTCATATAGCATAACACACAAATTTAACTTGCAAAATCTCAAAACGTCAATAGCGGCATTGCGGACTGCGGACATAGAACAAGATGTTAGTGAAGAATAATTGGCAGGTGTTAACACTTGTGGTGTTGGGACCGTATATATAAAGAGTAATTATCTGTTTCAAAATTTGCAAATATTTGGCCTCAAATTAAACAAATATGTGTAATTCTCACCCACTTGAAGTTGTGGATTGCGGCAGCGAGACAAAACTACAAGTGGGTGAAAAATTAAATTATTTAACTGTACGCTTTAAGGGCTAACCCTGCTGCTGAGTTTCAAAGTTCCCGTCCAAATGAAAAGCCAATGAAATAGTTTATTGTAGAAGCAAAATGAATCAAATATTTCAAAATGGCAGATGGCTATTTATCATAAATATAACCTTTTTTCATCATTTGAAGCTGTAATTAGGTCAGCAATCCCAGCTTCAAATGAATAAAAAATAGCAACAAACAATTTATGAGCATCAGGGTTGAATAGCAATACAAGTCGCATTATTTTAATGTAGGTCTACTTATGACATAACAATAATTAAAGCGAAACAATCAGGCTACAATCGGTAATTTTATTTTAGTTTCTTAATATGACCATAATTTTATTATGATGTAAACATGTCCATAGACTAGAACTGCAAAAGTTTTTAATTTTTGTGTTTTGCATTTACCAGTTAAGCGAGATATAAAGAAGAAATTCCCGATTTCTTATTTCGGACATGCATGTACAAAATAAAAAAATACGGTTATTTCGCTTACATGGTCACATTAAGAAGCCAAAATAAGAATACCGATTTTTTATGATTTTAGCCTGATTGTGTCGCTTTAATATAGAGACATCATTATGTATTTAGTGATAATGTAGAGATCACTATATAGATAATCTGAGGAAAAACATTATAATTGTTAATTTAATTACCAAGTTTAATAAATTCATGCCAAATGTAGACTACATTATTGCGTATTTGTTGAACACATCGGGGGCGACTGCAGGCACTATTCAAAAGGAAATGTGTATGTAGCATAGTGCAACTCTCATGCTAAGACTGTTTCAAGGCAAAAACTCGCCACTTATGGATAGATTATGATGTTGTTGCGTCCATGAAGCGTAAATTACAAAACAGCAAGCAAAAAATGGTCCTGGAAAACACACTCACTCGCCAAACAACGACGTTTTAACGTGCTACGAACACGGGAAGTAACGAATAAGGACTTTGAAAAGCATTAAATAGCGAAAACTAACTGTATTTTTCGATCACATGTCGCTATTATATACAGCGCCACATGAATCAAATTGACAAATTTTATTTATTTTTTGTAATCGTAATAATTGATAAGTATTTCATTCTCAGATATAAATTGCCACCCAAAATTGTAGCTAAGTAAAAACTGAAGTCAATTCTCGCAGTACATTTATGTGGAAAGTCTCTCGCTTGAGTATGTAATGGAAATTAGTGATTTTTTTCTCGGTTTCTCACATATCGGCCACATTTCCCCAGTAGGTAGCCACACATCAAT
The DNA here is from genome assembly GCA_964017125.1 of Flabesymbios commensalis. Taxonomy (NCBI): domain Eukaryota; kingdom Metazoa; phylum Annelida; class Polychaeta; order Terebellida; family Flabelligeridae; genus Flabesymbios; species Flabesymbios commensalis. The sequence continues at coordinate 84,618,969 of OZ024907.1, forward strand.
GTTCACTGATCACAGACAGAGCCACACTGGCTTCGAAGTCATGTTCCATGGTTCTACGACCCATGGCGATCCAAGTTTCACATATCAGCCAGTTTAGGAGGGCATTATTTAATGCTCACAGACAAACTGGTTTGGCGAACTCGTCCTTGCCGCTACGAATCCTGACGACTTCGTCCTTGCCGTCACGAATAATGACGACCTCGTCCTTGCCGTCACGAATCATGACGAACTCGTCCTTGCCATCAAGAATCATGACGAACTCATTATTGCCGTCACGAATCATGACAAACTCGTCCTTGCCGCTACGAATAATGACGACGTCGTCCATGTATCTACGAATCCTGACGACCTCGTCCTTGCCGTCACGAATCATGACGACTTCATCCTTGTCGTCACAAAAATTACAACCTTGTCCTTGCCGTCACGAATCATGACAACCTCGTCCTTGCCGCTACGAATAATGACGACGTCGTCCATTTATCTACGAATCCTGACGACCTCGTCCAAGACATAGAAATATACTTCTTGGGGGCCAGTATATATAGTAGTATGTTCTGTGGCTCAAGACGCTACGAATCCTGACGACGTCGTCCATGACGCTACGAATCATGACGAACTCGTTCTTGTCATCACGAATCATGACGACCTCGTCCTTGCCGATACGAATCATGACGACATCGTCTATGCTGCTACGAAGCATGACGACGTCGTCCATGCCTCTACGGATCATGACGACGTCGTCCATGTCTCTACGAATCATGACGACGTCGTCCATGTCTCTACGAATCATGACGACGTCGTCCATGCTGCTATGCATCATGGCGACCTCGTCCATGACGCTACGAATCATGACGAACTCGTTCTTGTCATCATGAATCATGACGACCTCGTTCTTGCCAGCACGAATCATGACGACCTCGTCCTTGCCGATACGAATCATGACGACATCGTCTATGCTGCTATGTATCATGACGACGTCGTCCATGCTTCTACGAATCATGACGACCTCGGCCATGCCGCTATGCATCATGACGAGGCAGACTGGTTTGGCAACCTCGTCCGTGCCGTCACGAATCGTGACGATTTAAATTATAACTAATTATGCGGTTTTTCACATATCGGCCAGTTTTCCCCAGGATGGTCCCACTTTGATTTTGACAGGCAGTGACACGGTGAGTTTTACGGCCTGCTCCATCCCCTCACGTACGATGTCCGCCACACGCGGCACGTCACTTCGTCGCACCTCGTAGATCAGCTCGTCGTGTAGCTGCAGGATGAAGTAGGCACCGGCTGGGGCGACCTGTGGCTGAGGCAAACGACGACTTCTTCTGCGATCACCCCCTGAAACAAAGGTCACATTGGTATTATTTCACCGCTAAGCACGATTATACCGGGTAGTCGTTTTTGTTCTGTTATTGACACGTATGTGATCAGTAGTTGCCGGTGCAGCGTATGTTATATATTATTTATTCTTGTTTTACTGACCTATAAGCCTTATGGGCTGGGAATTTTTTTTTTAAATGATATATACTGTGAAATATTAAATTATGTACAATGCCAGTATAATAAACGAATCAATCAGTCAATCAATCAATATGTTGTATTTGCCGATTGAATCACTGTTATTGAGAATGAAATGAGTGTTCAAACATCAAGATTTGCAAATGTTTGGTGTCGAATTAAACTTGAAAATTGGGTGAAAATTTACATAAATTAACTTGGAAGTATAAGGGTAAATAAAGGGTCGAATTTCCCGATTTATAAAGGGCCGATAGAATCCTTGAATAACAAAGTAAAAAGACCTCCTAACAATAGGGCCTATGTCAATGGATTCTAAACCTACGAATCAGACCCAAATTTTACGCAATAATAGTCAATGACAACAGCAACCAACGCTGGCATCTGTACTGTTATTGACAAAACAAATATAACTAGGGCCAAAGGCCTCATGTAGCTGGGGCAAAGGGAAATATTACAAATTGTTCACTTATAAGGGTGTGTCATTCAGAATGGCAAACTCGCTCATAATGGCATGCCCTTATATGCGCATCAAATCTGTGATTTTGATAAAATTGTGATGTTTTACTGTTGATCGCAACACACACCATGCAACGGCGACAACAGTAAATGAACGAGGAATGTTGTGTGCTTATTTTATCTATATCAAGACTGATATCGATGGATAATTAAATGATGCTCACCCTCTTGTCACAGCTTCATCTTGACTGAAGTTGGAAATGTCTCAATTTTAAGTTTGTCATGTCGGACCGATAACAACTTAAATTTGGCTATTTATCATAGAGCTGAATTAAATCTCCAATTCTAGTGTAGGCCTACTGCATCTGATGTTGTCAACACCAGCACGGGTCGACTGTTACACAGTATGTGTTTTAGGCCTAACTTCATTGCCTAGGTAGAGGCTAGGTAGGCCAACATCACATCAAAATATTAGAATTATCCACTATGCATATATTTTTAAATGAATGGCTAGACTACAATGAGCAGAAAATTATACCCCACAGTTATCAAGTAGCATGGCAAGGGGTGGCATGTCTTGAACATCATTTTTTTGCAGATATGGGATACTTTACTATGAGATTATATAATTCATACATATCACTATATTAACCATAAACAGAATTTAGATATATATAGGCCTATGGGTAGGGGACACTGGGGCACTTGAGACGGATTAATTCAGCCCCCCAAACATATATTTAATTTTAGAAAATAAAGATTTTTACGACACATATGGATACACCTTGAGATGCCACCTGGGGTAACTTGAGACACTATATTAGGTACCTGAAGACAACGTGGATCTAGCTAAAATCAAGATTTGAATACCACATATACCTGTAGCTAAAGCCTGCAGTTGGCTAATGCTAGATGTGGGAGTAAAAATATGTGCCTGAAAAAGGTGGGGGCACCTTGAAACACTTTCGGGGCACCTTCACTGAGATAGACTCGGGGCACCTTGAGACAGTTTTGGGGCACAGTGAGACAGGGTGACTGACCTCATATCTGATATTATTCATAGTTTTTGTGTGGGGTGTATTCGAAGCAAAACCATTATACATGAGTGATAAAGTGATAGCACAGGTGTACGATACCACCAAAATCATAGGGAAATCAAGTATTACGTGATCTATAGACACATATATTGATCATCCTAGAAAAGTAATTTTCATTTAAAATATGGACCTAGGTTAAACAAGGTGGAAAATGAAAATTGGCTAGTTTTGGTACCATTGACCAGCTGGCGAACAAATCGCAATATAATTTCTGTCAAACAGGCCTGTCTCAATGTGCCCGAAGTCCCAAGATGCCCATTCTCCCCTATACTTTACTGTGAGATTATACCATTCATACATATATAGGCAGTAGGCCTATATTAACAATAAACATAATTAGGCTATATGCTACTAAATAGATATTAAGCAGTCTGCACTGTACTTGAATTTCAAGTCTTAGTTGAACTTCCATGGTAACACTGCTTTGACAGAAAACACAGTGACATAATTCAGCCTTTCAGGAGTCAGGGACGAACCATTAGATATGGGGGTAGGGCTAGAGTTTTTGTTGGTTACAAACTTTTTTTTACCTCCGTAAGAAAACAATTTTTTTTTGTGATGAACGTCCGACATTTTTTTTTCAAATTTCCGTTGAAGACCTGAAATATATATTTTTGTCGTATGCCTTTCTTATTATGTACGTTACTATTTGGTGTTTTTTCTGGTCAACATATTTTTCATCAATTTCGACAACAAACTTTTTTTCTGACCACATTTTTAACAAACTTTTTTTTCATTTTTTTTCTAGACCCCCCCCCTCCAGATATTAAATGGTGCGCCCCTCAGATGGCTTAGTATGTCAACCAGACTCTTTCCCCCTTCCAGCTTGATAGGCCGGCCTACTCCATGGAATGTGATGCAGGGGTAACCATGCCGCGCTGAATTGAGTCTGCCAGTTAGTAGCCTACCCAGACAGACCTTGAGACTTTGTGCAATAGTAACGTTAGTAGGTCAACACTGGTCATCCACCACAAGGGTGAGCCACGTCGTAGCCCTGGAAGAGCCCACACCAACAGTGACAACCGAAGGTCTGTCCACAACCTTCAGTTGCAAATTATTTTTTCTACGTTGTGTTGTATTGGGGTTTACAACTTATTTACAATGTATTATGTAGGCCTACGACAGGGAAAATTGGGAAGCAATGTGTGGATATGTCTAAGTAGTGACAATCAGATCATGCTGATCAGCTGTGGTGTGTAGTGCCTATACCCAGTTTCCGACGCTGAATCAACGTTAAACCAACATTGATTCACTGTCTTGTGTACGCTGGGTAGACTATAGGCTTATGTGTGTCGAGACCAGATGAACAACCTAACATTGATTACAGGTGCTCAGCAAATGAAATGAAATGAAATGAATCGGGCGTTAGGCCACATTTGTGCACATAGAGGTTAAACTGGGCCAGGAGTACCTCCTGAGGATGGCGAGATGATTGAGATGACACTGTCCTCCAGACACAGGATTCGAGATTCGAGCTCTGGCGGTCTGAGGCCGAGCACGCTACTTCTCGGTCACGGAGGCTCCCCGCAATACTGACTTTCACACGTGGATGGGGAAGAAACATTTTTGGTTTCTTTCAAACCACCGAGACCGGGAACCGAACCCCGAACTCTGGCGTTAAAGGCTGCGGTGCTAACCACTACCCTAGGGCTCAGCAGACCCAATGCGATTTAATGTTGGACCAGCGTCTGCGACGTCGGACCAATATTGTATAGGCATTGGGTCTACTCATCGCAAGGATAACGATATTAATGGGAACTGAATACCACCCCTCCCTCAGTTCATCTGCAGTGTGTTGTAGGCCCCTACCCAAGAAACACGAGGCATTGAACCAATGTTGTTCTAATGTTGGCCCGCCGTATTCGACGTCGTCCCAACATTAAAACAACATTGTTCAATGCCTCGTGCTTGTTGGGTATGTACAGATAATCCTGACCTCAGAGGTTAGGTCAGCTATTGAGGTCAGACATGAAATGATGTCATTGCTGGCCAATCAGCATGCAGTATGTCCCAGAAGGGGAAATCCTTGAGACCAATAGGGCATACCATATTTGGAGATGGTTGTCAGCTATTGTGTCACATTTTAAATGATGTCATCGCTGGCTAATCACTGATCAGGATACAAACCATTCTCCCCAGAATTATGCTTGCTACCAGGCCCTGTTATTTGCATAAGTTGCGCCCAATCAGAACATAGCTGATTGAGTATGCTGGACAAGGGCCATTGTTGATCAGCCAATAACATTTCTTTTTGGACAGACTTGTGTACTAACCTACCACCAGTAGTTAAGGGACCGTCAACATCGAACAGTCTTGTTTTGTATCAAACTGATATGAGAAGCTCTATGCGTATGTATCTATTGATAGGGTCCCCGAAACTAAGGCCAATGGTCAGATTTATGAATGGAATTCACCCATCTATCAGTTTTATGAATGAAATGACGTTACTTTTTGTAACAAATTCAGAGACCAGATTCTGATAATAAAAAATATGTGTGTCTTAACAATTATCTCAACGTGAAATGTTCTTAAATATATTCTTCATTACAAGCTTGAATGTCTTGATTTCCAGCTGGAAATATTAAGAAATGAATATGAAGAAATATTATCACTATAAAAATAAGATATCACCCAAAGCAGCATTAATGAGTGCATATTTAACACTTGTGAGACTGCAGTGTGCGTTTCTATTTTTCATTCATTTTAATTGCTCATGCAATTTCGAACTTGAAATGACTAAGGCCACTATGTTTTTTTTTCTCTGTTTTAGATGAGCGTGCGCATTAGATTTAGGCCGCGCATTTAAAAAAAACAGCTATTGTCGTAGGCCGACTTTTAAAAAAAAAAATTTGGCAGATAAAAAAAACAATCTGAAAATTTCCAGCTATGTTTTTTTTTGCTTGTTGTTTTCGTCGCCCTCATTAACTTTATTCAAAAAAGGTCAAAATTGTTTTTCTTTCGTCGCCCTCATTAACTTTTCCAGAAATGTCTCCAATGTTTTTTTATTTGGTCCCCCTCATTAACTTTTCCGAAAATAGGTGAAATAGTTTTTTTTCCTTAATGTTTTTTTTACCTCCCTCCCTCATTAGATTTTGGATTTTTTCCGATCTAAAACAGAGAAATAAAAACCAGTGGCCTAAAACTATGTGTAAAATAATATCATATCGCAAATTAAATTATCTGATGGACTGGCAACTATATCATTTTCAGTGGCGTTTTATTTGGTTTGAATAATTAAAATACTGTAGAATGATTAATCCTTAAAGCTCTGAAATAATTTTGTATAAAACATGGAGGTAAAAGATTTTTTTGCAATTTGAAATCATCATAAATATAATAGTTTGCTCTTCCTGTGTCATTTGAATACCTATGTTATGGTTCTACAGCCATTATAAATATTTTAATTCTTACAGTGCGGGGATCGACTTTAGAGAATCTGACGTCTAGAGACGTCAGATTTTGACGTCTAAAGTCGATTCCGGCGCTGTAAGGGCTAAGTATAGCAGACCTGAGTGTGTGTTGTGTTTATGTTGATGACAGTATCTGGTCTCGGGGAATGCCTTCATCAGCTGGCGGTCTATGTCCACCATGGCCTTCTTCACCAGGTCAGCCGCTGACCCCTGAACTGTGGTGTTCACAGCCTGCCGCTCTGCCTGTAAACACACACATGTTGTAGTAGTAGTGGTATAGTAGCATTAGTAGTAGTAGTAGTAGTAGTAGTAGTAGTAGTAGTAGTAGTAATAATAGTAGTGGTAGTAGTAGTAGTAGTGGTAGAAGTAGTAGTAGTAGTAGTAGCAGTAGTAGTAGTAGTAGTAGCAGCAGCAGCAGCAGCAGCAGCAGCAGCAGCAGCAGCAGCAGCAGCAGTAGTAGTAGTAGTAGTAGTAGTAGTAGTAGTAGTAGTAGTAGTAATAGTAGTAGTAGTAGTAGTAGTAGTAGTAGTAGTAGTAGTAGTAGTAGTAATAGTAGTAGTAGTAGTATCAGCAGCAGCAGCAGCAGCAGCAGCAGCAGCAGCAGCAGCAACAGTAGTAGTAGTAGTAGTAGTAGTAGTAGTAGTAGTAGTAATAGTAGTAGTAGTAGTAGTAGTAGTAGTAGTAGTAGTAGTAGTAGTAGTAGTAGTAGTAATAGTAGTAGTAGTAGTAGTAGTAGTAGTAGTAGTAGTAGTAGTAGTAGTAGTAGTAATAGTAGTAGTAGTAGTAGTAGTAGTAGTAGTAGTAGTAGTGGTAGTAGTAGTAGTAGTAGTAGTAGTGGTAGTAGCAGTAGTAGTAGTAGTAGTAGTAGTAGTAGTTGCCGTAGTGGTAGTAGTAAAATATCTAGTACAAATAAAACAGTTAAACTGAACAATTTAAAGCAGGAATCTCACCAAACGGCAATCAATTGGCAAATGTTTTGGCGAAAAAATCTACGAAGTTTAGGCGACAAATTAGACCCCCCCGGCTGGCTGCTATTTGGTAGTTCCTAATAACAGACTCTGTACTAGCTACCATTCGAAAAGCTGTACTCCCGATTTCTCCTAGCGTGACAAATCAATTGCTCAACGAATTAAGACGTCTTTGATTTATTACTGATCTATATATATATTAGTTGCTGATGACAGATATACATCTCATTAGAATAACGCCTTGACGTGGTGATTTACCTTCAGGTCATCCCCGCAAACGCAAAGCATTTGTTCAACATTTGTACAACGACGGCCCAACGTCCTCGAGATTGACCCAACATTGTACAAATGGTATACAAATGTTTTGGGTTTGTGGGGTTATCATTTGAATAGGGTTACTCTCACATTTATCATGATTTTTTTTATCCCAGCGTACACTGGTCAGCAGTAACCAAATCCCAGCTTTCTGTATGCTGGCCAACTCTGACACGTCTAACACGGACTGCTATCTGGCCACAAATAGTTGTGGTTTTCCTCAAATATATTCACCAACACTGACCAAGTTACGGCAAATTATTCGCAGTGGTTCCCCAAAAGTACGCCAACTATTCAAAAATGTTGGCCAAATAGTCGCCAAGCTGTTGCCAAAATCTTGAAACTGCGAGCAGTTGGGAATATTTGGCAATTATTTGGGGAATTAGGCGAACATATCGCCACATTTTAGGGACTATTTGTGAAACTTTTGGTGACTTTTTCGTTGAATGTTTGCTGCATATTCACGTAATAATCGCTACATGCGCCATTTGCTCACCAAACATTTGGTAAACATTCTTCAAATCGATGATTGTTGGCCAAATAATCAACAGAAGTTTGCCACTGATCTCAAAACAATCATCTCTTCATTGCCAAATGATCGCAGATTCTGTTTTTTGTCACCAAATTGTCGCTAGTGAGTTGTCAACTGCTCGCATCTCGCAGTCACACGATTTTCTTCCCATCGGCGAACAGTTGGTGACAAATTTGGTGATAAAAATATTGACGGAATCGGCAAATAATTGGTGATTTTCGCGATGATTTGGCGCCGAAATGGTGATTGTTTTGAGATCGTTCTGCAAACATTTGGTGAATATCGGCACGGGTGGCGATCAAAAGGCGAACTGGAGACTGTTTGGGAACTGTTTGTTGAACAAATGGCGAATGTGTTGAGTAATACGTGAATATTCTGCGAACATTCCGCGAACGAGAAGCTTTTTTCTCCTATAATAATGCAATTGTTTGGTGATTTTGAGATATAAGGCTCCATGAAAAGTCGCTAAAAATTTGAACATTTCGAAAACTTAAGGAGAATGTGAGGTGAACATTGAGAACGTTTGGCATAAGAGGAGCACGTTTGAGCAAACTTAGGGAATGTTTGGGTAAGATTTGGGTTATTTTACAAATTAGGCATTCGCCAATGTCGCCAAAAAGACGCCAGCCCGGAGAGATGCCCCTTTAAACGTCTCGATCTACAACAAGTCTCAGATAATGTAGTACTGACGTGTGCTCTGGAGTGTGTGTTGGTGTCTTTGATGGCGGGTAGGTAGCGCCTCCTACCAGCTATCGTCTTCACATAGCCCAGTTCTCGGCAGCGCTGTACAGAGTCACGAAGGTACTGACGAACTCCTGCCAAACAACATTTAATCACTGAAACATTCACAAGTGGAAACAATGGTTGACTGGAATACATTTCTACAAAGTTTTAATATGTATCAAAACCCTTCTGATGGTACGTTGAATTACTATCCTCCTCTTACTAGGGTCAAAAACACCTTTATCAAACCCTTCGGTATGAAAGACTCGTCCCCTTGGAATTAGAAGGTGCTAAACTGCAAAGTGGCAGTTTAGCACCTTCCAACTCGAAGGATAACTGTTTTTTTTCAAATTGATCACATGTAGCTGCAGAACTCAAGTAAAACATGAACTCTAAATCACACAGTATTACTTTTCACGTGTAAAAGTGTTCTGAATACCATTATACCAGCCTCAAACAAGTGAAAAACGAAATTCAAATCATTTTTAACACTATATTTTTTCCATAAAGGTGATAGTGTGAGTTTTAAAATATGATGGATACACGTACATGGTTCCCAGAGATCTGGATAGGAAATTCCATGACTATTCAATGACTTTCCATGCGCATTTTTAAAGAATTTTTATGATTTCATAACCGAATAAAAATGTACATTTAAAACGGTACAGCCTCCACCAACACAGATGCCCGATCTATACCCACTTTATAAAGCAAAACCGTACCCAACGGGTGTCGGGGAGTTTCTTACTTTTCACAGGTAAAATATTTTACAGTTAGGTGGAGTGTCAGTGTCATTGTGTGTCAAAATTGTATGTAATAAACACATGTTTCTCAAAAGAAATGTGCGAGATATTTGTGAAAAATCAAAATTCCATGACTTTTCCATGACTTTTGGCTAAATTTTCATTTCCCAAGACTTATCCAGGCCTGTATTTTATTTTTTCATTTTCCATGGTTCTCCATGATTTTCCATGACCGTGAGAACCCTGACGTACATGTAGCTACTCATTTTTTTCATCACAATGTGCCTGTCTAGATTTTTCCAACAGAAAATTAGAGAAATACCTGTGTATCTGGCCTTGAACGTTTCCATGAACACAGCAGCGTCTTCTGCGTCAACTTGGAGCTGCTCTGCCAGTGACCGAGCTCCTATGCCATACAGCATACCGTAACACACCTAAAACAAGGGTAAAAAAAGGGCATGTGGTCAACAGTATACAAATAGTGTGGTGTACTGTGCTAAAAAAATAGAATTTAGAGATAAATAAGTCAATTCAGCTTCCGTATATATACAGTCTTAAACCTTCCAGCAGTTGGATCGACTTTAGAAATCGGAATCTGAAGTCTACAGATGTCAGATTGTGATGTCTAAAGTCGAGCCAAAGGTTTGTCTAGGTTGTTAGTTTTACGAGAATCTGACGTCTGTGCTGACGTCTAAAGCCGATCCCCGCATGAATCTTGACGTCTGTGCTGACGTCTAAAGCCGATCCCCGCATGAATCTGACGTCTGTGCTGACGTCTAAAGCCGATCCTCGCATGAATCTGACGTCTGTGCTGACGTCTAAAGCCGATCCCCGCATGAATCTGACGTCTGTGCTGACGTCTAAAGCCGATCCCCGCGAGAATCTGACGTCTGTTCTGACGTCTAAAGCCGATCCCCGCGAAAATCTGACGTCTGTGCTGACGTCTAAAGCCGATCCCCGCATTGAAATAATGTATTATTTATAATGGCTGTAGACCCATAACATAGGTATTCAAGTGAAACGGAAAAAAACCAGACATTTATGATGATTTTAAATTTGGTCTCCATGGTCTATACAGAATATTTCCGCGTTGTAAGGGTTAGGCAAGTTTCCAACAAAATAAAATGCCACTGAAATTTGATAAAAAATATTCTGTGGTAGATGCTGAGTTAATCAATAATTCAACTTGAAAGATGATTATTTGTTATAAATAGGAATATTTATCGTCATTTGATACTGGAAATTGCGTCGGCAAATTCAGCGTCACATAAATAATAGCAAGCAATTTCAGCTGCTAACAGCAACAGCAAGGTTATTTTTAGTAAATATAAGTTGATAAAGGACGAATATAATATGGGTGACTTTACCTGCCTTGCAATACATCCTACATATCAAATTGTAGTAAATGGCTAGATTTTGCTGGCAACCTTTCCTGGTAGATTCTACTAACATTTTTCAATAGTTCGTTGACAATAAAGTGCTGCGCATATCATACATCTGAACCCTTTTAGTGCCGGAATCCACGGAGTGTGGCGTTTACAGAATCTGAAGTCGATTCACGCACTGAAAGACTAAATTAAATAATGGTAAACTCATAAATTGAGCTTTGATCTCTTGGTTTATATAGTAATATTTAGGCGTTTTAAGGGTTAAAGAGGGAAATACGAGGAATATCAGGCAGTAAGATCATTGTGCTAAGCAGGAATTCGGTCACGAGAATTTTGGAAAATAAAGAGGAAAATTGTTGCCCTGGGGTTCTATCCACGAACTGACAGCCCAACACATTAGAGCCACCTGGTGATCAGTTGTGCACCGCCATAGCCATTAAACGGCTCGAGACAGAAGTGAGTCGTCAGTCTACAGCACATTCTCACTCTGCTGTGGTTGGCTATTCTGAAATTGATAAAGTTAAAATTGATAAATTTAAAATTTTTCATATCCCTTCCTGAAATCGCACATTTTGTCTTCTGTAAATGGATTAGCTTGCCAGATATCAGGCATTTTAAGGCAAATAATGGCCGATAATCTGTTATTTTGAATTTGATCAAATTGCAATTTGTCAAGGTTTATCCCTACCTGAAACCACACATTTTGTTTTATTGTAATGGTCTAGATATCTAGCAGGCTTTGTCAGATATCAGGCATACTAAATAAAGTCTGATAGTCTGCCATTTTGAATTCAATCAAGTTGATAATAATTTCAGGGTTCATCCTTCCCCGAAATCCCACATGTTGCTTTGTACATGTGGTAATGGTTTAGCTATCTGAAGTGGTTTTCATGATATAAGCCGTATACTATGTGGCTATTAATAAGTTTATTTGGCTAACAGGTATTATGAATTTAACTTAATATGCCTATATGAAAGTAAATAATAGGTGATATGCTATATAGGGATATATTTTTTCCAGTGTCACTGCCCATGAAAAACACACCTCCTAAAAATATAATTCAGACAAACCTGCTTGGCTTGCTGGCGCTGCTCAGCCGTCACTTGATCGGGCTCGATTTTTTTCATCTGGGCGGCTATGGTACGAAAAACGTCACCGCCGCCGTTGAGTATTTTGATGAGCGCCTTGTCTCTGGCCAGATGAGCAATCATCCTCAGCTCAAGCTGTGAGTAATCCGCCGCCAGAAGAACACCATCTGCAACACATTTAGCCTCCAACCCTTAAAACGCTGAAATATTTACAATAAAACATGGATATTAAAGGATTTGTTTTATTTTGAAATCATCATAAATATCTTGTGATGGGTCTACAGCCATTAGAATTTCTTAAATTCTTTTAGTGCGGGGATTGTCTTTATACGGCAAAATCTGACGTCTACTGACGTCATATTTCATATTACAGACGTCATATTTTTATACATAAATATTTCAGCCCTTTAGGGGTAAGTCTTGTGGCAGTCAAAGGGTGCTATATACCACTCATCTGAGTGGTTTATAACATGTTTTGAGGGCTAGGGATGGGTCATGTATAGTCCTGTAGCAGTCAACACAAAACATGTGTATAACATTTATACAACTTCTCCCCAACGTCATCGACGTTGGTTCAACATTGTATAAGTGTTATACAAATGTTTTGTGTTTACTTTGGTAGCAGTCAAAATGTGCTATATACGACTCATCTGAGTGGCTCATAACACACTATGACTGCTAGAGTGCGTCATGCAAAAGGCTGCCATTTTTCCGATTTGTATTTCTAGTAAAATCTTTCATCTTTGTTAATTAAGTCTCAAAACGCCAGTGGACTTGAAGTTCAATGCGATTCATAACTTCAGGTGTCATTTACCAATTGCATTTGCCCGAATATCACAGTGTTTGAATGTTTTAACGTACAAAAAAATGAAAGGATTTACATGAAACTTATACGGTGATAATACCATAGGTGTGTCTCGGGCCAAGGAACAATCTAAACCATGCGGATGATCCGGAATACGATCCGCAACGTACAGTGCCTTTAGAGGTTTGCAGTCTGCCTAGAGTTTTCGTCTAGTTTATAAATGTTATCACTCTTAAGAAAGAAATCAGGGAAAAACAACTCAAATAAGCGTAGACAATTTAGGCAATTCATACATATAGAATGAACTGTCTCGGGACATTTTCACCAGAAAAGTTATAAGGGTCAATTCCACACAAATACAAAACATTTGTATAACATCGGCCCAACGTCTTTGACGTTGGTCCAACATTGTACAAATGTTATACAAATGTTTTGTGTTTGCTGGCTTACCATTGAACGGCACGAAGGCGTGTCTCATGCTGACGGCGAACGTGGATCCCCGTGTGGTGGGGGTGGTGATCCTGGCCACAGCCACCTGGCCCTGCTTCCGACGACTGCCCTTCAGGCCTGCCGAGTCATGCTGTGTGGGACTCTCACCAATAATCTCTGAAAAATACACAGTTAGGATGATAAAAGTTAAAACTATTCCCAGCAAACACAAAACATTTGTATACCATTTGTACAATGTCGAACCAACGTCGAAGACGTTGGGCCAACGTTGTGCAAGTGTTATACAAATGTGCAAACACAAAACATTTGTATAACAATTGGGCCGACGTTGTAGAGATGTTATATAAATGTTTTGTGTGTTGCTGGGTTGATGCGACGCTCCAGTTAGAAGGTGATGGGGGGAGGGGGGGGGGGGCTGGCAGAATATATATAGATCTATAAACTAAAACTTTTACCCTAAACGCTCGATGCCTGCAAACTGGGTGCTACAATACTTATAACCCAGTATATACGAGACGTTAACACCTTTCACAGCTAAACTCGTTTTTAATCTGTTTTATTATCTGATCAAATCACTGTTCTTGCGAATGAAATGTGTCTGTAATATTTGCGAAAATACCCCCATGACATCTGTAGGTGTGTAAGGAGGCCACAATTCAATTAGCAGGGGTGCTGGAGTTTTTTAATTGGACGATTTTCTTCTTTCAACTCCTATCTGCAGAATTATTTTTTTCGAACTCTACATTATTTCAGTTTGTGTGTGGAGATAAAAAAATATTTCGCTTTCTGAGATTTGTTTCTGTCTACAAAGCTGGATCCCAAACTAGACCTACTATTGATCTGTAGGTTAAAGAGGTCATTTAATAATGCTGAGCGAAGCGAGTCTCAGTTCTCTTAAGGACCAATAAATTATGTTGCTCATAACATATTTTATATAAATAGTTTTATATATATTTATATATATATTTATATAAGTATTAATTTCAAAATTATTTTAGAGTTCAAGATGTATTCACAAAATGACCTTCAAACAATTATTTATTTCATGAAAATTTAGTCTGAAAATATTTATTTCACCACAACCCCCCCCCCCCCCTTGGTACTCCCCCTCCCCTTGGTTACGTGGTCGGCAATATCTGCGTTGACTTGGCACATACCATAGGACATCTGCATGTACGTCTATGTCGAATTATATCTATTATATATATTATATCCGTAGATCATAACCGACAAATTTCGTTTAATAGGAACGTCCTGTTATGGGTCGCAATAGCGCCTTTCAACTGGACAGACGACGTTGTTGCACATTAACACTTAAAGGGCTGAGATATTTTTTATATAAACCATGGAGACCAAATGGTTATTTCAAATCATCATAAATGTCTTAGATAGATATTTCCGATTCATTTAAAGACCTATATTATGTGTCTACGAGCATTATAATTGATATCTACTCCCAGAGACTGCGAGTCAACGAAATGTTGACTTAACCCTTTCAGTGCGGGGACGTCAGAATCTGATGTCTATAGACGTCAGATTCTGATGTCTAAAGACGATCCCCGCATTGAAAGGGTTAAGTCAACATTTCGTTGACTCGCAGTCTCTGGGAGTAGATATCACTACAAGTACTAACGTATAAATGTTTACAAAGCGCTTAATTTAATGGGGGAAGCATGTCACCGTCTATGTGGCAAGGTTAATCAACCACATCAAACAATCATGTAAACCGCTTCTCATACTCTGTTATGAATATTCCAAGGTTACTATACAGTGAACCAATGAATTCATTTATATTATAGTGTGGCACACCAAGTGATTTAGGTTGATCTGCTCTAGACACCGTGCCAGGTATGGTTATAAAAGATAGCTTTGTGTAAGAAAAATAAATAATAAACTCCGATCTGCCGATGCAGTCAGCGTAGATACAGTGGCGGATTTTTGTCAAATTCTTTAAAAAGGTCCCCTGCATTGGCCAAAATTGGGGACAACCCCCAAAACACCGGGCACCCCCTTCCTTTCTTCAGACCCCGGATCCGCCCCTGACATATAGTATACATTACCGATACAGCGTTATATGAAAGTCTGTGTTGAGCACAATAACTATTGAATAAACATTTCGTTCATATAAAGAGATATACAATCTTCGTATCAGACTACGTTTCCCTGAAAACACCAGACGTTGGCCCAATGCTGGGTTAATGTTCCACCACCGTCTCCAATGCCGGCCCGACATTAGCCCAGCATTGGGGGGCGGGGGAAGTCAGGTGTTTGCCTGGTGGACGTTTCTGTTGACATTATGATGTGTGTGATTACTGTTCAAAGGTGAAAAGGTTTTCTCCGGAGGTTTACAATGTTTACAGTAGAAGCCCATTGGGCACACGACGTTGTTGAAACGTCTCCAGGTCGGACAATCTCAAAACGCCGATCACTTCACAGCAATAATCGATCAATATGCCGCCAAACGGAGCACGTGTCAAGTGAAGTGAGTAATTGAATTGAAGTGAAATTTACGCGTGTCTAGTAATAGATTACGGACATTACAGTAATAATATATGCAAATATCTCTAAAAGTGAAAACAAATGTAGTTAAATATTGGAGCTAGTTCGATTCCAGGCGGATCTAACGAGCGTAGACTGCATAGAACGCTTGCATAGAGAGTGAAAATGTGACGATTCACACTTGAATCAACACATTTTGAAAAATAATTTAATACTTGGAAGATTTGCTGGGATTGTGCCATTCCAATTTAAACTGTAGGGGAAATAGTGCAGGGAAATTCTGTTAAATTGATACTTTGAACGATAAAATTTGCATCAGCAAAAAGTCAGTAATGAAATTCAGAAACTACCCATGTCGAGGTAGGCCTAGATAGATTTGACTTCTATTATTTTACACTAACCTATATTCATACACTGAACCTGCATAATACATTACATGATAACAAATATACCAAGTAGCAGTAGTAAATCATTGCTTTACATCACTTTTCGGCACAAATGGTATTTTAAGTCACATTGTATTACGATAAAAACGTTGTAGTCATTTGATGAGATGAATGATGTACAGATGATGATGTGAGGGTGGGGTGATAGGGCATGGTGGGTTATTGAGAGCGTTCTCCTTCGCTCGCCCGATATAAGGGGTTCTGGGCATGTCTAGGGGATCTACCCCCAGACATGCCCAGACGCCTGGAGACTTGGGGTTCGCTGTGCAATTTAAAGCTGAAACTCTGTGGCATTTTGCGCAGCTCCACTATCCTCTCCACTATCCTCGGGTCGGATAGTCCCCAGAGTAACAAAAGGAAGGGTAACTCCATTCATTCCCCGTGAGAGACCCAACGCCAACACACGCTATTGCCGCTTATTTAAGGCTACCACGGCCTACACCAGCCCATGCACTGATGCGGGTGCTGCATTGGCTCCGCTGTTGAGCGGAGGAACCAGGGTACGCCACTGGCAATCCGCCCGAAGATTATGGCCAGATACGAGGAGGCTGCAGCTGCCCTAGGATGATTGCTGTAGACTAGAGCTTCCGTACAATGCCCTACACAGCATTCAACAGACGAAACAGACCCCTTTTTAATCAGCAACAAATATACCAAACACGCATACGGTATTATGTCTTTACATGTAGGCCTAACAATAATACTGAATGCGGGAAATGATTACCTAGGAAATTATGATTTGTATAAGTGCCAATAATTTTTTTTTGCTGGGATCTAAAACAAATATTCCCCATTGGTTAGAATAGTGAATAAGATATTTTGGTTGCAAATAGGAAGAATATTTAGTATGCTATTCTACTCCTAATTTACATAACAAATGAATGACGGCGGTGATTGGCTGATCTCGTCACGTGACAGGTTGAACCACTCTTTCATTGGTTGGGGGTAGAATACTATAGGCTTACTTGGTCTAAAATATCGTACAAGCACTTGGCTGATGCAGTGACTCAAAGTCGCCCATAGACTTGAAAACCCCCAACACATATATAATAGACGAGGTTTTAAGGCAAAACTGAATATATGGTTGATTTATACAAATCAACAAATTTAAGATGGCCGCCATAGATTTATTTTCGGTCACTTATGAAAACTTGATGTACGATATTGCAAGGCATTTAACTCAACATAAGATCGATATATTAATATTTATAAAACAAGATGGCCACCATGGCCACGTTTTCGGACGCATGGTTATATAATATTTCTAAACCAGATGGCCACCATGGCCTCGTTTTCGGTCGAGTAATAAAATGTATCATACCCTCCAATATCCATACCCTCATTGAAACATCTAATATTGGAAATATATCCATTATTTAAAATTTAATCGCAAAATATGATATTTCAAAATGTTACAGTTCTCTCTCTTGCCCGTTTATTGGAAGAGTGAAAATAAATTACATCACATAACACTTTACTGCTTAATTAGAAAAATAACTAATAAGAAAATCTTTCAGATACAATGGATTAATAAATATACTTACCAACAAGAAGAGCCCAATTCACTCAAAACATAGACGTGATGAACGTACAATTATTATAAATGATTTTAAATGTCAGAATCGAACGGTAAAGTCGACAACCCCCGCACTGTAAACTATTTCTAATGGCCGTAGACCCATAACATAGGTATTCCATTGGAGCTGAAAGTGATAACTAAGGCATTTATGATGAATTCAAAACGCTTTAGTCACTTGATTTATATAAAAATATTTCAGCGCTTATAAAAGAACTTCTTGTGTTTGCTGTGAGCTTATACAGTTTCCCCTAGTTTTCCAGGATCTATAAACAATGTTGGCCTTTATGGATATATAGACTGAATGTTATAGTTTAAATGGAGCTGCTATTGCACGGCACTCATTGCCAGCGTTTAATACTTCAAAAATCGACACAAAATTAACTTGTATGAAATTTTGCTGACAATTATTTTCATATATCTTTTTACGACCTAATGCATTAAATGAAGTGAGATTGCCAAAAGCATGACCCGGGGATTCAAAGATTGCTTTGATGTTTCCCACAGTAAACGTTGTCTTGGTATTAAGGGGTCATGATGTGCTATATAAAGAGATGAACATACAACCGTTTAGACACCGCAACGACGGAATAGACGTCAGGAATGCTGTTACTGATCAGTTCGTGAACCTATTTCAACATTTTACATTTGATCCAGCAAATGCGATGTTGGTTAAACCCTTTAACCGCCGGTGCCGCCCTTATTCGTTTTTTACATTTTTATTAACATATCACATATCAGCTTTTAAACCAGTTAAAGATAAAAAGTAACATTAATCATCAAAATTTAAATTTGTTGACCTCCATTTTGTCAAATCTGACTTATTTTCATTCACTTGAAGTTGAGGATCGCGCCAGCGAGACACAACTTCAAGTGGGTGAAAATTCTCATTGATTAATTTGGCGGTTAAAGGGTTAGGCTTGAGCCAGCGGGATGAACTTCTGTGTTAGATGGGAAATTAGGGTGATTCTCCGTTTGATAAACAGCGATTCAAATGTTATGAATTCACCCAAAATACAAACAAGAAAATGGAGAGACTGGGGCCCATCCCAGAAAGAAATCTGAACGTTTATGTATGCTAAATTAACATCACATTATGAAATACATATTTCGAGCATTGTGACGCGCTACCATTTTACGGTATGCAACCATGGAAACGACAATAACAGGCAAAATTTCGATGTGCGGTGATATCCTATTATGATACTTAAAATGGACCAGAAATTAGCATGGGGTCGCATGACCACTGGTAAATGAGGATCAGGCACACGGCAGCGCGCTCATGGCATTGTTATGTTTACCTTACTCGTACACCGCGTGGAACGAGTATAAAAACTGAAACACAAGACGATAGCAACAGACGACAATAGAGCTTTCCCATCCAGTGTCAAGTAGACTACACGCAGGTATATCTAATGTTAACAGTCGTTTTGCAGTACTGTACACGAGTGGGCCTAATCGTTATTTGCGCACGTGAATGTCAACAGTGAATGTCAGTACTAGCCACCCATCGTCTTCTCGTCTTCAGTTGACATTAACACTCTGTGGTAGTCACATTTGCTCGTGTTCTAATTCTAGCTGAGGTACGTGATACTTGCTTTTATATTTATTCCACGATCGATTAGTTAGGTTCACACGTTTACAATTATTTTACTCATATAATATACAATATATTTACAGGATATGCCTATATGAAATCAGGTTACTTTTGTATCCCAGCTTGATCTATATCACATTTCAATTATTACTGTCAGTGACTAGATCTATACTGTTCTGCAAAACCAAAATGCAGTATCTCTTCTCTTGTAAAGTAAGCAGATACTGCATGCCTTTTGTCTTTGCACGGCAGCATAGCAGTCGGTACAAAAACGTGTGTTTATTTGAATGGACCAATGTTACTAACATTAGCTCACAATTTGTCACGTTGAACCAGTATATAATGGAAGGCTTGCATCTCCAGGAGGGTTCGTAAAACATATTACAACCTTACACTCAAATTGCAGGGGTACACTATCCAGTGAGCGCAGTAGAGAACACTGCTTGGAGTGTCATTTCAGCCTATGTTGTGTATTGTATAGTAAGAGTGAGAATATGTCAATCTCAGTTGTTTTAAAAAATATATATGTGAAAATATGCCGTGTTTTATGCTATCGACGTATCCTGACAACTTGTACTGGTTAAACATAATACCGCTATTAAAATTAAATCATTTAAATTTTCACCCACTTGAATTCGTGTCTCGCTACCGCGACCAACAACTTCGAGTGGGGGGAAATTTCCCATATTTGATCAATTTGAGACCAAACATTACAAATATTGATGTTTGAACACACATTGCGCTCCGAATAACTGTGATTTAAGCGGCTAATAAAACCACGAAAGTCACACTTGGTGGTTTAAGGGTTAAAGTCAGCCACAAATTTCATCCTCCCGTCCTTAGTACATAACGACTCCCTATATGCCACTCTTAAGGAGCGGGTAGATACGGCCCTTTAGTGCCAAGGGAACGATATTATTATATGTTTTAATCCCCAGAAGACGATATTATACGTAAGATAACATCATTATTTTAATTCCCAGTGGACGACATTATACGTTGACTGCTTAATATAAATCAGGCATTTTAATAACGCTGCTTGTGTATTTCAGATTTTGTGAGGCGTAGAGTGTCACCACACAGCTATGTCGTGATGTGTAGTAGAGGTGACAGATGACAATATGCCCAGGGGACACTCCAAACGCCTCAGCTCATGGAAAGACCAGCCTAAACTACAGAAAGCCTCATTTAACACAGGTAGGCTAAAAAATTCACGATCTCCCTCTAGCCTTTCAGTGCGGGGACCGACTTTAGACGTCAGAATCTGACGTCCATAAACGTCAGACTCTGACGTCTAAAGTCGATCCCCACAGTGAAATAATTAAAAAAATTGCCATCAATTCATGCCAGGACCCTTCAGCCGTAGGCTCTGTCCATCAATATCAATAAATAATGAGAAAAATGACCCCCACTACCACCATGTCATTTTTTTTAAATGGCTGCGGCAGCCATTTTGTTATCAATGGATTCATCCCAAAAGGTAATCAGATCATCAGAAATACCTAGAGAACTACCATACCAAATTTAAATGCAATCGAACCAACGGTTCATAAGTTATCGTGCCCACAAGCTTTTTAGGCGGCCATCTTTTCTTAAATGGCTGCGGTAGCGGCAGCCATTTTGTTATCAATGGATTCATCCCAAAAGTTAATCAGATCATCAGAAATACCTAGAGAACAACCATACCAAATTTGAATGCAATCCAACCAACAGTTCATAAGTTATCGTGCCCACAAGCTTTTTAGGCGGCCATCTTGGAAGATGGCCACTTATGGCTTGGTACAAAAAAAATATATGGGATAATTTGCCCACGCCCATTTATGATGATTTCAAATAAACATAACCTTTGGTGTCCATGGTTTATACAGAAATATTTTAGTATCCTAATCACGATTAAAGTCATTTTATTTTATTTTATTAGCAGATTAACATGATTAATAAATAAAATTGTATTTGGTTAGTGGATAATAAAATATTTCAATCTGGCAGATATATCATTATTAATAACTGTCATTATATACATTTTTATTTTATGATAATATGAAGATTTATCTGGTCTGGGAATACAAACATTCGTCACCCGAGATTTACTACTTAGGGACAGGGTTTCATGGAGGCCCTTTTTCCGGGGGAGCCTCCACCCCAAAATTAGTAGTAACCCAAAAATATGGCACATATTTCACAGCCTCACTGTTTTTTTCTCCTCAAACTTCAAGAAGTCCTCCCTCTTGAGCTTGTTGGTAACCCTGGATGAATTGTACGTGTGCTTTAATTATTTGTCATCACACGTTATTATTGATCTGGACTCTTATTGATGATAAGATCCCCGATATAACTGACATAAGTGGCATACTCAGGGATGACCAACGACTCCACGGTAGTTACGGCAATCAATCCATATATAAACAAACCATAATGCTGTGCAAAGCTAGAAGGTAGTAACTGATCACTTTTCAAGTAAGCAGTTACTGCCTTTTAATTTTAGAGAGCAGTATACACTTATCTTATATTCACAACACTGGGGACACCTCCTCACACTTCGCTAGCTGTGAACGGCCGCGACGTTTGCGCACCATCGCAAAAATGTTGGGTGAACGTTTCAGACATTCGGCCTTGTGTTAGACACACCCACATCGATACGTGTCTCAGCTAAGGTAACCTTATGATGTCGATGCCTCGAGAACATTGTCTAACGTCGACGCGACGTAGCTAGTCGCGATAATTTATTTCTAATTGAATATACCGGTCTTTCAAATTGAGTACGATCGTAGTGAAAGTACATATATTTTTTATAGTTGAATATATTTCAGTGAAAATAAAAATGTAAATACTTTATATTTTTGTACCCCCTCACAAAATCACGACAACTGACGTTACAATTCAATAACAGCATGCATCAAGAATAGACCATTGTTTAAATCAGACATTTTGCATATTTTTCATTATTCCAAAAAGCACAAAAAACAGCCAATAAAAATCACCGAATGTATTATATTATAACCAGAACGTTGAAAATATTCTGATCTCACAAACGTGAAGAATTGTAATATTTACACTGAACTAGATTTTATATGATGTAAGTTCAATATGGGCGCCCTGGATGACACCAGAATCCCATCAATAACCATGTGGTGTTTGAACCTTACAGCGTGCGCATCGACGTTAGACGGCAGAATTTGGCGTCTGTACACATCAGTAGATGTCTACGGACCCATAACATATGTATTCAAATGAACCGGAAATTATGATAATTTCAAACCCTTTAGTCTCCATGTTTTAAACAAAAATAACTCGTTGTAAGGTTTAAACCCTCTGCTCCCGATTGTTTGTTATGGAATTGCTGACGCAATTTTCTTTATTCAAATGATGAAAAATATATCTGTGTATAAAAATAGACATCTCTGAAATTGAATAAGTTGATTAACTGAGCATATTTCAAAAAATAAATTGCAGCGGTGTTGAATTTTGGTTAGAAATGTGTTTAAAACCGTATAAGGTCCTAGGAGCGAAAAGGGTTGACTAACGTTTATATACGGTCCTAGCAGCGCAGGAGTTAAACAAAACTACAATACTGCAAAGACAAACAGAGTAAAAATATACATGTATTCGAAAAGAAAGCAGTTACTGCTGTTTGTCTTTGCACAGCAAAAAGTTTTTGCACAGCAAAAAACAATTAGCGAACAACAGTATCTGCTTAATTGAAAGGTGAGCATTTACTGCTGTTTGCCAACGCATTGCAGAACAAATAGCAAAAGCAAAGAGCAGTAACTGCTTGGTTGAAAAGTGAGCAGTTACTGTTGTTTGCCTTTGCACGTCGGAATCTATTTTTATTGTTTGTTTTTTGTGTTGACAGAGAATGCCACGCTGGTGGTGGAGGTGGAATCCCTACAGGCAGCAGACCACTCATCACTGGAGAGCAACAAGCAGCTGTACCTGCAGGCCATGATGCAGTTCTACTCACTGGTACTCCAGGACTTTGACGGCATCTTGACGTCCGTCAAAAAGCGACTGATTATCGAGTACCAGTGTTTGAATGTGGAGGTAGACGCTGAGGAGAGTTTAGTTATAAAGGTGGTTTACAATAAGAAGTGTGTGGTAGCACTGCAGTGTGACCACAGTAGTGGTCAACTGGCTAACCTCATACAGCAGTCACTGGTCAGCAAACCAGTACTACATGAACTGGCACTAGCAGATCTCAAACTTAATATCAGTATCACTTGAATAATTAGTCATGTCTTAAATGGACATTTTGTAGGCAGCATAAAATGATATAATATGAGTACACGTATATTGCTGTATTTATTTAAAAATGTAGTATTTAAATATCACCAACAACTGTATATAAATTGGCTTCCTCATGTGAGTGATATATCACTTCATTTTATAAATACAGTACATGTATATAATAAAATGTATCAGAGTTGAAAAGACTAATCTTTCTCATCGATTGGATTGATTGTTTCATTAAATATTTGATTGATTAATTGGTGTGATTGAATGATATGATTGATTGTGAAAATGAAAAGCATGAAGACAAAATTTTTAATCTGGGATCAATTTTTTTGTTTTACTAAGACCCACTGTTGGCCAGGTGCTAGGCCAGCGTCGTAGACGGTGGACTAACATCAGGCCAACATTGATACAGCATTACATTCATGGCTCCTCTGTAAATATCTCCTTATCAGAATTCAGAGATCTACAGTACCACGGCCAGTAGTACTTGGCATTAAAATAATTAGCATGTGCCAATTTTTGTGATAATAGTATGTTTTTTTACAATGATGAGCATCGTATCTCTCTTCTGAAAAATTCGATGACGACTGTCTCCTGTACAGGGAGCCTAGAGCCAAGGAGGATAGGGATCATTCAGGATTTCCTAACCCTTACAACGCTAAAATATTTTTATAAAAACCATGAAGACCAAATGGGTTTTTTCCAATTCTAAATAATCATAAATGCTATTATAAATATTTAATTATTTCAGTGCGGGGATCGACTATAGTCGTCAGATTCTGACGTCTACAGTCGGTCCACGCGCTGAAAGGGTTGAAAGTAAAACAAAATGGCCAGATATCGGAGGAATGAATGAATAGGGTTTAGGCCAGCTGTGAACATATACCAGTGGGCTAAACTGGGCCTGGATAACCTCCTCTCGGGTCATGGTGGCTCCCCACAATACTGAATTTGTAAAAAGTGAGCGGGAAAGAAACATTTGTTTCTTTGAAACTTGTATGCCAGAACAGGAGACGAGCCCGTGATCTCCCGACTTTCCAAGCAGGCAGCTTTAACCACTGCACCAGGACCACCACTACCATGCTGACATCACAAGCTCTGACAGAGAAAGAGACATCCATTTTTAAATAGGTTAATTCAAATACGCTCACTAGATTTCGCCAGCTGAAAAAGGCCTAGTTACCACAGAAAAAACGTGCATACTTACAATAAATGTATTATACTATAAAGTGGTTCACTGAATATGAGACCTTCAGCGGATTATAGCACCTATTTTAATCTAAAGATTGATTTAGTCGCATTGTGTGGAGCAATATGTATGCAGAGATAATACATGTATTTGTGATTCATCTGGGGGCTATGGGGAAGGTTCAGGCAGCATTGGCTTAATACTGCAGAACCACTCATTTTTGTCAACATTAAAGTAAAAGGTTTTTTTTATGTGCTAGTAAACAAATTAGCCTATTTACAATCCAGAAGTCAGTGAGGGTACAGACCACACAAGGGTAATTAAAACCTTCTCAAGCCTGAATTTACCATTGTCATTTTCATCCACTACAAGTCGGGAATTGCTGTCGCAATTCTAGACTTGCAGTGGATAAGGATGACTTAAAATGGGTGAAAAATTGAAAAAAAATGTCCATGCATTGGTGAACCAGTTTCATGGAGATTTTCATTCTAAAACCCTTACTAAATTAAATGTGTTCACAGAGATTTAAAATGATGCTTTAATGCATCGTGGGGGTTTAAAGGGTAATTAATCAGCGTGTCCTACAAACCAATTCGTAACACAGAAGGCCAAGCCGACTCACCTCATAATCGTGCACTGTATCTACAGAGAAAATCTAGCGTAAAAATTCTTAACTCGATTGCAGCGAAATAAAGAAGAATGGGATATAGAAGGTTCTTTAATAGCTGCCTTGCTATTAAAAGATGGGGATGTAATAAATGAATAAGGAAAATAGATGACAAGGTATAGAGAAGCAAGATGTTGAATAGAGGTCATTTTTATAACTACCATGCCATAAAGAGAAGCTGTACTGTAAGTTAAGTTAACAATCAACTTCTCACATCATGCACATAAATAGAAACAAATAAGATCAAATCATAGAAGTAATCTCAACAGAAAACAAAATGAACTCGATGGAATTATTGTTGTGAAATAAATTAGAGGGGGGCGTGTAACAAACAGTTCACATAAGAAACCAGTTTTTACCACTCTACAAAGCTGTCAGAGAATAATTTCAAAGTTGTCTGTCATCCTACAATGAAAAATTATCGGCTACAGTGTACAATACAGCTTGAGACAAAATAGCTCCTATTTATTTAAGGTTTAAAATAATGTTTTAAGCGACAGATAAAAAATATATTAATAGCTACTCATTTAAAATGCTTTCACAAACAGGATTCAAAATAGAAAATCATTTTAATGCACCTTGGTGGGCTATTAAAATGCCATGCTGAATAGATGTATAAAATACACATACATGTATGTATGCCTGTATTTTTAAATTTTAAATATAGACATTTCACTCAAAATATTTCACTCAATACGGATTTATTTAAATTTGTTTTAATGCATTTATCAAATTTAAAGGAAATTTTAAAGAGTCACCCAATGAGGAATATATGCAAGCTCTAACCTGGGAGTTCTATGTCAAAATCTTTGGGTATATTCTGTAGGTTAGGTTCTGACATGGTGACTCTCCCGGTGGCTGTGTGTGTGGTACTCATACCGTGTATCCTCAGCATGTCACCGAGGCCCAGACACGTGAGAGCTTCACGCTGGAGAGGGAACACCACCTTAGACAAGGCCATGCTAATACGTCTCCACTCTAACACCAGGCCGGGCAGGGCGTGCAGCACCCGTAACTTCTCCAGGATCTCCTTTGAAGTGCTGAATGAGTTCTTTTTAGAGTTGCCACCTTTTCCACGCCTTGATGGTCCGAGAGTTTTGAGAGCGCCTGCCGCTATAGGAGCTGTGACATCACCGGACGGTGGCAGCTTAAGCTCTACGAAAAGAACCTGAAAATATAAAAAAAACCCTGAAATACTCGGACACAACCCTTCGTACCATGATCAGGAATATCATACACTTGGAGATCAAAGAGTGCACGAGACAACAGAAATGCCTGCAGGCTACTGGATGTGACTATTTGCCAAGTTCGATGGGCAACTATCAGAAGATAGATAAATGTTTTTTTTTAATTGAAATATGACACTAAACCTGTATTTCTTTGTTATCAATTTACATCAATTTGTACATATTATTGGGATGAAAACAGTATATCAACTAGATTTGCCTGAGGGGCAAAGCTTGCGTCTCCACCCGCTTCACATAGTACATTACTTATAGAGAAATACAGTACTGTCACTAAATTTTCATGTAAACCACGTGAAACTGTGATGTCAGAATCACACCAAAATCTAATCAACATATGGCCAGGGTAAGTTGCTTGGAACAAATCGGTGAAGCAGTTCGAGCTCTTGAGAGTAACCTGTGATCCGCGCCATCCTGAATTTTGTTGAAAAAATGAAAAACAATTCTCTTGATTTTTATCTCAGGGCCACTGAGCATACACAAAAGATAAAATTCGGGCTGTATAACCATATTACCAAATTTTGAAAATAGCCAATATGAGCAAAACTGAAATATTAGCTAAAATCCTAAAAATGTAAAAAATATATTAGTTTTTATTATCATAATCACACAAAAAACTAATCAGCGCACATCCAAATCCATGAAGCGATTCAACCTCTAGAGAGTGATACAGGATTTTGGCGGCCATCTTGGATTTTGTTGAAGCTGAAAAACGCCCAAAAAAATTACCGGCCAAATTCCTTAGGGCCAATATGCCGCATACTGCAAATATTTAGAAATAGTCCGAGCAGGGGTGTATAGCTATATTACCAAATTTTGATGATAGCCAAAATGAACAAAACTGAAATATCCGCTAAAATTCTGAAACGTAAAAAATTCAAAGGTTTTATTATCGGAATCACACCAAAAAATAATCAGGACATGTGCAGGGTAAGTCTTTCCTTTAAACCAGACATAAAACAAATCCGGGAAACAGTTCAAGCTGTAACGACATAGGATTTTGGCGGCCATCTTGGCTTTTGTTTAAGAAACTTGAAAACGCAAAAAAAATTACCAGGCAAATTCCGAAGGGCCAGTATGCATACTGCAAATATTCTGAAATAATCCGAGTAGCGGTTTTCGAGTCAGAGCAGAAACAAAATGCGGCAGCGGCGTTGGGCGGACTCAGCAAAAACAATAAATATCCCCCACCACATAGTGGGTGGAGATTTTAAAGGTAGGAGAGCAGCCCCTTTTTAGGTGGCGATGGTAATAATACTAGCGCCCTTACTGATAACATCGGTTTTGTCATCTAGGGATAGCATCATTGAGGGCGCCCTAATGGTAAAAAGTATGGTGACGTCAAAGGGAACACAAATTTATTTATTTAATATTTGTTGAGACATTCTATACAAGGTAAACTAAATCTAAGCTTCTGAAAGGATGCCTAAAATAATTATCAGTTATTATATGGACCCCTGCTTACACCAATATCATCAGATTGTGGTTCAATACTTTTGATGCGTACTGTAACACAACAGTTCACCCATTAGTGGCAAAAGGCTTTCACTGAGTAACCCTTCACAAAAACAATTTTATTTTACATACAGATATTTGTCATTATAATTGTCTACACTCTATTTATATTTTTAGATTATCAAGTCTGCTTTATGCACATGTAATTGGTATTTGACAAAATAAAAACGTGATAAAATAAAAACGCCACATAGGATTTAAAATCGCCGAATGAAAAATGTTCAGCTGTATGTATGTTTCCACGTGGCGTTGACGGTATGAACCAGCAATCTCTACACTTTTCCACAAACTCAATTGAAAACGAGGGGGGTGAGTAGAATAAAAAATACATTTTGACAAATAAATGGAATTTTAGGCTATCAGACGTTTTAGAAAGTATGCAATATGAAATGATCATTCTAGTTCATTGAACGTCTTAAGTAAGCCCTAATTACCTGATTATAGCTATAATAAGAAAAAAGAAAGGAAAAACTGGTGAAAATTGGCAAAAATGTCTGGTTTTTCCCACCCACAGAAATAAGGGTGCCCTCAATAATACTACAGTATTGCTAGATGACATCACCGATGTTATAAGTAAGGGCTGATGTTATAAGTAGCCAGCTAAAGAGGGGTTGGTCCCTGGTCTCCTACCTTTTTAATGAGTGACGTGTTTTTCGGACAACCTTGCATTTTTGGCGGGCTACCTCAAGCCATCATGAACAAAGTTCGGGGCTACTACCTCCAGGATTAACTTTGAAAAGCCCTGAGAGTATACACTGCATAAATGAGAGACACATATGATACTTTATCTGCAAGTGATTGATGAGATTAAATTAATCCACTTGATGAATCAGTGTAATATAGAATTAGCTCCACCTGGTTCACTATCACATCATCGCATAGTAAAACACTCAAATTTGACTTCAATGAGCTCAATTGATTACCCTGAAAACGCTGATTATTTGTATGTAAACCATGGAGACCAAAGGGTTTTTTTCAATTTGAAATCATCATAAATGTCTTAGTTAGCTCTTTCCGATTAATATGAATACTTATGTTATGGGTCTACAGCCATTATAAATATGTTTTTACTCTTAAAGTGCGGGGATCGACTTTAGATGTCAGAGATGTCAGATTCTGAAATTGATCCTCACACTGTAAGGTTTAAAGCGCTAAGCAAGACTGTATCACTGTTATTTGGAATGTAAAGGGTGTTTAAAACTTGAAGATTCGCAAATGTTTTGTCTTAAATTAAACAGATGTGAGTAATTTTGACTCAGTTGTGGGTCCCGGTAGCAAGACTTCAAGTGTGGGTGAAAATTTAAGGGCTGATAATGATTCACACCAAACTGCTGACATGCCATCGTTTTTCAAAAAGCTAGTAAATTGAAATAATCCTTACCATTTAGTTATAAAATCACAGGGCGCTAATAATATCTTACATGTAGATTTAAAATTGCTTATTGTTTTTGCAAAATTAACTCTGTCTTGCTATTGCAACACACAACCTTAAATGGATGAAAATTATTTAAATATTTGAGAAAAAAAGTAAATCTTGCAATTTAAAAACATATTTTAACAACAAAAGCTGCTAATTGAAGTGCTAATAAAAATACTTTAAAACATCTTGACACTTGATGGACATTATTGAACTTGTCCAAGAACTACTTATTAGTAACATGCATAACACATTTGAAAAGGATACATGAAAAACTTTGTGCCCACAAGTAAATGGTAATGCCAACAACGATGCCGACGCCGCCGAACTTCAATTGCAATAGCCTACCTTTTTTAATGAAAATTAAAAGGGGAACAAGGCCCAACATTGAACCAACATCAGGTGTTCCAGCTTACCTGAGCTATGTCCTCAGGAGAAGACAAGGAGAATGTGTGACCTGCCAGACCATAAGCCTGCTCCTCTAACGCTGCCAGGCGACCCTGCATTAACTGCTTCTGAGACTCACTCTCCTCATAACTAAAGCCTAGAGAAAACATGATCAAAACATGATCAAAACATGATCAAAACACCAATATAATCTCACCAGTTGCATTATTTAGCACATAGAATATTTTTTTAAATTTATTTGAATAAAAATGTTCATTCAGCCATTTTTAATACGATCACACAAATTCACTGATGCTGTATGTTTACACCCATTATGTAATGCCTGCTGAAAGCGTATACATAGTGCTCACCTTGTTGACATACACTTACACTGCAGCTTAAAATTTGCAGCATGTGTGGCTGGCGGCTGAGTACCGTATCCTCGCGCATAAACATGCATGCACTTATAAGTGAAAATCGACTGTTTTAGGCATGGCTCCAAAAATATTCTTGTACGTTTATAAGTGCACGCACTTATATTCGAATACCACTGTGTAACTCAAGACATATACTGCAGGAGAGAATAATATCGACATGTATTGACTTATAGAAACAGTTCCATTACTAGTATATTTCCATAATAATTCTAAAAATATTATGTTGATCGTAAACACAAACTACATTATAATTTTCTTTATAAACGGGTAGATATCAGGAGAGAATTGCTCCATAATATAGATATGCGCCGACAGTTCAAGCTGTCAAAGTGATAGTTATGGGTGTGATAGCTGAAAAGCTTGAACAAATGAAGTGTGATATGACAGTTCAGGTAGTGTCAACACCTATTGCCTGGAGTCACTCCGGCAAGTTAACTTCAAAGTACCAGTCAGAGATCACCATAGCGTTAGCTCAGTTTACTCTGGGATGGAATAAACCAAATAATTACGATTTTAACAAATTTGACGAAATTTTAATTTATTTTAATGTTCGATTATAAGTGCATCTTCAAATATAAGTGCATGCACGTTAATGCGCGGGGATACGGTAATTTCTGACAGGTTTTTTTCATCATAAAAAACATCTGAGTTCAATTGATATTATAAACCATTATATTTCAAAATCAGTCAGTTATCTCAAAAACACTAATAGATCTGCTGAATTTTATCATCCCTGACCTTCTAATACTCACCCATGCCATTCAGCTCCATGCGCGCCAGTACAACTTGTGAGGGCATCTCTGTGTTGATGAAGGCGTTGTGAAATCCGGCGGTGTCTAGCTGTTGCTGGAGAGGAGACATGAGATGTCTGACGAGCACAGCCTCCATGGCTGACCTCACCCGCGCTGTACCAGCCCCCTGTGTGGTCACCCCCAGACTGCCTGTACCAGAGCCACTGGCCACTCCTACAAAAAAAAAACAGCACACAAGAAAAGATATTTCATTGTATATGGTGAACTTGAGAGGCATACAAGTAAAAGTGTGCACATTTTCAATTAGCAAGCAGAGCATTGCATACAGCATTCTGGCTACTGGGTTGTCAGTATAAACCCCTATCCTGCTGATCATTACAAGCAGAGCATTGCATACAGCATTCTGGCTACTGGGTTGTCAGTGTAAACCCCTATCCTGCTGATCATTACAAGCAGAGCATTGCATACAGCATTCTGGCTACTGGGTTGTCAGTGTAAACCCCTATCCTGCTGATCATTACAAGCAGAGCATTGCATACAGCATTCTGGCTACTGGGTTGTCAGTATAAACCCCTATCCTGCTGATCATTACAAGCAGAGCATTGCATACAGCATTCTGGCTACTGGGTTGTCAGTTGTTATGTCTGGCGGTTCGTCGATTATTTTATATTATTATTGCCATGTTTTTTTTTACACTTCTAGCTCGGAGGGGGTTAAACATACTGAATCAATATATTTTGCAAGGTCTGAACCCCTGTCAAAAGCTCCGATTGACTGGTCAGGCTAGTGTGTATTACTTGGCGTACTTTCTGCTCTTCTGCTTTCTCATTGTAGCAACGTTGTAGACGAGTTTCTGACTTCGCTGTGATGTACTATTGGTGTACGTTTTCTTCTACCTGGTTCGGCGCTGTCTTCTGCTACCTCCTGGCGGCGTTCTTGTCGTCACGCTCTCTGCGCTCCTGATGGTCGTCTTGGACTGAGTGTACGTCCTTGTACACTCCTTGTACGCTCAGCTTATGTTTGTCGTCTGAGCAGCAATAAAACCGGGAGCTGTGCGTGTTGACTTGAGTGGTTCGGTGGTTCTGGAGAGGCACAGCGGTTACCAGTATAACATCCACCTTTTATTCTACCTGCTGCGGTGATACATCTATTGCCAGTTAGGCAGTACCCACTGTAGGCAGCTGTAGCGGCAGGTAGATAGATGTGACCTCTCCACCACAAATACGCCCAGAAGACTCTGAACATCAGAATGCTATAGAGCGGTAAGGAAGTGTGCCAACACTGGCAGACCAACGGTAGCTGGTTTGAGAGCCGGGGTGATGATGAAAGCCTTTCTGGTAAAAACATTATAAACTGTAGGTACCCGCAGGTACGCGTCGAGAAGAAGAGGGAATTCCAGTCATTGAATAGAATCTAAACACGGCTCCTGTTAGAGCCCGGCTGATTGCTGTCAGCAGTTTAATTAGTAGAACTGAGATTATGGGATTACGACGTATCAATTTTTTTGTATCATTTTTACAAATGTCAAATTAAAAATCAATATTTTATATTTCTAACATCCTGTGTTTTCTTGTTTCTCGCTGATTGATTACCGACTATACTGCTCGTAATCTCACCCTTTTCTCACTATAACTGTCTACCCTTAGTAAGCCGGTATTTCATTTTCCCAATCAAAATATAAATTAGTTTTAACTTGGCTGTTTTGGGTAACTTTTTTATTGAAGTTCGGCCTAGCTTACAGGTTTGGCTGAAGCTGTGTCCGGACTGTGAAGGTTCTCAAGGTCAAGGTCGCAACACAAATTAAACAAATATGAGTAGTTTTCAGCAACTTGAAGTTGTGGGTCGCGGTAGCGAGGCACAACTTCAAGTGGGTAAAAAAATATATAAATTACCTTAGCATGACAAGGGTTAAATTCCTTGATGATACAAAGTTAGATAATTGAAATGTAAATGAAACTGGGTGAATATTACACATAATTGAAAAAAGTTTAAGATATAAGGTCAGGCTTATTAGCTTACTCATTCAAGAAATTTTAACAATTAGCACCTACAGTATATTCTTTAAAATTGAAAAACAATATATGATTGTATATGTCAGATCATTATCACATAATAGCTCTAAATAAACAACAACATTTTTTTATTCGTAAGATGAAAGAAAAATGTAGAAGACAATAAATTAACAGTTTAAAGCGTTCAACAGTGCTGTATTTCAAATTTAGATAAAAATAATATTTTTCTCACCATCAAGTAGATAAAGCTCTGAGGGCAGCCAGTTGGTGACCATGCCGTGCATAGTGGCCTCTCTGGCTCCGGGGTCCAACAGCCAACTGGCTATGCGAGGATCCTGTCAAATAAATGCCAACCATTGTTGTTTACTAGGATTATATTTGGACTTTCTATTCTTCTAATATTTATTTTTCAGATTAACAAATGTTTATAATTTCAAGAGGAAAAATGAAATGAATGGGGTTTTAGGCCAGCTTTGTGCACATATAGGCTAAACTGGGCCGAGAGAACCTCCTGAGGATGGTGAGATGAATGGGATGACACTGCCTTTGAGACACAGAATTCAAAATTTGAGCCCTGGCAGTCTGAGGCTAAGTACGTTACTTCTCGGACACGGAGGCTCTACACAATTTTCAATTTTTCTGCTTATTAAATATTAAACTGCTTATATTTTTAATGCTAGACTGCATGGTATTGCAGCTCACGACAGACCAGACTGCCTGTTAGTGCAGCTGGATAACGATTCATTAGAAAATAGATTTGAATTGTGCCTCGCTGGCACAACCAAAAACTTTGAATTGGAAATGACTTAAATATATACAATTTAAATCTCAAATTTTCTAATAAAAAAAACTGAAAACAGGTATAGGCACGAATAGCACTTAACCATCATAATGCTGAGATATTTGTCTATAAACCACGGAGACAAAAGATTTATTTTCAATTGGAAATCATCATAAATATCTTATCTTAGCTCTTTCCGCTTCGATTAAATACCTATGTTATGGGTCTACGGCCATTAGAAACAAGTACATTCTTTCAGTGTCGGGATCGTCTTTAAACGTCAGAATCTGACATCTAACGACTGTCCCCGCACTGAAAAGGTTAAGGGCTGAGCATCCAAGAACACATTATACCTTGAATTTTGCATCCACAGAGATGCCGCATATTTGACTCAGCGTTTTGTACTGTGTTTTTAAATCAAATGATGCTATCTGAGGTTGTGATCCAGGAGGATCCCGGGATTGTTGTAATATCTGGCGTACAGCAGCCAGGCGTTCATCCACACTGACAGTCTGATCCAGAGGAGGTGGTGCCAGACTCTCATCCAAGTCACCTGTATACAAAGAAATTATAAGTACAGTACATGTATCACACATGTATATGAGGATTTTCCACTTATTTTCATTATAAGTAGAGCTTGTAATAGTGTTGCATATATAGATACATGTATAAACTATATGCACATAAATATACACCATTAACCCTTGTCCTGCTACGTCCGACCGTATAAGGCGTATATATATATGATTTTAGGCATATTTCAAGCCTAATAATATGTCCTGAGAAGGATAATAGAGTTTGTGGTAGATGTTCAGTTGGTCAAATAACTGAATTAAGAAGATATATATTTTTCAAAAAATATAAATATTTTTCGCCATTTGGACCTGGAAATTGCGTTAGCAATTCCAGCTAAAAGGTCTCACCACCCTAAATAAGGTGAAATCCGGCCAGGTGTCTACTAATAAAGGAATCATAACAAAAAATATTTTTAATGCTTCTGTTCTAACCTCTGTTGAATTAAAAAAATATATATAAACAGGCTATAATTTTGTGAATATTTAATAAACACACGTTGTTTCCATCATGCAGGATATCAGATATAACTGTTTCATAATAATCTCGCAGGGGTACAGTGGGTTAAAAGGATGTGTGTCTGGTCTGTAACAGAGGGTAAGAATTGGAGCTAATTTTGAGCTGTTCTGACGTTTATACACGTCCACAAATGACAACTATAATTGAAACAATTCAGCAGGACAAGGGTTAACAATTACGCTGCTGAAACCATGTATCTACAGTTTCAAGGAAGATTCAAACCAAATAAAAGGTCACAGAATTGATAGAATTTTTTTTTAAATTGATCAGTGAATGAAATCAATCAATTTTGGAGATGTCTATTTTTCTTAAATAGAAATATTTTTGTGATTTTAAGCTGGAAATTGCTTTAGCAATTCCAGCTTCAAATAATTGTAAAATATAAATGAACAATTCAGAAGTTCAAGGGTCAACCTTTAAAGTGTTATATTAAAGTAAAAGTTTAAACACACATTGTTTAAATACACATTTCTTTCCCAATACAAGTGAAGTAAAACCCTTAAAGCGCTAAATAAAAATAATAAATAAAACTTTAATTTCCCTTACTTGAATTTGTGTCTCGTAAACGCGACTCACAACTTCAAGTGGTTGAAGATTATTCATATTTGCTTAATATGAGACTAAACATTAGCAAATCTGGATTCAAAATATCCATTTCATTGTCAATAACAGTTATTAAATGGACTAATAAACCAGACTAAAAATGTTTATAGTGGTGCTTAGCGGTCTTAAAACGCTATAGTGGTGCTTAACAGCGAAAGGGTTAACACCCAGTCAACATCAGTCACAACTGTAATCGTTGTTATTATGTTTTCACTGATATTGGGAATTAAATGAGTCTTAAACACCAAGATTTGTAAACGTTTGGTCTCAAATTATTACAAAGAAAAATCATTTTCAACCACTTTAAATTGTGGGTCACAGTAGTGAGACACAATTTGCATCTACTCTGAAGAGATGACAGATTATCTGATGTATATTCTTCAGGCATGAAAGGGTGGGACTGTGCTGCTGATTTAAATGTAAAGCAAGTGTTGGGTTTATCTTGCAAGTGCAGTCTCCTCACATCAGCACTGTGAGACAGGGTTCTAAACCTTACAATGCTGCAATATTTTATATGAACCAAGAGAGCAAATGGTATTTTTCAATTTGAAATCATCATAAATGTCTTAGTCAAATCATTCTGCTTGATTTAAATACTGTACCTACATGTACAGCAATTATAATTATAATGTACAGCAATTATAATATAATGTACAGCAATTATAATTATAATGTACAGCAATTATAATATAATGTACAGCAATTATAATTATAATTACTTTACTGTATGAATGTAGGAGGATCGACTTTAGACATCAGATTCTGGGGTCTAAAGTTGGTCCCTGTGCTGAGAGGGTTAAAATGACTATATATTTGAGGCAAAAATAAGGATTGAAGAGCTCACATCTAAATACTTTTAAACATAGAACAGGTCCATTTCTATAAATGACAAAAATTCCCACAAACCGTCAATGTTATCTGTGGACAGTGCTAAATAATAAGCGTCCCTGTTCTCCCAGCTCACAGCAATACCAACCACCGCTATGTCAACTGCTGGGGCTGTAAGACCCCTCACCTGCTGTCTCAAAGCTGCAGATGTACCTGCTGTTTTTAAAGAAAATGGCAAGCATCAGCATTATCAGAGCGATACGACTAGAGATTAACAAAAAAAGCAGTCAATAAATACTTTGACCACCAATCTGGTCTGAGAAATAAACATTTAAAAAAATGATACTGTGGACAAACATTATGTGTCTGGAGAAGCAAGCAAAAAAGAAGCAAAGGTTGCGACATAATTGTTTTTGTAACATTTACCATTTTTATATATGTACATATATAAATGTATATATATAAATGTATATATATAAATAATGAACCTTATATATATCAAGTCTTAGATTATTTAAAATGTAATCAAAGCTTGGAATCATTCTCTTTATCAAATAACTTGATTGACAAAATATAATCCTTATCCTGTTAATTTATTTAAAGTTTCACCCACGCGAGGCTGTGTCTCGCTACCGCGACCCACAACTTCTAGTGGCTGAAAATTACTCATATTTGCTTAATTTAAGCACAATATTTGTAAATTTTGATGTTTAGACACACATTTAATTCACAATAACAAGTGATTTGGTCGGCTAATATAACAGATTAAAAAAGACAATAGTCGTGATCAGCATGATAAGGGTCAATGATGTAGCTATATCAGTTATATTGTTCTGAGAAGTTGACAGTCACATCCCAACCTTATGTTGTTTCAATGCTGCATCAATCTCCATTAAACCAACATACGCGGTAGTTTCAACAACGTTTTCTACTTTAAACAACTTTTACATTATGCTCTATTTACCTGAATGAAAATTTTCTCCTATACCTCCTCCAGTGGGTGCAGGCGGCAGTAGCCTCTCACAGGCCAGGCATAGTGAGTATGACTTCTGATGCATC
This sequence comes from Flabesymbios commensalis, assembly GCA_964017125.1. Lineage (NCBI taxonomy): Eukaryota > Metazoa > Annelida > Polychaeta > Terebellida > Flabelligeridae > Flabesymbios > Flabesymbios commensalis. The sequence goes on from OZ024907.1 coordinate 84,656,800, forward strand.
CATTCTTCCACAAAGTGCAGGAACAGTTGTTTGTCTGCGGCTACGTCTATAATGGTGAAGGCCTGATCCTCACTAGAGCTGTTGCCACAGAGGCTGAACTTGGATTGAGACGCCATGCCAGAGTCACTGGTCTTCTCGTTACAACTAGACACTGAGTGTCGCTGTCGGGGAGACCTTCCTGGTTTCTCAGTGGACCGCTTGGGGGTGGCAAGCAGGCCGCCGACAAGCTTGCGTGGAGTTGCTGTCTTGGAGTTTTCACACAAGCTATCATCTGGAGGTGTCGGCGGTACATAGTCGCTCGCCATACTACTGTTGGCCGAGTCATTTAAACTCTCCGTAGCCTGGTGATCGGTAAACAAACACTCTCCTTTCATCATCTTAGGAGGGGATATGCCAGCACTAGCTGTTTCAGTTTGATTTCTTCTTTTTCTACATGAGTTATTTTTGAGATCAGTGTATCTATCATTGGATTTTATTGTGGCTGGCTTTTTCCTGACAGATGAACCAATAGTGGATAGATTGTGAGAGATCTCACCACAGAAGGCATTAAGCATGGCATCAGTCTCTGGACTAAAGCAGTCAGACAGAGACGCATGTACAGCGCCGCTGGAAACCACCGCAGTGTTTCTGTCATCATTGTCACTATCTGTGGTCCCTTCATTCAGTATATCCTGCATTTGAGACACCGATAGCGCAAGGTTCATGTCAGCAGTAGAATTACCATCACCACAAGTACTAATCTCTTGTTCCGCTGCTCCAGCTGTAGCCTGCACAACACTCAGGGTATTTGTTTTATCAGTAGTATTTACTTTGGTATTTATCTGAGTCTGTTGTGTAACAAAGCTCTCACTCATTTGCATGGCCAGCTCTAAATCCTCACTTAAATCTTTATACGTGGCTGTTACTTCATGGCATTTACCTTTTGTGGATGTATCCACACCTGCCGTGTCTATATTTCCAGCAAGTTTTTTAGAACGGCGAACTGAATACTGAAGGCTCTGAAATGGCACAGCCTCAAAAGAATCACCCAACAAATCAGCATCCTCAGATGAATTTAACGATGCATCTTCACAGACAGATTGCATCGCCAGCCTGTGTGATTCTGGTAATAGATCATAGGAACCATCAGAATCTGTGCTACCACCCGAGCCAAAGCCGTCTGGTATAGTGAGGGGTGACTTGGTGGTTATCACAGGCAGGTGTGTGTGATTCTGGTCTGAGTTACCGCTGGGTAGTACCGGTGAGGCACTGGTGGCCACCATGGCCGACTGTGTCACGTAATCAGTCATGTATTTAGAAGTGGCAGACTCCACGTGAGTGTCTTCAGAATACATTTCTGGAGTGGTATCAGTGGGCGGGAAAATTGCAACATTGTTTGCAGGATCATTTAAAACAACAGTTGGTGTTCCTTTTGCCTTGCTGTATGGCATCTCAGAGGTATGTCCCACAAAAGTCAGATTACACATAAGTCTGGCAGTTTGAGTGTCAAGAATAAAACTGTCCTGAAACCTGTCACCAGCGGCCTGAGATGACTCAGTGTACAATTCAGGAGATCTTACAGCATTTCCAGGGTCATGTCTACCCACAGTCACTGCTGTATTGTCTGTATCACACATTTTTACGGTCACCATAGAAGAATCACAAACAGCTATTGGACTTTCATTATTCAAATTAACAATTTCATTAGACATTAAATCATTATTAGTTTCTGCAGAATTTTTCACATTTATCACAGATGCACTTTTCACTGATGCAACATTAGCAACATGTTTATCAGCAATACATTTCTCCCTGTTTTCTATTTCATTTTCGTTATCGCCTATAATAAATATTGATCGTTCTTTCTTGGTGGACATTTTGGACATGCCTGGAGTTCGCTTTGCCCTCTTGTGCTTCATGCTTGCACTGCGAGGGCTTTGGACATGGAGAATTTCTACTTCAAGGGACTCATTCAAATCTGACATGTCTTTAATGTCAGCACAATTCCCAGTCCTCACATTAGATATAACACCAGTTGAAACCACACTTCCACTAGGTCCTGAAATAACTTCACCAATAAATTCTGCAGGAGGATCAACTACATCATCCAGGGGTTCAACAACCTCTGGAAGAGGTTGAGGAACCTCTCGATGAGGTTGATGAACCACCGGATGAGGTTTATGAACTTCTAGAGGAGGTTGATGAACCTCTCGTGAAGGTTGGTGAATCTCTAAAGGAGGTTTCTGAACCTCTGGAGGAGGTTGGTAAACTTTAGGAGGAGGTAGATGAATCTCTACAGTATGTTCATCAGCCAGTGCCAGAGGTTGTACAGTGCTATCACTGGCAGAATCAGGGGCTGTCGCGGGCTGTGTAGGGGTGATATTGAAGCCTGGTGGCGGACTGAGGATCACTCCCATTATGCTGGTCGAGCGGCAGGTAGATCTGGGTGTGGCGGACAGCTGTGCGCTGTTACTCTGGTTTCCATTGTACATCCCACTTCTGTTGAAATCTTTCGACCTTCTTCTTGACACCACGGGAGGACTCTTGAACTTCGGTCCTATCACAGTCGTTGGTATCTTCACTTCATCCGCTGATGTGTCTGTTGAAATATTTTTTTTAATTTCACACACAGATATGCAAAGATTAGGTTAATTTATTCAAATAGGATTTTTTTTTTAAAGTACACTAAAATATCACATTACAATAAAATAGTCTTTATAATGTAACTCTGTGGCAGCCTCGTTTACGAAATTACGGGCTCTCATTGACTAATTACATTTTGTCAGCACACACAAGAGTCACCTAGCGAATATCTCACGATCTAAATGAAGTTTTAGCTTGCTAGACATACATAGAAATTTTACCTTAACAGCAATAACTGCTTACTAAGTAAGTACCGGTAGCTACAGATTTTTGCCCCTTCATGGCAGAATACTGACATACAAAGTAAAAAGGCATTACTGAGTAGCCGCTCACTTGTACAGCAAATGTATCAGATTTTCAACAACCATTTTCAGTTATATAATGTTAACCGTTGTCTTGCCGAGTTGTTTGTTACTAGTTTTCGTCATTTGAAGGTGGAACTGCTAATACAATTCCCAGCTTCAAATGATAAAAAAAATTACTACTAAAATAATCATGTGAAAAATTGTAGTATTTGATTAGTTCCTATTTTATGGATATCACTTGCATTTTTTGGTGATGACGAGTTGTTTGGTTCTATTTTTCATTCAATTATAGCTGGAATTACTAGCGCTATCTCCAACTTCAAATGCTTATTTGTTAAAATAGACATAGCACAAATTGTGCTACTTGATTAATTAAGCATCTACCCCAAACTTTTTCTGATTAAATTTAGTGATATTTCATTTGCTGTATAACTTGCTTGAAACCTTATATGTACGGTCCCAGCAGCACAAGGGTTAACCCTAAAGAGCTGGATTGTTTTTGTATAAACCATGGAGACCAAAGGGGTTTTTCAATTTGAAATCATCATAAATGTCTTAGTTAGCTCTTTCTGATTCATTTGACTACCTATGTTATGGGTCTATGGCCATTACAAATATTTTTATGCACTGTAAGAATTCATACAGCATTGATTCTACAAGCGGACCATGATGGTCCATGCAGCATATTACCTTTCTGGTCATCTTTAGGAGGTTGCCAGGAGACACCCATCTCACCCAGATCCCGCTGCAGTAGCTGCCGTGCTTCATCCACCACCATTACTGCCGCCTCCCACTCTGTCACACCTTTCTGTCCTTCAAGCCAAATACACCGGCTGCGTAGTCTGTCATTCTTCTCATATTCTGTCTCGTCAGCAGCTTTCTTCTTACTGGTAGATAAGAGATAAAGAACATTAGCGATACAGTCAGCTAGCAAATAATAACAATTCGCCAAATAAGTGTATAAGCACCTAAATCTGTCCTAGGGACGTTCACTGGTAAATGTATAAGCACCTAAATCTGTCCTAGGGACGTTCACTGGTAAGTGTATAAGCACCTAAATCTGTCCTAGGGACGTTCACTGGTAAGTGTATAAGCACCTAAATCTGTCCTAGGGATGCTCACTGGTAAGTGTATAAGCACCTAAATCTGTCCTAGGGACGTTCACTGGTAAGTGTATAAGCACCTAAATCTGTCCTAGGGACGTTCACTGGTAAGTGTATAAGCATCTAAATCTGTCCTAGGGACGTTCACTGGTAAGTGTATAAGCACCTAAATCTGTCCTAGGGACGTTCACTGGGTACATGTCAGTTTTCTAACTTATAGTTGATGTATGTTATGATGAATCTGTTAAAGTTAGCTAAAACAATTATGTAGATATAGTTAATTTACATTTAAAAAAAAAGAAACAAGTTATATTGTATACCTATTGGATATTGTAGACTAGATATTCCATTGAATTTGAGGATATATGTCAGGGTAAATAGGTGTTTTAAGTTTTGATTTAAAAGGTGTTAATATCTGTTCGCTAGTGATAAAATTCAGCAGTTTATTCCACAAAAATGGAGCAGCAACAGAGATAGCTAACATAAGTGTTCAAAACTATCCTTTTTTTTATCGGCAGCCAGTGCAAATGAAGAATAAGCGGTGATATTCCCATCAATTTCTACCTCTCAACACCTTAATATGTCTTCCCATATTCATTCATAGTTAACTGAGAACTTTTTGAATCAATAAGTTGATTAATTTAACTGACCGATGTATTATTTGATGTACTGACCATATCAAAATATAATTAGTAAACATTCTATAATTAAGCGAACTTGAATATTGCTTGCTGCGCATTGTGAGAATATTGCAACAGAAATAAACACGATGCTCTACATCAACTCAATACCATCTCCAATAAGGTTTATGTGGGTGCATACATACAGAATAACAGAAAAAATGCATGTAGTTTTTTTTAATTGTTATTTTTACCAGACACTCTACATACCCATGAAAATAATTGATGCAAATTCTGCTGAACTTTTAATAATGGTCTGTGATCATGGCATATTAATTATTTTTAATATTGCACAGCACTACAATCTTTTTTTATAAAAAATGTCAATATTAACATGAAAAGTTGTCCCCCGACCTCTGAAAAGGCACTGCGTTTTTGATGATTTGTTCCAGATGAGTGGGATCTGCGGTGGCCAGAGCAGCCACTGTCTGATACCCGGCGTTGTACATGGCTCTGGCTCTCTGAGCGTTTAAAACAGAGACTCTGACCAAATCCACCAGCTCTCTCTGAACACCAAATGTCAACCGACTGTGGAAATCTGACAGGAGCAGCTCCAGTTTGTGCCAGCCAAGACGACCGCAGAAAACAGTCACCATGCCTGAAAAATAAAAGTGATTTTATTAAATATGTTAAGCTTTGTGCCAGCCGAGATGCCAGCAGAAAACAGTCACAATGCCTGAAAAATAAAAGTGATACTCCATTACATATGTTAGGCTTTGTGCCAGACAAGAAGCGCATAGAAAACAGTCTCGATGCCTGAAAAATAAGTGATACTTCATTACATATGTTAAGCTTTGTGCCAGCCAAGACGCCCGCAGAAAACAGTCTCGATGCCTGAAAAATAAGTGATACTTCATTACATATGTTAAGCTTTGTGCCAGACAAGACGCCCGCAGAAAACAGTCACCATGCCTGAAAAATAAAAGTGAAACTGCATTACATACGTGTATGGTAACCTTTTTACCAAGCAGCAACAGATACTGTAGATCTGGTATTCACGAGGTTTTTTTTCACAAATTTCGCAGGGAAGACAAATTTACAAATTCAAGCATCTCGCGAAAATTATTATTATAATAGCGCCACTGAAGAAAAATGAGAATTTGCGAATTCTAAACTTTTGAAAAGTTCCAAAATCAGAAATTCATTAAACACGCGAAAATTACCAGATCAACAGTACTCAGTCGATAGATGAAATGTATTTGTGAGATAATAACTGGTAAAGTGCTAAGCACGACCAAAGTCATTTTTAATTTTTTTTATGAGTGAATCAAATCAGTTATTGGCAAAAAATGTGTCTTCAAACATCAAGATTTGCTAATTTTTGGTCTCAAATTAAACAAATGTGAATAATTTTTGCTTAGGTTGTGTGTCGCGATGTTGAGTGAAAATGACCAATGTTTGCTTCATTTTGCAATCAATAACAGTGATTTGCTCGGCTAAAAAAACAGACTTAAGACGAATATAGTCATGCTCAGCGATGAACGGGTTAACAGTCATGTAAGGGTTAATATATATATGGATCTACAAGGGTTGATAACGTATATATACAATACCAGCATAAAAAGGGGTAAATGGCTAAAGGATTTATCAAAATGAACTTATACCCGCAAAGGTGGCTGCTCCTTGTTGGAGTGACTGCAGCATGCCTCGTGAGCACTTGTGTTGAGCGGCGAGCTGCGGAAGCGGAGTCTCCTGTATTAACTGGTGGAGAACTAGCGAGGTGTAGAAGCGCTGGTGTATGGCGTATTGGCGAGCCTGCTGTGGGGTGCGGGTTTGAGGACGTCCCCCGCGCACAGCCCTCGTCAGCCACGACTCCCGTACACCCACCAGCTCCCCCACACGCCTCTCATCCGCAGGCAGTGCTTCCCAGATACAAAGGTACTGGTACCAGTCTATGTCGCCCCACTGCTGGGATAGGTAGATGGGTGTGACCTACAAAAAAACAAGTAGCGTGTCAGCATTATTTTAGGGGCTCCAACTTGTCATAGAAAGATACCTTTACAAGTTTGATCATGTTTGATTATGTTCAATTTGAAGTTCAAAAATATAAAGATTGAGTCAAATAATGACCTTATTCTGCCTAAAATATATATTTTTCAAGACAGCTGTGGTGACTTCCATTACTATTGAACAGCCCTTATCTTAAACCTTAACTGTACTATGGGTGAGTTGGACCCATGGAACAGCCCTTATCTTAAACCTTAACCTAACTATGGGTGAGTTGGACCCATGGAAAAAAATGAGAGCAATCAGGTAAATAGAAATGAAATTTATATTTATTATAAATGAGTATTTATTAGAAATACTTACCTCGTGAATAAATAATATGGGTAACTCAACAATTGTTATCCCAGACACGACAATGCATTAAACTAAAATTAATGCCGATCAAACCTGAGTGTATCAAGGTCGGTGACGTCACGTCCTGACGTCCCCCTGCAATAGCACCCGAAAACCCCAACTCGGTCTTCTTAACTTAGTCTAAAAAGAAAACACAAGCGGGGCTGGAAGGGAGGGACTCGCATATTCACGAGGTAAGTATTTCTAATAAATACTCATTTATAATAAATATAAATTTCATATTTATATCGAAATACATTACCTCGTGAATAAATAATATGGGTAGATTACCCACTGTCCTGGAGGAGGGCAGTGTTTTCATTACCCAAAACCGTCCACAATTTTTAATCTAATGGAAATCGTCAACCACCCCTGGGGGGAGGGATTTAACAGAGTTAAAATAGAGTCCCTAGGACTCTCAGGGCACGATTTCCAAGGGTGGGCGGGGGGAAATAACCCAATTACTTAAAAATTGAAAAAGACGATCCTTGATACACATTCAAATAAGTTTGAAATCGCTCTAATTTCTTTATGCTCCACCTGCCAAACAGAAAGAACATGATAAACACAACATGTAGATCAGCATATTATATAATATAATCATGTATAAACTCACCTACATCTCTCCACTGGCGTAGGCTCTGGACTGAACAACACCAAAGAGAATTCCAGATTTTGCATATATAAAGAACAAAATCCTATTATACAATCTATACATATGTACAAAGTTATAATCAATCAAAAAATAGTTAGGGCTTAGTGAGCTGCTGAGCCGCCACTAGAGGTCCTAACTTAAAAAGTCCATCGGCACAGTGTGAGAGATCCTTCAAGTAAAATGATATAAAGGTTGAATCTGACTTCCACTGTGCCGATTCGAGAATGTTTTTCATAGCTACGTTCCTTAAAGCAGCCAGAGAGGCACTCATAGCTCTGACATCATGAGCCTTGACGTTAGAGGGCGGAATATTAACGCCCGCAACTGAATAAGCCTCTCTGACTGCTTTAACCAACCAGTTAGAAATGGTAGTCATGTTAATGGTTGCATTATATCCCTGCTTGTAAGATATAAACAACTGGTCCGAGTTAGGTGGGACCAGCTGGTTAGTTCTCCTTAAATATGTATTTAAAATTCTGACCGGACAGAGGCGCCGATCGTCATCATCTGGTGCAAGAATTGTAGTTAAAGCCGGTATACGAATAGGCTTGAAAGGTTCAGTTGATCTATGGAGCTGAGTCTTAGAAATAAATCCCAATTTAGTCCTAAACTGGATCCACTCACCCTGTGGGTGGTGAGTGACAGAAGATCTAGAAAGAGCATGGAGCTCGCTCCTCCTAAGCCCTGTAGCCAAAGCGGTGAGAAAGATTGTCTTCAGAGTTAGAAATTTTAAATGTACTTGGCTACAAGGCTCAAAAGGAGCTGATCTTAAAGTTTCCAAGACCAGCCCCAAATCCCAAGCTGGAACTACCTTCCTAAAAGAAGGTTTCCTATGATACATTCCCTCTATTAGTTGGTTAAGGTGGGGGTTATGACCAATGTCTAAGCCTGAACAAGACCTGACCTATGGCAGATCGGTAAACCTCCACCGACTTAGGTACTAAATTTCTCTCCTTAAACAGATATACCAAAAAATCTGCCACTTGAGGAATAGTAGGAGTTAAATGAGAAACATTATTTGCTTTACACCAGGAAACGAAGAGCTTCCATCTGGACTCGTATTGTTTGATGGTAGACTCCTTAAGGGAATCCGCCATCAAAGAACACGCATCCAGAGAGAAGCCCTCCTTCACGTTAGCTTGTGATATAACGGCCAGACGTGAAGCCTCAGAAACCATAGGTTCTGGTGGAAAACATCTGACCCTGGCAGTTTTAGCAGTTTCTGATGGTAAGGGAGCTCCCAGGGCTGCGCATACAGCAGGTTCAGGATTTCCGCAAACCAAGCCTGCTTCGGCCACCTGGGGGCTATTAGAAGGATACGGCAATTGTGTCTTTGTATCTTCGCTAAGACAAGAGTTAGTAGTTTTGTGGGAGGGAAGGCATAAGCATCCAAACCCTCCCACGATATGTTTAGAGCATCTACCTCCCATGCCAGATGGTGCTGGAAGGGGGATACAAACACATCTAGCTTGTTGTTGAGATGGGTTGCGAACAGGTCCACCAGGGGACGATGGTATCTGTCCCAAACCATCTGTGCTATCTCTGGGTGAAGAGACCATTCTGTCGAGGACTGGGATGTCCCCCTCGACAGCTGGTCTGCTACCGTGTTTAGGATCCCGGCTATGTGACGAGACCTCACTCTCACCTTGTGGTTGAACAGGAAAAAGTGAAGAAACTCTGCAACACGGGATGTGGGGTTGGACCGAGTACCTCCCTGGTGGTTGATGTACGCCACCACAGTGGTGTTGTCTGACAATACCAGGAGGTCTCGGTCCCGGATGTGAGCGATGAAGGACTGGCAAGCCCGCAGCACCGCAGTCATTTCCAGAATATTGATGTGCCTCGATTCGCTCACACCCCAGGTGCCCTGAACGGATAGTGAGTTCAGACAAGCACCCCACCCCTGAGTTGAAGCATCTGTAAACATCTGCACTTGGTGTTGAAATGGGCGGAGGGACATCCCCAGTAGGAGGTTCTGTTCCTCCGACCACCACTGCAGAGCTGATGAGGCCTCTTCTGAGGCCGCTACCTTGTGATATGGAGTCATAGACACCGGGCTCCATTGGGAACTCAGGCTTCTTTGAATCGGCCTGAGCATCGTGGCTCCTAAAGGAACAATCTTCGTGAGAGATACTAGGTGGCCTATCAATCTCTGCCAGTACAATGCCGGCTGCAGAGGTTTCGTTAAAAACATTTGCAACACCCCTCGGCAGCGCTGGATGCGGTCCTGGGAGGGCCGAGCCTGGTATCTGACAAGATCGAACACTATTCCTAGGAATATCTTCTGTTGCTCTGGGTTCATGTCTGATTTTTTGAAATTGACTTTGAAACCCAGAGCAATCAGCCACGACAGGAGCCACGCTGTTATCTCCTTTGACATAGAATGGGTGTGTGCTCTGAGGAGCCAGTCGTCGAGGTATTGGTGGACTAAAACTCTGTGAGTATGAGCAAATGCCGCCACAGACCTGACCAGTCTCGAGAAGGCATATGGAGCAGTCGACAGTCCGAACGGGAGAGCGATGAACTGATAAACCTGACCCTTCACCACAAAGCGAAGAAACTTCCTGTGTGTCGGGAAGATGGGTACGTGAAAGTACGCATCGGTCAGGTCCAACGAGGTCAGCCACTCTCCCGGACGGACGGCACTCATGATCTGCTCTGACGTCTCCATACGAAAGGAGGGGATTATGAGGGCTCTGTTGAGAGCGGACAGGTCTATGACGGGTCTCCAGGAGCCTCCCCTCTTCGGTACCAGGAAAAGCCGGTTGTAGAACCCCGGTGAACTTGTTTGCAACACTGGTTCTACAACCTTCTTTTCTATCATCTCCAACACCAAACCCTCCAATATCCCTTGCTTCTCCGGATCTCCATATTGGGAGTAAATCAGAGGAGCATTGGATAGTGGAGGGGGCGTGTGAAACGAAAGGGAGAGACCCCTGGTGATGAGGTCTAACGTCCAGGTGTCCGCCTGAATCTTCCGCCAAGCCGGAAGGCAGGCACCTAGACGCGACCCCACCGGGAGCTGATCTAGCGAAGGTGGAGGGTCGGGTGCACGTGGGAGGTTCTCTGGTGAAAGAGGGTAGTCACTTCTTAGAAGGGACGGTAAATCTCTTCCCTCTGAAGCCACTCCTTCCTCTGAAATTGCTTCCCCTTCCTCTCGAGGATTTACCTCTGGCAAATCCACGAAAGGAATGGGAAGTAGAGGAAGGAGTTGAAAACGAGCTTCGGAAAGAAGAGGAAGGCCTTGTGAAGCGGCTCTTATTACCGAAGGATGAAGGTCCCATCCTAAGAGTCCTATCTGTGGACTCTTGGACCTCCTTCACCAGAGAATCCTCAAACATTTTACCAGATAATAAGGTTGAAGATCTCAGCAAGCTTACACCAGAGCTAGTCACCTTCTTATTAACTTTAGCTAGCACTGAGTCTCTACGAAATAATTCAATATTTGCGAGTGACTTAGTCTGAATCGTCAAAGCCTTTCCGAAATCCCTTTTAGATTCTCTTAAGAGAACACGCGAAGTTTCAAAAAGATTAGAAAATTCTTCGGGAAGCTTCAAAGCATCCAGCATACCGAACATTTCATCTAATAATTTTTCTCTAGTCGCCGACATCAGCAAGGCATTGTTCAATAGAGCAATCGCCCACCGAGCGTCTTGGGACATGTCCGACATCGATTTAAAATCGATAATGGGTTGCGGTTTAGCCTTAGAAATAAGTAAATCCTCCGCCGAAACTTGAACTTTTTGCGGAAGCAAGGGAAAGTTAACGTCAGAAAACGCGATTTTTTCCAATTTTACTTTTCTCTGTAACATTTTACCTTTAGGTAAAGAACCAGTATTATTATTATTACCCTTAATATCAGCATCTAAATCCTTCCACAACAAGGAAAGCCAGGAGGAAAGGGGAAGTTTATTCTCCTCTTGATATAAATCCTGATCTGATCCCATACAGGCCAAAGGCGTCTTACTAGGTTTTTTCGAAATTGAGGTAAGAGTGATACCTAAGGTGTCCGCCACACCTTGGACAATCTCCTGAAAAGGGATTTCCGACTCGGCATGAGGATCGTTAGAAGATTTATTCCTTTTACTCTGATTAATTTCTGACTCAGAAGAAGAAGGAGACAATGCTCTTCTCTTCCTCGAAACCTTTCTCTGGATATCGTCCTCTTCTGACGAGAGAAAGTCTTTCCTAGGGCGCTCGAAAGAAGGGTGTTGAAAACCCCGATTATCCTCTATCTCAGAATCAGATGAGAATTCTAAAAATTCAGTATCTAACTGATTACACTTGTGACGTTTTGTCAGTGGGTGTTTAAGTCTGGGAGGTTCAGCTGCTATACTGTCAAAATCATCTCTAAGCGGAAATCTGACATTCAAATCTCTATAAGACTGAGTATGGTCAGCATTTCTGCCAAAGGCGGACTGATGCCGGTCAAACCCTTGATGGTTCCTAGGGTGCCGGACATTCTGAAAAGACACAGAGTCATCTGCTCTGTTTTCAACCCACAGAGGTTCAGATTCCCCGGAACGACCAACCGGTCTGCCGGTGTCCCGGTATACCTGTCTTCCGGTGTCCCGGTGTCCCGGTCTCCCGGTGTCCCGGTCTCCCGGTCTGCCGGTGTCCCGGTCTGCCGGTGTCCCGGTCTCCCGGTGTCCCTGTATACCGGTGTCCCGGTATGCTGGTGTCCCGGTCTCCCGGTCTCCCGGTGTACACCGGTTTCTGACCCTCTATGCTGACCGGTCTTCTCAGGAGGTCCGCAACCCTCCTCGGGTCTCGCGGCCTCGCCCCAAACATGGGGTCTAGGTCCTCATAAGAAACATGCCTAGTGCTACTTCGAGCACAGCCCATACTCAAAGTAGCACTAGCCACTTTGTCTAACAAGTCCTCGGTCTGGCCGAGACTTTGGGCATCTGCCTGTACTACAGGCGTAGTCAAATTCAATGACTTAGGCTGTTGGACCACCGGTTCTGATGTGCTTTTATTGTTGTTCTGCAAGAAGGAAAGAAAATTATTAAACATTTGCACATTATTATCATTCAAAACCAAAGGAGAAGGGGAGGGTTGGTTCACCACCACCGGAGCTAATTCGGGAACTAAGGTGGGTTGTACCACCTCTTCAATAACATAAAATTGCTCAGAATGTGTTTGCGTGTGAGGAGCACCAGGAGAAGAAGGGGAAGATGATACTTCTTCAAAGGCACTTGGCTGGGGAGGTGCAGTGCCAGGAAGAAATTTGCCACCTTTGCTTAATTGAGCTTCTTTCTCTTTCTTCCTTCTATGTGCTAAACCCGCCTGTCTCTTCTCTATCGAGTCCCACTCTGGACCGGAGACAGCTGAACAGTGCATACAGGGATGTGATCGACCACAAGTGCGATGATTAAAACACTGGTCGTGCGGGTCCGTCTTAATTAACGCCACCCCGCAAGATGGGTTAGCACATGTTTTCTTCATGTTACAGTTAGTGGGGATCGTTAAACCGATAGCTATGAATTAAAATAATTTAAAATAAAATAGATTTTGATCTAAACTAAAATAATTTAGCTTCAGTCCCCGTAGTATATGGTGACCTGGAGGTTGGATCGATACTCAGTAGAACTTGAATATGGGTTTCAAGACAGTCACGTTGTGTAGCGTTGCTGTAACAAACAACAAAATTTTTTTACCGAGTTAGGTCCAAATTCAAATAAATACTTAAAATAGTCTATCTAAATTTAAATGATTTAAAATCAGCGATGCCGAAAGCAATCGCTAACACCTGTAACCAGCATGGGAGACGAAAAGTGCGACAAACTACCAATGCTGCAAATGAAATAGGCCGACGTCGTACATCGCCGTGACACGTGAGCGATAATACAGTGATCTCTAGTAGACGTAGCTTACCGAATCGATAGAGTTCAAAAAACTCCTAGAAAGTTTAATTTTTAATAACAAAAAGTACGCTAATCTATCCTAAAGGTTTGTGAAGCTTACTATAATCAATGGAAATGAAGAAATAACTTCAAAATTCCGCTAAAACACTAAACAAACCTTACAAAAGCGAGAGCGAAAAAATAACCTGCCGTGTCTTGAACGACAAAGTTAAGAAGACCGAGTTGGGGTTTTCGGGTGCTATTGCAGGGGGACGTCAGGACGTGACGTCACCGACCTTGATACACTCAGGTTTGATCGGCATTAATTTTAGTTTAATGCATTGTCGTGTCTGGGATAACAATTGTTGAGTTACCCATATTATTTATTCACGAGGTAATGTATTTCGATATAAATACAAGTGTATTTTGCTTAAAATAAATTTCTATGTGTTTTATAAAACGGGTGTGGTGACCCCAATTATTATGAAACAGCCCTCATTTTCGAATTTAAGCAAGTTATGGGAGTTTGGACAAATATTGAGAGCAAGCAGTTTATTATTGAAGATAAAATGTATCGTGCTTACAAAACATTTCTGTTTTCAACACATGTCTGTGTTGACCCCAATTAATATGGAATGGCAATAAACTTCCAGCTTGACCAACCTATGGGGGAGTTGGACCTGTGGAATTTTCAATTATTAAAGAGGGCATGGTTGTTACATAAAATTTCCTATATTTTTCAAATGGCTGTGGTGACCCCAATTATTATGGAATAACCCTCATCTTCGAACAGACAAATGAACGCACAGACAAAGCATAAGTTTAGGTTCCCCACCCTCCTCTGAAAGGGCGGGGAACAATAAGTCCAACCCCACATCATCACTCAGCAGCCAAAATCTTGTATGTGCCACATCTTTGAGCAGGGCATACAACATTCTGGCTGATGGAAGTGAACACACCAGATACACCAGGTGAAGATCTGATTCCAGTACAAAACAGCGACGAGCCTGCTGCATCTCAGCAAATACTGTGAGACCTTCATCTGGAGACAGAGCGGAGGCCAGCACCGCACCTCCCAGCTGACTCGCCAAGTAAACCTCTTCTTCCTCTTCAGTGTCTGTGCACAGAATACACAGAGGTTGTACATGTATCAGTGACACTGAATTAGTGTTCATGCAACTACTATAGACTGTCTTTGATTTTATTTAGCACTCCTGCAACTAATTTTTTAAAGTGAAACACGTCTTAAAACAGTGACATTGTATGTTATCCCTTAACACCATGGTTTAAACCATGGAGACCAAAGTTGTTTTTTCAATTTGAAATCATCATAAATGTCTCATTCTGTCTTATGTTATGGGTCCACGACTGCTATAAATGTTTTACACTTTAAACACAGGATCATCTTTAGACGTCATCTGACATCTATAATCTGACGTCTATAATCTGATGTCTTTAATCTGATGTCTTTAGAAATAAGATTTTGACGTCTAAAGATGGTCCCCACGCCGAACGGGTCAAATTGTATAAATCAGACGTTTTTTATTCACTTCTGTCCAACAAACTTCTGTAGATTAACATGTCAGACGTTATATACTATCATTAACAATTGTGCTGGTAAATTGTTTATTTCTACTTTTCATATATTTGAAGCTTCAAATGACCAAAAATATTTACATTTATATAATTTGATTAACTGAACATGTAATACAAAATGTTATCACTTTTATTAACATTTTGTTTGGTATGAAACTGTAAATTTTATATACGGGCATAGGCTGCATCAAGAGTGGTGCCATATTTTACTGTGTTACATACAAATAAACAATGGTGCACAAGGGTAAGGAGTTTTGTATGTGTGGAATAACATGCAAACTATAATATGTTTTTGTGTATCTTCAACATCAGTCACTTGACCTCTAACACCTTATATTTCTATGAGGTCAGTTCGGTGAAAATTGTTTTTGTCACAGGCTTATATCAATGTGACTGCAAATGGGCATTTATTGAGATACTGGCTTCAAAAACATAAAACCCTAAAATTACTTTAAATGTCGTTCAACCCTATAACTGTTATTTAATTGGAATTTTCAGATTTGACAAAATGGAGGTCAGCTATTTTCAAACCTTGCTGAGTGATTGCATGTTTTATCTTTAACATGATAATGGAAAAATAATTTTTTTCAAATATATAATCATGATTGGCGGTAGAAAAGGGTTAAATAATACTTATAAAATAATTTCTTTGTTAAATTGACACAGTTGTATTCCACAGAACGTGGCTGCTGACTGATATGAGAAAAAAAAATTAATAAACAAGCCAAAACTACAACTAACCTTTGATTTGCTTTTTTCTTAAGACAATGAACTCATTCTCCTGTAGGAATTGAACGCAGTCCAATATGGCGCCACTCTTGATGGTGTCGCTTTCTGAGGAGTCATCTTCTTCCTCCTTCTCTTTAGCCATTGATGATGCCAGCATAGTACATCCAGCATACAGTGTGACTTCTGCTGGCTTAGCAGCCACACCACTCACTATAACCTGCAGCAAATTCAACAGTTTAACCCTTAAAGCGCTAAAATAAATAATTTATATTGTACCCGCTTGAAGTTGTGTGTTGCTACCGCGACCCACAACTTCAAGTAGGGTGAAAGTTCTCATATTTGGTAAATTTATAAAATATATAAAAATTGTGTCAGCATTTCCAGGTCCAAATGATCGAATATTATTTATCGGTATATCTATGAAAAAAAAAATTATCACTTGAAGTTGAGCGTCGCGGTAGCGAGACAAAACTTCAAGTGGAGGAAAATTTAAATAAATAACCCGTTTGTGACGAGCCCCGGAGATCTCCGTGATTTAGAGAGACCATTCAGATGCGAGCCCCGGAGATCACCGGGTCTGATTGCATGAAATAACTATAATGTCATAAAATTGAGAACAAAGGGTTTTATTCAATTTGAAATCATCGTAAATGTCTTCGTTATTTCTTTCAGATACACTTGAATACCTATGTTATGCGTCTAGGCCCATTATAAAAAATTTTACTATTACAGCACGGGGATCGACTTTAGGTGTCAGAATCTGGCGTTTATTGACATTTACGTCAGATTCATGACGACTAAAGTCGATCCCCGCGCTGTAAGGGTTGAATTCAGACGTGTGTATATATAATACGGTCTGTAGTAGATGCTTAATAAATCAAATAATTAAATTCAGGTGATTTTTATTTGAAAAAAAATAATAAAAATTTAAGCTTGAGTTTCCGCATAGCAAATGGGAACTAGTAAAGATAATATATCGTACTGTACCTCTAGGATAATGAGGATAATTCTAGTATATCCTACTTTACCTCTAGGATGGCTCTCTTTAGACTGGAGCTGAGCCCCTCATTCTTCCCTTCTCTAATCAGGCAGCTCTTAACAGGCGGCAGGGCAGATTTCAGAAGATGAGTGGCCTTTGAACGTTCATTAGGTTTACACACAAGAACACTCTCACCTGATGATATGAACCATTGGCAATAATATCAACATGATAAAAAAACATAAGTTGTGTTTAAAGCCTTGACAAAAATAATATTATGATTGTATAAATAAATATTACAATATAAGATTTTATATTTTCTTGCAAAACATCCTAAAAATGTAAAAATGTTAAGGTACACATTGAGAAAATAAAATGAAAGTTTTCATCTATTAGAATTAAAGAAAATGTCACACCTGCTTCTGGGATGAATAGCATATTTAGAGGGTTTGGAGCAACACTGTCGTATTTTTTCATTTTGAATTGACATGACATATCCGTGCACAGACGGCTGTGTTGTTAACAGATGGCTGTTAAAGCCAAATACATGTACCAACACAGTTGGTTGTGAAAAAAAATAGGCATGTCAATTTTCTGAAAATAAAATACTGTAAAATTTCTAATTGTAGCCGCATCTCTAATAGAAGCCGCCCCCAAACTTTCAAAAAACTTCAATTTTTTTGACAGAAGTTTCCTACTTGGAAAACCTCCAATTGAAGCCGCAGGGCGACTTATGAGATTTGTCTAGGACCAATTTTTTTTAAAGCCGAAAATCAATTTAAAATCATGGGTATCTTGAAAAGACAACGAGCAGGTGTTGATCAAAACGTGCCGCTAGCTACGCTAACCACGCCAACGGAGCACACGAGCTACGCTAACCACGCCAACGGAGCACACGAGCTACGCTAACCACGCCAACATTCTAATTAAAGCCGCGGCTACAATTAGAAATTTTACGGGTGAATCACATACAACAGTGTTGCTCCATACCTTCGATATGAAACTTTAGTTTCAAGAGATATTTCCTTAACCCTTGTGATACTAAGATCGTATATATACAGTTTCAAGCAAATTTCAGACTGAACAAAATACCACACAAATTTGTAACATGTATCGTGGTAGATGCTCAGTTAATGAAATAACTCAATTTGGGAGATGGCTATTTTTCATAAATAATAATTTTTTTTATTTGTTTGAAGCTGGAAATTGCGATAGCAATTCCAGCTCCAAATGAATGAAAAATACCTATAAACATAACGGTTAATTTCATATACTGTAATATGCTTTAATTTGACGGGTATGAATTTTCACGCAAAACCAATTTTCACCCACTTCGCAGTCTTTTAAATGCGTGCAAAAATATATTTTGAAGTTGATTTTTTTTGGCCTGGAGACATGTAATTGTTATCTCGCCGTAGCGAATTTCATCACCCTTTCCGACTAGTAATCACCATGACGCAACGTCGTAAGTAAACAAAAAGGTATAGCCACCAATTAACTGGAGGGGGGTTACTGACCATTGAGGCAGGCGTGGCTTATTAACTCTATCAATCCAACAGGGTATCATTTAATTAATTATTATCCTGCTGCTGACGTACAACATTTGACGCTTCAGTGAAATATTTTATATATTTTTGGCTATAATGTTTCTTTTTAGAGCTTATCGTATCTGTTTGATTGAGGGAAGTTAAAAATAGATATATATGTGCAGATAGCTGTGTAAAATTTGTGGGTAACTAGTGTGACTTAGCTTCAATCCTTAGAAAAACATATGACCAAGAAATGCGTCTACAGCTCTCCTAACAACATTGAGTCTGTCCCTAGGGCATTGATCCAGTGTTGGTGAAATGCTGGCCCACAGTCTTCGACGCTGAACTAGCATCACGCCAGAACTGGATCAACGTCTCGTGTTTGCTGGATCATCACCCCTCAACGTGACATAGAAAAGATCAACGTTGTAATCAAGATATCTATCATTAAACCCATCCATGCCCGCTGGTTAATAGTAGCCATCGATTAAGAAATCACACAGAAAACATACTGTACATACAGTAGAACCTGCTATGAGCAGCCACCCTTGCGATACAAGAAAAGTGGCCTTTTAAGACAGCTGGCTGCTCATAGGAGGTTCATTTGTATACAAAATGTCATTTCGGGGAATGACCGAGTGGCCTCCCATAGGAGGTTGGCTGTTCATAAGAGTGGCTGCTCATAGCAGGTTCTACTCTATTATCAAGAGCTTTGTACAAGCTGGCTTAAAATAAATGGGAATAAAATAAAAATTATCAAATTATGGTTCTTGCATAATAATAATATATAAATCCTAGGACTTTCACAAGTTAGCGTGACAATCGCATGATTAGATTACATAACCACTGTCGACTACACAGCGGCAGTCACACCCCTTAAAACCCAGTCGCAAAGTTAACGAAATACTAATGTTGTGAACTATTAATTGGCGAAATATGATTTCGCTCTCATGGTCCTTAAGCAAATGCGCAAAAATTAATTCCACGCGAAATAAAAGTATATTACTGTACATATTTACTCACCATGGGTGTCGACACCCTTGCGACCAGCCCTGCCGACCATCTGCTTGTAGACCAGAGTATCAATCACCTTGCCATAAAACATAGGGGTACGTACAATGACCCTGCGTGCGGGCAGATTCACACCTGAGGAGAGTGTGGAGGTGGCCACCAGGACGCGCAGAAAGTTCTGACGGAAAGCGCCCTCCAGGATATCACGCTCGTCAAAAGCCAGACCTGCAAGTACACACATCTCACCACTAGTCTACTGTGCACATATTTCTCTTGACCTAAAACATACTTGAAACCTTATATAGACGGGCCTAGCAAGACAAAGGTTACAATGATTGGTTTTTGAAGAATAAATAAGCAAGAGGATCACTTTTCTGGAATGACAGGGCTAGACTGATTAGACCTTCTTGCCCGGAGGGCAAGACATTTTTTGGGGTACTTGCCCCCCCAATTTATCACTTGCCCGACTTGCCACTGACATGCGTTGTCTGTTGTAATAGTCGCTGTAATTTAAAATAGTGCAAATTGAAGCTATTGCCCGGTGTGTAATTTTTTACTTGCCCCCACCTAAAATCGGTTACACCGGGCAATCGGACAACCGGTAATGTCGAGCCCTGAATGATAAATAATTGTGGATAATATTCATCCTCCCAATTTGTCAGTTACATTCTAAAAAAATACTCCAATTCCAGAACATTATGTATCCTCTCACCGGCGTGATGGTAGGCCACTCCATGAGGTACCAGACGGCCGAGCATAGTGTCCAGCCCGACAGGGGTTCTCCTCAGCTGCTCTATCACGTCTGTCAGGCCTCCTCTGTTCAGGCTCACACGAAGCACGTCTGACGCCTTCACAAAACCTGCTGGAAATAGGACAAAATGAATTGTTATGCAAAAACTTGACTATTATAAGGGTGCACATGGGTTAAAAAACGAATCGAACAAGCGGTGAATTGCCTGTTATTAGAGTCCAAACATCGAGGATTGCAGTTCATAAATAGTGTAAAAAACAAACCTTAAAATTTATGTCTATTTCTACCTATATTTATATCAATTTCCCCTTATAAAAAGTGAATAGCGAGTCCAAAAATGGGTAAACAGTGAAGTGGGAAGAATCCATAATTTCTAGGACCCATGTGCACCCTTCATTATGGACAAAACATAGTTATCATCCATGCTAAAATTACCCATGTGTACAACAATCAAAACACATATATTTACAGTATTTAGCTACAAAACAAGAACTACAATTAAAATGTTACTACGTGTATAAGCTAAGCTACTATTCCTATCAAATTAGAATGACATAATCCAGTTTAAAATTATCCAATAATTCACAATGATTGAAATTCAATTAAAACAATAATCTAAGTCAGCTTAATGTCAAATAGGTCTGGTGTCCTGATACCCTGTTCCCAGCTAACACAGAAGGTTGATACAATGTTGTTTTAGGTCGACCCACCATCTGTGACAACAATAAATCAACATTGGGTCAACATCTTGTGTTAACTAGGTGGTAACCACACTTTCCCGCAAACAACAGTCTCTGTTGACTTTAAAATAAGTCACCGCTGACTTTAAAACAGCGGTCGCTGCAAACAGCAGCACCCGGGACCGTATATTATATGCGTTTTCAAGCAAATGTTGGACGAACTATATTGACCTCGAATTGCTAAAATATTTTGTAGTAGATGTTTGGTTCATCTAAAATAACATTTTCAAGACGTATATTTCTTCATGAACGTAAATATTTTTCGTCATTTGGAGCTGGAAATTGCGTTAGCAATTCCAGCTTCAAATAAATGAAAAATACTTTGAAACAATTTGAAACAATTTGGCAGCATAAAGGTTAAAAGTAATCAGTTACAGCTGTTTGCATTAGCGTAACTATTGTACTAGAATTACAGCCCAGCATTATTCAGATTTAGGCAACTTTAAATAAGATAAAAAAAAAATTTCATCTGAAGATTTGGTTAAGTTAGTGCATTTTATCAGTACAGATGGATCAAAGTAAACCTTTGTCGTTCTCGTTGACACAGGGTTCTTTGTTGATTCTCCAGAATTCCCTGGCTATGGTCTCAGCCAGCTTCTCACACCAGTTTTTTGTTGGACAGAAAATTAACACAGAGCAGCCATCTGCCAGTGTTTCTAAGCATAGTGGAATGATATGGTCTTCGTCACCTTTCACAGTAGTAGAGACAGACAGACTGCGGATTTTCTGTAAAAAAGCAAGGGATGTTGACCTTTTTTTATAAACATTTAAAAAGGTCTATCACCAGTTTGACAATATGTAATTTCTACTGTAAGACTAATTAATGTTTCAAATAAATTATAATCCAAAAGGTATGAATGACACATTTATTCATGTGAGGTTGGAAGCAAATTTTATTTTGTCCACATTGCATTACCGATCGTTTTCTTCACAATTTTATTGTCCAATGCATTTGAACAGTGTTGTCTATATGTGCACAAGAGAAAGCACATCTGTAACTATTATTTTTATTAACTCTTATCCAATTAAGTTAATTAATTAAAATTTTCACCCACTTGAAGTTGTGCCCTACTACCACGATCCACAACTTCGAGTGGGTAAAAATTACTCATGTATGTTTAATTTGACATCAAACATTTGCAAATGTTGATGTTTAAACACATATTTCGTTCCAAATAACAAGAATCTGATCGACTAATAAAACAGATTAAAAAGACAATAGCCGTGCTTCGGGCTTTAAGCGTTCACCCTTAGATCACTGAGGTATTCAATTTATATTTTCAGTCACTTGAAGTTGTGTCTCGCTATCGCGATACACAAGTTCAAGTGACTGAAAATGTATGTTATTTGTGAAATATAGGTCCCATTATATATCAATGTTTAAAGATTGAGGGCATATTTTTAACTGTGAACAGCTCGTTATCAGGGGTTATAAAGGTGGTAATATAAACACCGAATGGCTACTGCAGTCGACATCAGTGCTCTAAGGGTTAACCACAAATGATGTAGGCTGAGCATCTGCCATAAACTAATGCATCAATTTCAGGGGTAGGAAAATTGCTATTTGGTGTGGATCTAGCTTAAAAAACATATAGAATATAGCCTTAGCAAGACAACGGTAATACTATACCTGCATTTTACAGTTGAGAATGTCTGGTCCTACTTTAACTAGTTCTGTCAGAGGGACTGGCCTGAAGTCTGTATGATAGAGATCCGCATCCAGCCAGGACGCCAGTAGATCCAGGTTGGGCAAGGTGGCACTCATTCCCACTATCTGGACACCTGTTTTCTTCTTGTCGGCGTCGTCTTGAACTCTTTAACACAAATATACAATATTATACGTAAATCTAGGTAAGATGTAGTTGCAGACTTGCAGTTGTGTTATTCTACTAGACATATGTAATTTAAAAATTGAAGACTCAGAACATTCCTATTATGACTGATTATGCCATTAATAAATTGTATTCAAAATATGCCATATGGTATGTGTATGTGACAAGCTGCATCAAATAAAGGTTACAAAATGAGCAAGATACACTTCAGTAAACAATTACTAAAGGATAGTTTGATGGTAAATTAATTCATCTCAGAGTAATTGGGATTTGGATATTTGCAAACATAATTAAATTAAAGTCCAGGAAATACAGTTCAGTCGCTTGAAACAACATTCAAGATTGATGGCTTGAGCAGCATTTCACTTGTCAGAGTTGAGGATGATCAAGTACAAAAAAAGATAGCTGAGGACATTTTCTATAAATAATCATGATAATTATGACATTTGTTTTCCCTGCAGAGGATCTACATTTGATTTTACTAATTGTTAAGCTAATTACTTATATATAAAACTTTACATCAATGGGTATCTAATGTATCCAACATGTCTCTTACACAAATACTCATGCCATCTTGTTACAAAATGTTAACCATTGCCCTGCAGAATTTTTCTATACTATTTTTCATATACAGCTTCAAATAAAAGAAAAATATTGATAATTATGAAAATAAACATTCCTAAAATTAAATCATTGAATTAACTAAGCCTTTACTAAAAACTCCTTTTTTAAATTTATTGATATATTCATTGATCTAAAACAAGAGTTAAACTAGGCAGTGCTTTGGAATAATAATCTAACAAGGAAGAACTCACCCTTCATTCTGTGCACCTGATTTTTTGGTTTCCTTGGAGCTGACATATCGTACTTTTGTGAGCAGTAGTTCAAGCAGGTAGCCTCTGTGAGAGTCTCCCACCATGTGTAACTCGTCCACCACCACCATACCTGCATCACATGTAGAAAAAATACCGTGCAAGCACACAAATACCCCTCGGCTCATGCAGTGACCTTATATATGCCAGGTTTCAAGGCAATTAATTGAAAATAAGAACGATTTATTAAAATTGATAAAACCAAAATGGCCGCCGCAGCCTCGTTTTCAGTCTCACATAAAAACGGACAATACTAATAGACTCGTAGACCCCGAACACCTATATATATACCAGGTTCCGAGGGAATTCTGAAAAAAAGTATAAAAAAATTAGACGCCAGGTGGCGGCCATTTTCATTTTCGGTTGAAAGCTGAAAATCTAATCAGGTCATCTCCATACTCATGGGCAACATCACATAAAAAATTGGAGAGATCCAATATTATTTTTGAAGTTATTGCGTTAACAAGGAATTTTGTAATTAAAAAATAAAGATGTCCGCCATAGCCTCGTTTTCGGTTGCACGCGAAAAGGAACAATGCCAACAGACTCGCAGACCCTGAAAACCTATATATACCAGGTTTCAAGGGAATTATGAAAAAAAAATGAGTCGAAAAACAAAAATTTAGTCGCCAGGTGGCGGCCATTTTGATTATTGGTGGAAAGCTGAAAATCTAATCAGGTGATCTCCAGACTCATGAGTAACTTCACCTAAAAAATCGGAGAGATCCAATAATTATCGCGTTAACAATAATTTTTTTAAATCTTTGACCTTGACCTTTGACCTTAGGTAAAAAAAGTGCCAGGAGGGGTAAATGTTTGTATGAATTATGAATTTAATCTGTTGTACCATGTTGGTGTAGTAGCCAAAAGAGTGTGTGCGGCGACGGCGGCGCACGAAGGGGACGGTATTAATTATATTCATTTTTACATGTTTTCATTAGCACATTGTATAGTTACAAGCTGTTAAACAATGTTGAAAAAAAAAATGATAACAATAAACATGATTTGAAAAATCTGAATAATTTTCACTCACTTGAAATTGTGGATCGCGTCAGCGAGACGCAACTTCAAGTGGGTGAAAATTCAAAATGAATAATTTGGCGGTTAAAGGGTTGAAGCTACAAAGCTAAAAAAGTTGTGTATAAGCCATGGAGACCAAAGGTTTTTTTCAATTTGAAACCATCTTCAATGTCTTAGTTAGATCTTTCTGCTTCATTTGTATACACATGTTACACTACTCAGCCCTATAAATGCACGTGACTCATGAAATAAGATTAGAGAGCTGTGTGCTGAGCCGGTTAGATACACTGTGACACACTGCTTAGCACTATAACTGCAAGCCACTCATAATTAAACTGGCATAACAATATTGCGCCTTAATTAGCTCAAAATTGACATTAGATTGTCATCCTTGCCCCACACAATAAATCAAAATATTTCAGTGCGTTAACCTTTACAGCGCGGAGATAGACTTTAGTCTTCAGAATCTGACGTCTGTAGACGTCAGATTCTGACGACTAAAGTCTATCCCAGCACTGTAAAAGTATAGAAATATTTCTAATGGCTGTAGACCCATAACATAGGTATTCAAATAAATCGGGAAGACCGAACTAAGACGTTTATGATGAAAACAAATTGCAATAAACCCTTTGGTCTCCAAGGTTTTTTATAAAAAAATAAGCGCTTCAAAGGTTAATGGTTAAAATGTGAATAGTAAATAGTATTAAATCAAACAAATAAAAAATAACCATTGTACCACTTCACTCGTGTCACCGGAGTACATAAATAACATTTGCACCCGAAAATGAAGACTCACATGCTAAACCACATTTTTTATCACATGTCAATTTTCAAGCATACCTATGATTTTGCCTAACTGTGGAACTCTCCGGTGCACCTTTTCCTATGGCCCCTCAATTTATAGCAAACCATAATTTAATGCATGTACTAGCATGTCATATTTTTATTCACATGCTATTTTTAACATGGTCAAATTTCAAGGTGTATACCGTCCCGTGGGACACTGGTTATGATGCCTTGATATGTAATAAGTACAGACAGGGGATCACAACTCACACTGATTAATATAGAATCAAACAAATACAAAATGGAAAATATACTACGAATATCACATTTCCCCTCATCTCGAGATGGTGATAGTAGCAGAGTAACATATATATTTGTGTTAAAAGTGTTAAATTCACCAGTGGCATGCAAACCATATACATGTAGCCTAGAGATCTGGTGACCTTGGACCATTTAAAGCCTCCAGAATATCTGACCACCTCGAAAATAGGTCACGTCAAACCCTATAAGGCGGGCTATAAAGTGGTTGAGGCTGCATTTACAATGGGTTCATCTCAAATTACACTGAATGGTCAGGAGAAAGCCCACAAGTTATAATGCAGAGTGTGTTGTTTGCGTTAACCGAGAAATCAGCCAATGCTGACACCGTGTTTGTTTGATATCAACCCAATAAACCCCTATCCTGCTAAGTTAATTTATTTTAATTTTCAGCCACTTTAAGTTGTGTCTCGCTACCATGACCCACAACTTAAAGTGGCTGAAAATGACTCGTATTTGTTTAATTTGACACAAATATTAGCAAATCTTGATATTTAGACACACATATCGTTCCCAGTAACAGTGATTTGGTCAACTAAAAAAAACAAATTAAAAACGACAATAATCGTGATCAGCAGGATATAATAAGAGTTGAACCAACACTGCAGACGGTGACTCACAATAATTTATTCACCTTTCAAGCTCTAAGCGCAATATTTTTATATTAACCATTTCAGCACGGGGACCGTCTTTATAGTATACTACAGATAGCGGATTCTGACATATAAAGACGGTCCCCGCACGGAAAGAATTAAAATATTTTAGACTAGACCCATAACATAGGTATTCAAATGAATCAGAAAGAGCTAACTAAGACATTTATGATGATAGCAAATTGAAAATAACACTTTGGTCGACATGGTTTACACAAAATAATTCAGAGTTGTAATGGTTAACCAATGCGTTATTATAATAACCAGAGCGTTATTTTCAATTTAAAATCACCAGAAATATCTTAGTTAGCTCTTTCCGCTTCAATTGAATATCTATATTATGGGTCTATGGCCATCATAAATATTCAATTTTTTTAGTGTGGGAGAGATTTTAGACGTCATAATCAAAGTGAAACAAATTGCCACAGAGGTTCAATGTTTATATAAATTATGAATTCAATCTGTTGTACCATGTTGGTGTAGCAGCCAAAGGTGGCGGCAGGCGGCGGCGCACGAAGGGGACGACAATACCCCTTCGGGCTGGGTAAAAAGGGTTTTTTAATAAAACAAGAAAAGAAAATTTAAATAAAACTGCATGAGGGACTATGGTGTAGTCTCTCTTCAGTCTATATATAAATGTGTATTTATTAAGATGTGACTATGTAATTTTCTTCTGCATAATAACGCTGGCAAGAATCATTCAAATCGGACTAGAGGCAAATCGTAACTTGTCCCACTCCACTACCACACAAGTGAAACCCAGCAACTACGAGACATCAACCCAATGTTGATCCACCGTCTTCGACGCTGCCCCAGAGATGTCTCGAGTTTGCTGGGAATAAAGACCCCTCGTGTCAACAGCGACATTCTCCATTCCAAAGTGGTCATACTCAGAAATGATGTTTCACCCCATTTTTCATCATGTAAGACCGTTTTTGTAAAATCGAGTATGATTTGTCTAGATCGAGATTAGCTTAATATTTGCATTTACATAATAATAGTAAGCCTACATGTACGCAAATTTAAAATAATACCAATCCATGCCGACTTCCCAAATTAATTAGTAATATAAAAGGTTCTCTTATTACCGCTACGTATAGCTATAAGGCTATAATGCAACAGTCATCACCGTCATCGTTGTGATCAAAGCATAATGGTGCACGAGTGTATATAAGTGTTCTGACAACCATTGCCAATTAACACTTTGAATATTAAAATGGTACATATACTTAGGTACCCGCCAAATAGACGAGTAATCATTACGAAACCAAAAATAAGATAATTATGAAAGTATGAAATACTACTAGTATAGCGATACCAAGCTAAGGTGCCACGGTTGTGTTCATTAAAAATCTATACGACACGGGAACGCAAGTATATATTGCTCAAGTGTCACCGTGGGCACCTGATTAATTATATAGGATGTTTTGAGCCCCAAATTTTGTCTAGGTCTATACACGTACATCACAATTTTCATTGATGCATTTTGATCCCTACCTCCTAATTCCGATATGAATAATTACACCAAATATATCAGCAATAGTACAGTCAGTCTAAACCTAATTCAATTAGTTCATGGGAAATAAAATATTAGATGCGACCAGCGGGACAGAAAACGTCATTTTACACCATCAAAACAATTTTTGGCACACTATAATAAACATAATTACGACTGAATATGTGATATCCTATTGACTGTTCTTTCATTAAAATAAGCACATGCTTGTTGAATTCAATAGTTAGTAAAATAAAAAAGTATTAATGACTTAGTGAAAAAAGTCCGTAAATGAAAAAGACGAAGTTTCGCAATAATGGACAAAATGTGATTTATTGAAAAGAGGTGTGTAATAAACGAATTTCGTGATAAACAGATAAACGACTTCGTAGTCGAATAAAATTTTTAAAAAAAGTAATCCCATGAGAAACGATTCGTTCAATAAAAATATTTAGTTATATCCATAAATTTGCTCTAAGCGTGCTCGTTATAGAGTAGAAGAGTATTTTCACCCACTTGTTGTGGGCCGCGGCAGAGAGACACAACTTCAACTTATATCATGGGACCAAATTACTTTTCGCCATGCAGTTGTTATTTTAGATTAGAATACAACTAAGTGTCAATATACAATCGCGAGAGAAAAAAAACCTTGATTAATTTAGTGGCCAGTCTGGAGGGCTTCCAGAAGAACCCTAAATCGTTCCAAGAACTGGATTTTTTTCCTACCCTTTCCCACCAGAAAGGCAGCCCAATTACTCAACAGGATAACATGGTCCGACGACGACACAATGACGCAGCAAACAGGACACATCTAACCAATGTTTGACAAATGCTGGGCCAACGTCGTAGACGGTGGCCCAGCATTGGTCAAACATTGGGTATATGTATCCTGTTTGCTGGGGACGGCTCGTGGCGGCTCGACATCGGGCCGACATTGTGTCGATGTTTCGTAGTGAATTCAAACCCCTCATTAGGACCGAGACGTCAGACTCTGATTAATTCGCTTACCATGTATCCTTGAAAAGAAGACGTTTAGCCAATGTTGCTTTTAATGTTGGCCCAGCGTCGCAGACGTTGGGCCAACTTTGGTTCAGCATTGGTTCAAGGTTGCGTGTTTCGTGAATAGCCTATCATTACGCTGGTCAGGCTGGTATAGGAGGTTTTTACGCTGGTCAGGCTGGTATCAGGTTTTTTCTCACAGATACATTCACCAGCTCAGACACATTCTCATAGCTAATCAAGTTTGAAATAGCAATTGAATAAAGTGCTCTATTTGTCATTTACGCGCTATTTACGAAATAAAAGGAAATGAAATGAATCGGGCTTTAGGCCACCTTTGTGCACATATAGGCTAAACTGGGCCAGGGGAACCTCCTGAGGATGGTGAGATGATTGAGATGACATTGTCCTCCAGACACAGGATACGAAATTCGAGCCCTGGCAGTCTGAGGCCGAGCACGCTACCTCTCGGTCACGGAGGCTCCCCACAATACTGACTTTCACACGTGGATGGGGAAGAAACATTTTTTGCTTCTTTCAAACCGCCGAGACCGGGAACCGAACCCCGAACTCTGGCGTGAAAATCAGCGGTGCTAACCACTACCCTAGGGCCCCGGTCCATTTACGAAATAAAAGCGCTACGCATTGCTTAGCACCAACACTACACATTCAAATTTGAAATTAACACGCACTTGAAGAGGTGCCTCGCTGCCAAGGACCAACATTTACAAATACAATGGATGAAAGTAACATCCATCCATCCATCCATTCATCCATCCATCCATCCATCCATCCATCCATCCATCCATCCATCCATTCATTCATTCATTCATTCATTCATTCATTTATTCATTTATTCATTCATATATTCATTCATTCATTAATTTATTCATTCATTCATTCATGAATCAAAACATTCATTCCATGAATCCATGCAGTCCAACATTTATCCATTCCAGCATTCATTCATGACTCCAACATTCATTCATTCATTCATTCATTCATTCATTCATTCATTCATTCATTCATTCATTCATTCATTCATTCATTCATTCATTCATTCATTCATTCATTCAAACATTCATTAATTTTAACATTCATTCTTCCATTCCAACAACATTCATTAATTCATTCCAGCGACGTAGAATGAGAGTGGATTAGGGCAGAGACTCACCTAGTAGGGAGACTTTGTCCTATTCCAGAAGCCTGTTGATCAGGTTGTTGGCCTTCTCTAAGGTACAGACTCACCTAGTAGGGAGACTTTGTCCTCTTCAAGAAGTCTGTTAATCAGGCTGCTGGCATTCTCCATAGTAAAGATGAAGGGACTCACCTAGTTGAGAGACTTTGTCCTCTTCTAGGAGTCTGTTGATCAGGCTGTTGGCATTCTCTATGGTACAGATGAAGGATGGAGACACTCACCCAGTTGGGAGACTTTGTACTCTTCTAGGAGTCTGTTGATCAGGCTGTTGGCCTTCTCTATGGTACAGATGAAGGATGGAGACACTCACCTAGTTGGGAGACTTTGTCCTCTTCTAGGAGCCTGTTGATCAGGCTGTTGGCCTTCTCTATGGTACAGATGAAGGATGGAGACACTCACCTAGTTGGGAGACTTTGTCCTCTTCAAGGAACCTGCTGATCAGGCTGTTGGCCTTCACTATGGTACAAATGGAGGGACTCACCTAGTTAGGAGACTTTGTCCTTTTCTAGGAGTCTGTTGATCAGGCTGTTGGCCTTCTCTATGGTACAGATGAAGGATGGAGACACTCACCTAGTTGGGAGACTTTGTTCTCTTCTAGGAGCCTGTTGATCAGGCTGTTGGCCTTCTTTATGGTACAGATGGAGGGACTCACCTAGTTGGGAGACTTTGTCTTCTTCCAGGAGCCTGTTGATGAGGCTGTTGGCCTTCTCTATGGTACAGATGGCCACGTCCACGGAGCTGAAACCTCCGGAGGGATTCTGACTTCCCATGTAGCCTCCCACCCGAATACCGGCGTCCTGGAACACAGCCTGCACAAACACGGCTGACAAATCAGTCAGGGTTCCTACATCTTACAAAGTACAAAATTTAAGCACTTTCAAAGACGACAAGAACACTTTTTTAAGGAACATTGTATTCTTAGAATACAAAAATAATATGAGCATAGAACGATTATATAGAACCATAGGAAAGCTGCCTAGAGGCAGCTTTCCTGTGGTTCTATATAAAATCACTCAGAGATAATAATACAGATCACTGTTGTATTTTTCAATGTGGATCCTTTGTCGAAATACATGTACTTTCAAGTACATGCATTTTTGCTTTCAAACATTCTCAATGCCTTCAGTATTTTATGCAGAATTCAAGCACTTACAAGGCTTTCAAGTACATGTATGAACCAAAATCATTTGGCACCTGGAAATAGCTATGCAGGCCTTCATAATTTGGCGTGAGTGATTGCTCACGCACACCATAACTCAGGCAAGTGTAAAGTCAAGTGAGCGAAATACAGCTCAACCTCATAGCTGTCAGATTTTTAAAAATTGCAGATTACATATATTTTTGTCAATTTTCCTCAACCAATTAGCCAAATGTTGCATTTAACTATGGAGAGTGAACACTCGCCTCACCACTGTGAGGTTAGCTTTTCTTCATTCGCCACCAATTGTCAAATCTGAAGGCCCGGCTATGTCGTTACTTTTAACACGCTTACGAAAACCCCCTGAATTTTCTTATTTTCTTCTCCTTTAAGAATATCCACCAGTTAGCCTACAATTTGTTGCATGTTAAGGTGGGCACAAGTGAATGATTTAACCGTTCAAGCGCTTTATTAAATACCACATGGTCTAGTTTAAAACAAACAACTAGATTTTAATCACTTCAAGCTACTATTGTTAGTGCTGACGTAATTACAGCTTTGAATGAAATAGGGGTGATTTTTTCTCTGCTTTTAAAAATAATGCGTGATCTACTTTTCTAAATATGTCATATTGCTGCTGCCAATACTTCTGATGTGAAATAAAATCGACTTCACTGAACCACATTTGCACATCTTTATGTTTAAACAGACATTTCGTCCACAATAACAGTGATTTAATGGTATCACATTTTTTAAGGCATTGACTATATTTTGTAGAATTTTCAAGCGCACTTCTGCGAACCCTGAACGTTTTTCTCACAGTGTGGGGGGGGGGGAGGGGTACAACCCTGAGAGCACTTTACCTGGAGGTAGTGCATCTTCTCCCTGGCCACCGACACAAAAGGCAGGATAAAGATGGATTTCTTCTTCGTCTCCATCACCCTCTTCAGCATCAACAGCTCGGCCACAAGCGTCTTCCCGGCACTGGTCGGCGCCGAGTACACCAAATTACCACCACCTGAAAAATACAAGTACTCTAAAAAATCAATTCATCAGACACACGCCTTATTTCACGTTACATAAAAGAGCCAGGCCCCTTAAGAGACGGGCGCAACTTCAGAATTCCGCTTCGCATAATATCTTGGCCGTCCAACAGTAACCCTTGTGTTACTGGGCCGTGTATATACGGTCTGAAGCCTCTTTTTACCCTTTAACCGCCGGCCACGATCATAATCGTGTTTGATCAATTTTTATTATCACTTTAAACATGTTAAAGGTGACATGTGACATCAAGCTGCAAGATTTGAAAATAGTTGACCTCCATTTTGTCAAATCTGTATAATTTTCACCCGCTTGATGTTGTGAGAGAACATTTAAATTATTCAACCTAGCGCTTTAACCCTTTAAGCGCTAATTAATTAATTTAAATTTCAACCCACTTGAAGTAGTGTTTCGCTACCGCGACCCACAACTTCAAGTGGGTGAAAATTACTGACATTTGTTTTATTTTGGAACAAACATTAGTAAATCTTGATGTTTAAACACTCATTTCATTCCCAATAACAGTGATTTAATCGACCGGGTTTGATCGGCTAATAAAACAAATTAAAAACGACTGAGCGATGAAAGGGTTAAATCAAATAAATTGTCACTGAAATTGATCAAAATACTTTGTTGAAGATGCTCGGTTAACCCTTAAACCCTTAAAGCGCTGAAATATCTGTATATAACCAAGAGACCAAAAGGGTTTTTTCCATCATCAATGTCTTATTCAGCTCTTTCTGATTCATTTGAATACCTATGTTATGGGTCTACGACCATTAGAAATATTTTACTCTTTCAGTGCGGGAATCGATTTTAGAGGTTAGAATCTAAAGTCGGTCTCCGCACTGAAAGGGTTAGTCAAATGAGTGAAAAATAGAAACAATTAAACAGAAAAGAGATTCAATTACCACTAAGAAATTTGGTCGCAATTTAAAAAGACATTTTCAAGTTTGATGACCATGTTACGTCTTCAATCATCAATATTGTGAATATTAATTTGACAAACGTTAGGCAGTTGTCATCCATTTGAAGTTGTGGAGCGTGGTAGCGAGACACATCTTATATTTAAATTAGCGCTCTACGCAGTATAGAGTGACATAAATAATATGCTGTCACCTCGTGTGTCCAGAGGATGACTACGGTTATTAGGTGAAATAACACGTGTAAGAGACCCCTCTCACGACTATCTCAGTATCCGTCGGGGAGAAAATGCTCTAAAAAAAGGCATATTTCAACGAAATAACAAAGTTCTCAACAACCACTACGAATGCCCTGTTAATCACTGTGGGATAAGCAAAAACCATACCAAATATCCCCTTGGGAAACCAATTAGGCTAAGGTTCTGCGTCTCTCTACCATTCAATCACATTCAGTCAGACACAATGTAGTTCTGTGATACAAACGACAACCACTTCCTCATATTAGTGATTGATAGGAGAGAAGACACTCCCTGGATGTCGCTAGTAGAGCAGCACCCATGTCGATATCGCAGTCAACGCACAATGAGAAATACGATATGCACAGCATGAATCGTTGTTTAACTCTTACAGTGTTCCTACTACATCGCGGGGATCGACTAGATGTCAGAATGTGACGTCTAAAGTCCATCTGCGATATGTACAGCATGCATCGTTGTTTAACGCTTACAGTGTTACTTACTACTACAGCGCGGGGATCGACTAGATGGCAGAATGTGACGTCTAAAGTCCATCTGAAATAGTAAAACATGTATTATTGCCATAGACGCATAACACATGTATTCAAATGAAGCGGAAAGTGCTGACTAAGACATTTATGATGATTTCACATTGAAAAAAACCCTTTGGTCTCTTGTATGGAAATATTCCAGCGCTTCAAGGATTAATCGTTGTTTCTTCGTTCAGTCAGGGTCTTCAGAGGCTGGCTGAATGAAGAAACAACGTTTCAGTCGGATCTGATTTACTGGCTCTTACTAGGCTCCGGCATCCTCCAGTATATCATTATGAAACGGCCGCGGCGACCATTGTACACCATTGTACACCTTCCCCAGTGAGCCCCGCGGCAGGCAAGAGGAATTGCCGCAAATACCGAGAAGCTGCCGCTGACGACACAAATGTCGGCTCAGTGTGCATGTGAACACACTTGTGTAGAAATAGACCATACAGTTGTAACGTACACAACCCCCATTCTATATTCCAGCTATTGCATTGACCAGCATCTTTCATCAATTTCAATAAATATCAGTTTTGAAAAACAGCGCCTCAGATCTCGGATGCTAAAGGGTAAACACCTCGAGCTGGACATCGACCTTTCACCAAAGAGGGAAACATTCTCTTTATTATTAAACATAGTACCCACTGAATTTGAGATGTAAAACTATTTGTATTTTCATGAACGCCTTCTGATGTAGATTTACATGTACATGCAAAGATTTAGTAAGTCAAAATATGCTCATAAACGATACATGTTTTAATGAATCATGAACCACTAAACAAAAAGACAATTTAACTAAAAGTAAAATATATACATTTATCTACTTTTTTGTTGTTCTGTCATTGAAAAATTACGCTCTGTTTCCCTCTATTTCTCATAAGTAAAAAAAATGAAATGAATCGGGCTTTAGGCCACCTTTGTGCACATATAGGCTAAACTGGGCCAGGAGAACCTCCTGAGGATGGTGAGATGATTGAGATGACACTGTCCTCCAGACACAGGATTCGAGCCCTGGCGGTCTGAGGCCGAGCACGCTACCTCTCGGTCACGGAGGCTCCCCACAATACTGACTTTCACACGTGGATGGGGAAGAAACATTTTTGTTTCTTTCAAACCGCCGAGACCGGGAACCGAAGCCCGAGCTCTGGCGTGGAAGGCAGCGGTGCTAACCACTACCCTAGGGCCGCCCATTTCTCATAAGTACAGAATTCCACATACGTTAACCAAGTTTCAACCCATTAAAATAAAAACCTGGTAATCAATTACGGAGCTTAAATAGCAGTGATAATTATGTAATCAAGTAAATGTTATGCACAAAAAAACTGACCCGGAAAATGGAGTTCTGTATAATTATATCATTATGATGTATGCAGGACTACATATTTCGCGTCAGTATCTGGTCCATCTGGGGCCGTCTTTAGAGCAAATTCCAGATGTTTCACTATTAGATATTCAAAGCTGTGTTCGTGAAATATACGGATGGCTTGCGGGTATGGGCGATATGATAGTTATCTAGATCTTCTATCTAATATATTACATGTGTGTCATGGTTATGCATACCACCTTACCATTGATCATGTTGATGGATGCACTTCATATTTTGCACAAGCATATACAATATACATATACATTTGAAGATTTTTAGTCAACCCTTTCAAGCCTGAATTTACCATTGTCATCTTCATCCACTACAAGCCGCGAATTGCTGTCGCAATTCTCAACTTGTAGTGGATGAAGATGACTTGAAGTGGGTGGCAATTAAAAAAATATACTGCTATTTTCAAAAACAGTTCGATGAAAATTTTCGTTCTAAAACAGCTAGGTTTCATGAAATTAGGTCATTCTTTAGACATGATGGTTTAAAGGGTTGACCTAATTAACCACATATTTTCAGAACTATGCTTCTCTCATATATTGTGTTGTGCTGGCCCAGTGCTGTCTCAATCGCGGATCGGTTTCTTTGATGTTGTGCCAAGGCAAAACTGTTGGTTTATTGGTGGGCACGTCGCAGACGATGGCCCGAC
This sequence comes from Flabesymbios commensalis, assembly GCA_964017125.1. NCBI lineage: Eukaryota > Metazoa > Annelida > Polychaeta > Terebellida > Flabelligeridae > Flabesymbios > Flabesymbios commensalis. The sequence goes on from OZ024907.1 coordinate 84,692,757, forward strand.
ATTGAGCCAGCATCGGGGTAGTAGTTGTCATCAGCTTGACTGCGCATCAGCGGGGTGTAGTGGTTGTCGATCCCCTTCAAGCAGTGGTAAGTTTCTCAAATTTGCATTCGATTATCCATAGAGTATTTAACAATAACATTACAGTTCAACATAATATCAGTTTGTGTTCATTACGTGTCAAGTGAATTTCTCAGCTCAGAGTAAACTAGCTGGCATTATCCACAGGAACAAGACTTTATTCACAGCTATAGCTATCTAACAGGCGACAGCTGGTAAACACGGGGCGTTGCATCATTCTTGGTGCAAAGTTGGGCGAGCATGGTAGTCTGTGTACCAACAGAGCCTCGTGTATCATTCACATTTGATGTAGCTTGTCCGACCATATAATTGTAAAACAGCAGGTAGTCCAGATTTACTGGATAAAAACACACATTTATGCCAAAATGGTGCTGGTTCAATGTTTGGTCAAAGCATTGATTGCATAGAGCTCACTATACAATCAATGGTCAAACTATCGCAGGATGGTATTGGTATCCGGGTTCAGACTTACCCCGCCGAGGCAAATATCGTCCCCTTGGAGTTAAAAGGTGCTAAACTGCCACTTATTAACGCGACAGTGATAGCGTAGCCGCTGCACCAGAAATGACATTATAACATTCAACCTTAAAATCGCTAAATTAATTAGTTTAAATTTTCACCCCAAATTACTGTGGTGTTTATATTATTATTATTATTAATATTATTATTCCATTTTCTAGAAGCCAGGCAGATAACATAACGTTCCACATTTTTGCACTTAAAAGAGCCATCATTCGTGTACGTGAAAACTTGTCCATCAATGTTTTGTTTGTAAGTACTTGATCCCACAACCCCACAAAAAACACAGATTTGGCAGACAAACACGTGTACTGTGCAACGACCCAGCTTGTATGTACTTAAAAATAAATTTTGCCAATATATATTTATTTCTCATTCATTTGAAGCTGTAATTGCTAACGCTATTTCAAGCTTCAAATGATTATATTTAAAAAAAACAGCCATCTCGCAAATTAAAATATATGAATAGCAGATTATCTACCACTAACTATTTTATCAATGTCAGCAGGTCAGGGGCATTTTAATCCATGCATTGATTCCTGAAGATTGAAACAGCAACATTGAAACAGCATCGGGTGAATGCCCCGTGTTTGCTGGGATGGTGTCCCTGGTCCAACATCATACAAGCACAAAGTCTCCACAAAGTCTCGCCGTTAGCATGAAGACAATCATATATCACCTTCAAATATGACAACACAGGTTAGCCCTTACAGCGCGGGGATCGACTTCAGTCGTCAGAATCTGACGTCTGTAGACGTCAGATTCTGACGTGCAAATTCGATCCCCACACTGTAAGAGTAAACATTTTTGTAATGTTCAGACCCATAGCATAGGTATTCAAATGAATCGGGAAGAGCTAATTAGGACATTTATGATGATTTCAAATTGAAAAAACCCTTCTGTCTACATGGTTTATTAAAAGTATTTCAGCGCTTTAAGGGTTAAACAGATCGACGTCTATTTCATAGTGAAATGAGTGTTTATTTGACTTGTGCTACTCTCATTTGACCTGTGCTACTCTCACGGAAAGATCAGACGCGGCGCGAGATAATGGTGTATTTATCTGCGGTACGAGACACAAACACAAGTACCCCCTGAAGGGGATGAGTCAAACAAAGTGCCTGCTTTGTCACTGCTTTTTCATCGGCATCTCGAGGGTGGAAAAAATGACGTACAAGAGGCTGCAAAAATGCAAAAAGCGAGGGAGGAAAACCTCCGGTGTCGGTGTAGAATGTCTGAATGCAGTTTTAAGAGACGGTCAATTCACATTTGTAGTCATTTGATGTCCCAGATAGAAGAACATACAGGATCTGGAGTACTAAATGGTTCCTTTAGACCTTATTTCAATATGTTTTTAATACAAATCGAGTTTAATTGCTCACACAATTTGCGATCTGTATCCAGTACAATGAATACATGTCTAAGTCGTCCATGTTTTTCATTCTGCTAACCCGCTAACCCTGTCAGTGCGGGGACCGAATTTAGACGACAGAATCTGACGTCTCTAGACGTCAAAAGTCGATCCCCGCACTGTCGAGGAGAAACATATCCAACCCTTTCAGCGCGGGGATCGATTTTATAGGTCAAAACCTGACGTCTATAGACGTCAGGTTCTGAAGTACAAAGACGATTCCTGCACTGACAGAGTAAACTATATTTAAAGGTAATAGACCCATAACATTGGTATTCAAATGAAGCGCAAAGAAATAACTTAGACATTTATGATGATTTCTTTTTGAAAATATCTTTCTGTTTGCTTGGTTTGTATAAATATATGTCAGAGCTTTAACGGTTAGCACCATCTCTGCCATCCACTCACTTAAAAAGTAAGTAGTCATTGACTTTTGCTTTGCACTCCCATCTGCTCTGGGCTGAACGACGCCAGATTAAATGCTGATGGATTGAAAAACTCAGCGCACCTGTCAGCGGATCCCTAGAAACTGACCTGTGTCACAAACAGTCACCGATCATTTAGCGGCGGGTAAATACGCTCCAGATCCACAGAAATCAGCAACATCTTCATCGCACACACGAGACACGTTCACATCACATGTATCTTCATTTCATCGCGACTAAAGTCGTTTTAATCTGTTCGTTAGCTGGTTAAAGCACTGTTATTGGATATGAAATGTGTCTAAACCTCAAGATAATTTATGGAAAATGTTTTGTTTCAAATTAAACAAATATGATTAATTATCACCCACTTGAAGTTGTGGACAACGGTAGCGAAACACAACTTCAAGTAGTAGTGCAGTATAAAGTATAAGTAAATTGTTGCTTGACTTCACTTATCGGCACAGTTAAGTGACAACGTAATACAATAGAAACAGTGCCGTCAGTTGATGAAGTGAATGGTGTACAGATGATGACGTGATGGTGGGGTGCTAGGGCATGGTGGATTTTTTAGTGTTTCCCTTCACTCGCCTAATAATGGGTTCTGAGCATGTCTAGGGGATTTACCGGCCTAGGCGTCCAGAGACTATGTTTTTTGTTCAAAAGCGGCTCCGCTATCATCGGATAATTATGTGCCTTTTCGGGGTTATGACCTTTGAGATAAAAATATCTTAGACACTATATATCTCGGAGCCAAAATAGATTAGACACTAAGCTATTTTGGTTCAGAGGTCAAAAAGTAGGTCAAAGGTCATAACCTCGAAAAGGCACGAAATCATACACCCCCTAAAAGGCCAGGTGACGTGTGTGTTCAATATAAAAGAACCCGCTTCCCCCACGGGTTGCCGAGATAAAACGAAACTGCGTGGTTGACAACACATGATCACGGTCTCCCTGTCTTGTGATTTGTATTGTGATTAAAACAATAGAAAAACAGACGTGGCGCCAGCATTTTTGCATTGTTTTCTGTGGTAATTTAGGGTGATCGAGTTATTCACCACGTGGAGGAGGTTGGGGGGTTTCCCCGCTGCTGCAGTGCTAAGTGGGTCGGTGGCTTTCCCAACGCAACACTTATTCAAGCAGCTATTCTCATCTGGTGAAGTGAAAATTCCAGCGTGTAAGTGGAACATTTTTCAAATAAGACACATGGATCTACTACAGTAGAGGGTTGATCCCTTCATTACTGGACTCAGAATCATGGAAACAGATCTGTATTTGACCGGCAAACGTAACTTGTAGGGCCTATAGGACGATATTTGAACTAGAAAGAGTTGTTCGGAAACGAACACGAAAGCAGCCCTCCGTTATTATATATATCGCTCGACCACTATTTTAAAATTGTGGTATATGATAGCTATGTGAAGTATGAAGAAGAAATTCATAGATCAGCTCTCATGCAAGATTTCCGAGATAGTGAAAAAAAAATGGTTGATCCCAAAAGTTAATCAGGTCATTGGCTTACATACATGTAGCTGAACATATTTGCCAAATTAAAAGAAGATCTGATGATTTTTTTTCCTGAAACGCGCTAACGAGCATTTCTTCGTTAGTGGCCATAGTAATTAAAGGGATGATGATATGGGGATCAAAATGTCACCAAAACAATTCCCCAGTGGTATGTGATGGCTATGTGAAGTATGAGGAAGCAGAAGCTGATAGATTAGTAGCTATCTTGAAAACAAATAACTGCGGCGGCGGCGGCGGCGGGTCGTATATATAGGGTATATAGTGCTTCAAATTTTCAAAGTTCTAGATCCGCCCCTGCATGCTAGAATTGTTTCACCCTTTCTAGTTTTGATATCTCATTATCCACACAACACACGTGCTATTTGATGGGTGCCCAGCAGAAAACAGTACAACCAAATGGTTACTTTCAATTTGAAATAATCATAAACGTCTTAGTTAGCTCTTTCAGCTTCATTTGAATACCTATGTTAAGGGTCTATCGGCCATTGGAAATGTTTTATTTCTTTCAGTGCGGGGACCGTCTTTATACGTCAGAATCTGACGTCTACAGACGTCAGATTCTGACGAGAATCTGACGTCTACAGACGTCAGATTCTGACGTATAAAGACGGTCCGCGAGCTGAAAAGTATATCCATTAGTTATCATTACCAGAATGTTATCACTAGTACTGTATATCATCCAACAGATTGGAATGCTAAGTAAAATGATACATTCAACACTTGATATAAACTACCATTACCTAAAAACTTATGTAGCATGATTGCTGCGTAGTTCGCTGGGAAAAATGTGTCATGTGTGAAAAATGCACCATTTTTCTCACAATTCATGTTACTCAGAGTTGCGTGATCACATCAGTCCACCTTTCTAAGATATTTTGCATCACCATTATTGTGATATCTCCACATGTACCGAGTCGATAAAAGCATAGATATATAATATAATTATGTGTTGTGTACTTAATATTTGACCCTTCAAGCACCAATCAAGAATGATATATCGTTTTCGATCTCTTAGATTAGCATATCAAATTGTTAACCAAAAATGTTCATTTTTATTGTTTTATTATTCAAATTTTCACCCAATTGAAGTTGTGTTTCACTACCGCGACACACAACTTTCAAGTGGGTGAAAATTATTCATATTTGTTTAATTTGTGAGCAAAAATTAGCAAATCTTGATATTTAAACATTCATTCTGCTAATAAAACAGATTAAAAACGACTATGTCCGTGTGTAGCGCTTTAAGGATTCAGAGTGTGATTTGTGTTAAATCTACAAATGCAAAGGAAGCAGTCTCGCCACCGCGATCCACAAATTCAAAATAAAAAATAATAATTAGAAAACGTTAAGCGGTTAGTTAGTATGCAGTTATTTCCTTACACCTTAAACATATTAAAACGTAGCGTAATTTATTATATATGACAACATTATTTCAAAAAATATTTACTTTCTTTTTTTCAATAATAAATAAAATTTTCTGTTTAATCAAATGTAGTAGACACAGTGGACATTTTCAATTTATGTACTTGCACGGCCAAATCAAATCTTTCTCTGACCACGAGAAAGTGCCCTGTACATGATCTGCGTATAGTGCTGGCGGTCTGCCCCTCCTACAGTGCTCAATGCCTTACATTTATCAGGCGACCCTGAGGCTCACAACAATTGCTCTTCATTTCTCGGTACACTGCACTGTCCGCTATCTCTTACACATTGCGGTAATTCTATAGCCTTCGCCGCCACGCCATGCAAGAGAAAGCAAGAGAAAGCAGTTCACCCTTGTCCTATCTTGTCCTACCTTGTCCTTCTGGGACTTTATATATACGTTTTCAAGGAAGTTTCAAACCAAATATAGTAACCCTAAAAACGCTGAAATATAAATTTATGTGTGTAAAAAACATCGCAACCAAATGGGGTTTTTCACCTTGAAATCATCATAAATGTCTTAGTTAGCTCTTTTCGATTCATATGAATACCTATGTTATGGGTCTACGGCCATTAGAACTATTTCTACTCTTACAGTGCGGGGAAAGACTTTAGTCGTCAGAATCTGACGTCTACAGACGTTAGATTCTGACGACTAAAGTCTATCCCCGCGCTGTACAGCTGTAAGGGTTAAAGCGCTGAAATAATTTTGTATAAACAATGGAGGCCAAAGGGTGTTTTACAATTTGAAATCATCATAAATGTCTTAGTTAGCTCTTTCCGCTTCATTTCAATTATACTTATGTTTGACTCATTTCTGACTACTACTTTTTCCAGGCCACATTCACACAAAAACGCAGGACGTCAAAAAAGGCAGCCACTTTTCAAGTGCTTTTTCAAGGACTTCTCATTTTTATTCAAGCTCATGTTTAAAAAATATTTGGAGGAAGGCTATCAATTTAGTGTCACTGTATGCTTCAAATGTATCAAATATGATACATGTACACCTTGAAAAGCATGATATGTAGGGTCCAATATCTTATGATTACAAATTTTGCTGTAAAAGTGGATTAAAATTACAACAATAATTTATTCATGCATATCAAATTTGCATGTCAACGTCATTTTTCATCTTCAAATTGATCAGCGCGAAAATGCCATTAATTCAAGGACTTTTCAATAACAGGAAAGGGGAACACAGTTTGCTCTCCATAGTTCATATATCAATATTCCAGCGCTCTAAGGGTTAATTGAAGCACTTTTCATATTTGTAAGACCCTAGTGATGGACGCTGGCGTGGCTAGAATCTCCCTTCCCTTTCCTGGCAGCTTACGCGGCGGGTGGGATATAAAAAATATATTATCCTAATTTGAAGCTATGTCATCAATTCAGCGGGATAGGGCTAACCCTAACAACGCTGAGATATTTATTATATAAACTAAGGAGAACAAATGTTTTTTTCAATTTGAAATCAACACAAATGACTTAGTAGGCTCTTTCCGCTTTCTTTGAATACCTATGCTATGGGTCTACGGCCGTTAGAAATATTTTAATTCTCACAGTGCGGGGACCGTCTGTAGACGTCAGAATCTGACGTCTACAGACGTCAGATTCTGACGTATATGGACGGTCTCCGCATTGAAAGGGTTAAGTTCTACAGACCTCCCTTCAGCGCCATGCTGGACTGGAAAGATGTGTTAATGTAGTGGTCTTCTCTCCAATCAATAGCCAGCAGTCTGGCGTTACACGTGACATGTATCTCGGGCTAACTCACTATTTAACCCTCTCAGTTTAAACGCCGATCCCGATTATATTCGTTTTTTCATTTTTATCTTAGCACAGTGAACACCAGCTTTTAAATAATGGGAATATAAAACGCGACAACAATCAGCAAGTTTTGAAAATAGTTGACCCACATTTTGCCAAATCGGAATAATTTTCACTCACTTGAAGTTGTGTCTCACTGAAAATTCAAATTAAATAACTTGGCGGTTGAAAGGTTAAATCAAAACGCTCCGTGCTGAATTGAGAACGACAATAATTTGTGTAGCTTCACAATATTACAGTCCTTATGTACGGCGAGCAGGGTTCAAATATGAAGTTGGGATATTGTGAAATAATACCACGCTATTATTTAATCATCGCCATTTCATTAGAAATCACTGTCTGCAGTGTGCAGCATTACCAACAGGCATACCTTCTGAATCCGCAACTGGAAGGTAATAATACACAAATACAAGGCACTTGAACAAGCCGTTCTTGAGATATCTTCCCTGTTACTTGGCAAGTCTCTCTTAAATATATCACACAGAGTGCTGAGGAGATGTCTAGCAACGGGAACACCGATCAGATCAATACATCAGGACAACATAGCTGGTCAAACCGGGGGATTAAACCCAATCAGCGTCATTTTCCAAGCCCATAGTGACCCAAACCCAATGAGTGTCTTTCTCCAAGCCCATACCCTGGCAACATGAGACGGTGAACCAATGTTGGTTTAAAGTTGGCCAGCGTCGAAGATCATGGGTCACCATTAAACCAACATTGGGTCAACATCTCGTGTTTGCTGGCTGAGACCTCAGCTGTCAACGTGAAACCAGATTCCCAGCAAACACAAAACATTTGTACAATAGTTGTACAACGTTGGACCAACGTCGAAGACGTTGGACCGACGCTGTACAAATGTTAAACACATGTTTTATGTTTGCTGGGTTGCAATCACATGAAAGTCAAAACCATCTAATGCGAGCGGAGGCTATTTTCTACTGAAATATTATACGTGGGTTGCATAATTGTACATTAACCGACCATGAGGTAGTGCTCTCATAACCTAATTAGGGCATGTGTTAAAAACGTAACACGGGCATCAAATGGAAATCAGAGGTTTCTGATTACGTTTGAAACCTTTGATTTAAAGGCAGGTACCAAACAGGTGTCATGTGTTATTCCCTCAGGCGTACATGTACAGGTGCCTGTCTGATAGGTTTTAGACCACCTTTGTGCACATATAGGCTAAACTGGGCAAGCAGGAGAACCTCCTGAGGATGGTGAGATGAATGAGATGACATTGCCCTCCAGACACAAAACTCGAAATTCGAACACTGGTGGTCTGCGGCTGAGCACGCTACCTCTCAGTCACGGAGGCTCCGCACAATATTCAATCTTTACGAGTGAGCAGGGAAGATGCTTGACAGGTAGACTAATTAGTAATCTAGCGGATAGACCAGCTCGATAACTGAAAGGCCTACGGCTAAGTTCTATTCACCCTCATTGACGGCATCACCACACACTCTAAGGCTACGCAGTATCCACATCATAAAGGGGATGGCGTTCATTAGGCCGATCCATATGTTATAGTCATCCAACTGGTAGGCATTACCCAGACTCACAGTAGCTGATTTCTCACTCAATTTTCAACTCATTTTCACACACTATTTTCTAGTCATACGGCGACTACCCCACACATTTTTCAAAGGTATTTCAGAAGTTAGACAATTTGACAATCTGAGACGAAGCTAATGGGTTTATAGAGGACGATATTTGGCCACATTTATTATATGTTAAATAAAGTAGCTTTAAAACTATACAATAATGTTGTTCCATGATATTTTCAGGGTGGTCGAAAACAGTGCTTGTAAAATTGGTTGAGAATTAATTGAAAAATCGGTGAAAATGATTCAGCACAGAAACGTTGATGAGAATGCTTCTATAGTGTACTCATTTCATATGCCTTTGTCTACATGGACATTGTGTATGATGGTAATACTAGTAATCATGGTGATAGCGTGTGCAAATTATGTTTATTTCAGAACTTTCTTGTGAGAGTTTTAAATCACCTGGTCGTGATCAACTTTCACATGAACATAATTACACACGTTATTGTATAATTATCACAATTTGCACAAACTAGAAGTCACTGGTTTTCGCGCTTCCCAGCTTTAGGCGGATGAAAATGATTAGCCAAATTTGACGCACTGAATGATATTATGGTCGAACGTGACTTCATCAAAATAATAAACATGGTTAAATACATAAATGTAATAAATGACTGAGCCTACCCCCTGCAGAAGCCAGCGTTGGGAAAGTGTAATGCTAAAGTGTAATTAATACAAACTAATCACTTTATAACTCTTAAACCGTTAAGCGCGACTAAAGTCGTTTTTAATCCGTTGATTGATTGATTGATTGATTGATTGATTGATTGATTGATTGATTGATTGATTGATTGATTGATTGATTGATTGATTGATTGATTGATTGATTGATTGATTGATTGATTGATTGATTGATTGATTGATTGATTGATTGATTGATTGATTGATTGATTGATTGATTGATTGATTGATTGATTGATTGATTGATTGATTGATTGATTGATTGATTGATTGATTGATTGATTGATTGATTGATTGATTGATTGATTGATTGATTGATTGATTGATTATTGATAGGCATATGGCCCTTTCAAAATCATACAGGAATACAACGAAGTGTGCACTGCAGTAATATATACAATATAAAAATATATACAATCCAAACGGAACCATGGATAATTAATACATTAAAAATAAAGACATAAATATGATGGTTTTTTTAAACGAAGCAGATTATGAAGTAGACACAAGACGCCGAATCGATGCCGGTTTAACGCTGTTCCACCGGCCGCGCCGTTGAACCAACGTCAAACCAACACCGACCCAACGTCCAAATGGCAGTTATTGAGAACGAAATGTTTGTTCAAACATAAGATTTGCAAATGTTTGGTCTCAAATTAAACAAATTTGAGTACATAACTTTAAGTGGGTTAATCATTAAATTATTTATTTACCATTTTACCAGTTTCTAGGCATACATTTCATGATCCATGGTTGGCTGTGTGCGATTTATAAAAACCTCAAAAATCATCGGGCACGTAATTCAGTCGACGACAGCAACATGTGCAACATGAGGTTTTTGAGGTACGAAATCATAACAATGCGTCACAGAATGTTTTACCCTGGTGTTGGTTTAATATTGGACAACCGTATAAGAAACTGGCCCAACATTAAAAGAACATTGGGTCAAGTGTATTACAATAGAAACTCTGCCCAAATTAAACTATTACTAAATCTCGAACAATTCCAGCGGGGTCGCTATTGTCCAGTGCAAGAGACGGTCGGTCACTACCTTATAGCCTATTACATTGGTTAGTTTTCACTGTATATATATCAGTTATTAATTTGAAATCTATATAAATATTACATACGCCGCGTAGACCGTCTTTATACGTCATAATCTGACGTATGTAGACGTCAGATTCTGACGTATAAAGACGCTCCACGAGCTGAAATTAAAATATTGATAAAGACCGTAGACCACACATCAAATAGGTATTCAAATGCAACGGAAAGAGCGAACTAACATTTATCATGATTTCAAATTGAAAAAAACATTATGGTCTCCATGGTTTAAACAAAAATACTTCAGCGTTATCATAATCATAATCATACAATAATCATAATCATACAATTTATATAGCGCCGATTCTCATAAAGAATCATAGGCGCTTTAAAATCAGTTGCATAATACTTCACAAGAAACGGCTGAATGCCTTACGGAATAGGTAAGTTTTTAGCTTTCGCTTAACATTATCCAAGCTCAAGGGCTCCCTCATTGCTGTCGGCAGTTCATTCCACAGTCGAGGAGCGACAACTGAAAAAGCACGATCGCCAAAAGTCTTTGTGTATGAATAAGGTTGAGTGAGCATCACTGAAGTTGAGGATCGTGTTGCACGCTGTGGCAAGCGTTCCTGGATCATGTCGCAAATATAGCGAGGAGCTTTCCCCTGGATAGCCGTGAATGCCAGTAATATTACCTTGTATTCAATACGTTGACTCACAGGTAGCCAGTGTAATTGCATGAGCACAGGCGAGGTGTGATCATAGCGAGGGACACATGCTATTACTCTGGCCCCGGCATTCTGTATCCGCTGGAGCCTTGCAACCTGGGATGATGGTAGTCCAGCGAGGAGTGAATTGCAATAGTCAAGACGAGATAGTACCAGTGCTTGAACCAGTTGTTGCGTAAGTAAGTTGCGTTGTAAGTTTTAACCCTATAACCGCCAAATTATTCAATTTGAATTTTCACCAACTTAAAGTTGTGTCTCGCTGACGCGATCCACAACTTCAAGTGAGTGAAAATTATTCAGATTTGACAAAATGGCGGTCAATTCTTTTCAAATCTTGCTGATTGATGTCACATATTTAACATGTGGTATTTGATGTGCTAATAAAAACTGAAAACCCGGATATATGCGGCACCGGCGGTTGAGGAGTTAAAGGTATAGTCAACTGTCAAAATACGCGGGACATGGGGTACCCAGGATGCAACAGTGGCCCCTGGACATTCCACAATGACATATCACCCCACATCCACAGTTATCAGCCAAGATAATAATACTGTATGCGTTTCATACCCATCGCCGCATTAAGAGCAAGTTCCCAAATCATATAAAGTCTATATACTTGAGGGACATCTATGAGAAAATAATTCACCAATTCTCTCATGTGGGCTTTGTGTGGAAAACAAATTGTTGTGTTACCATGAGGGTCTAGAAACAGTTGACTCTGATGCGTATTGACAGTGAGAGCTGTCCCAGCAAACACGGCACACTCACCAAATATTGGTTTAATGCTGGCCAACGTCGCAGACTTGAACATGAACATGAAAACAGCATTGGATCAATGTCTCGTTTGAGTAGTATCTCGTAATCAGTTCAGTCACTGATATTAATGCCGTCAACCTGTACTCAATAGGCTATAGTGTTGGCCTACACTTGACAGTCCCACGCATGCCCATTTTGCAGTTGGATGATTCTTTAAATCATGGGTATGTGGCCAGTTGTCTTCCAACAAAAAGCGCCGTCACAAAATATACGTCCCAGCTGCAGTAATATATTGCCGTGTTACAGGATCCAGTCGCATTGGCAGAGCACCAGGCCATCATCGCAGTGTTTGGCCCGGCATTGGATCACCGACGTACACTCGCCAGGACACAATGGCTCGGTGGGATGAAATAACGACCAGTTCCTCAAACAGTGTTGATTTCCTAATGACTCTGAGGCACTTTCCACCAAATATACCACCCTACGGACCAGTTGCTGCGAAAGGAAATGAATTACCTGCCACCCGGCGATCCTGGCGCCGATTGCTGGGCCAGCGTGGCAGACCTTGGCCCATCATCGGCCCGTCATTGACACAGCTTGAGCACACAGCCCACGTTTTTTACTGTGAAGTACAGCCAGAAGGCGTGACGTCGTCCAGTGTTCTCCCCTCCTCTGGACTCGCTACGAAGCTCGCGTTGATCCATTATGGACCTGGCGTCCACTGTTCCACATTGCCACCCCGTGATTTACTCCATTCTAGATAGAAGACAGCAGGATTTTTAAGCCAGATAAAATGTTAGGCAAAATAAGTACGTTTGACACATTGTTTTTCGCTCAAATTTTATGTTACGAATATCATGCAGCATATTACTAGCGGTATTTATTTCTAAGGCAAGGGAGTCCACAAAAATCGTACCTTAGCCCATCATATTTTTTTAACGGTAAGATAATCCGGTATGAATGTAAACATATGTAGCTTTAGAATATAATACATTTGTAATTTCTAGTTCCATTCCTGGGCCCCATCCCACTAAGAATAAAAAATCAAGATTATATCAACTTTCTCTCATTTCCATTAGAAAAGTTAGGATAAATGGTAATTTTTCCACTTGAAATGAGAGAAAGTTAAGATGATCTCAACTTAAAGATTCTAGATTCTTAGTGGGTACATGTATTTTTCTCACTTTAATTTTATTTTATCAAGTATTCGTACCCTTCTCCTCACTACTAAATAACTATTCACTGAGCATGGTAAGGTCAGAATGTTGCAATTGTTAGAAAGTCACTCCAGTGCATGTACCGCCATGACACTTAATAATAGGATTAGCCATGACAACAACATGACTGAAAAATAAAAAAAAGGACTAGTATATAGATTGTTGTCAATTCTTGATGATAATACTTGGTGATAATATATGCTGCCGTGCAAAAAGGTCAAGATAACAATACATGGTTTTCATCCTGTGAGCTCATGATACACCTCGCCATGTTGATGTCTCTGTTCTATCGGCAACTCATATACACCCAAGTAGAGTGAAGCACATTAGCATGAAGCACCTTACCCAAGGACACAACAATGACAACGTTGAGAGGACAGAAACACGATATTTAGCTAAAAAATCAATCTGCACCAAGCTGTGATTGAGCCCATGAGACAGCCGTAACAGGTGTTACAGGCTGTCTTTGACAGGTTTACAGGTATTACAGCCTACGTTTGCAGGGAATTGAAGGCAAGCCTTCATTTTTTCCACTTAAAACAAAGTTTTATTGAAACACAGAGAACCAAAATTGACGTAATAATTTAGTGTTATGAGGCACAAATATGTATATCAGTATTTGGTGTTAAAATCACAAATGTCCACATGGTGTATGTTCGGTGTAAATATCACAAATCAAAGATGCTTAGACTGCCCGTCGTTAATAAAACATCTATTTATCTATAAAATACGGACTATGTTTTTTTATGTTGCACTCTCAACACGACCTTGATATTTGGCTCGATGAACATTTTAAGCATGATTAACAGATTGTATCAAAAATTTAATAGCTAAACTTATCATTCATCAAGTAGAAGCTGTGGGTCAATAATTTGAAGTGAATACAAATTAAAAACATGTAATTTAAATATATCTATAATAAGAGGTTGTATATATATCTGTATATCATAGCACCATGGCTGACAAATAATCGGAATGGGTCTAAGTATGACCAGATAGAATAGTATAGCCGCGGGATTAAATGGTCGTATATGCAATTCACGCATATACGACGCTTTCATCACCAGGTGACAATAAATCGGAATATACGTACACAATTCAATTGTCTATGACCGCACGTCCCCGAAAACACAGGGCGTTGTCCACAGGGCGTTGTCCCTGTGTTGGTTTAATGCTAGCCCATCGTGTGCAACGTTGGATCGGCATTGAACCAAACACTGGGACAATGTATGGTGTTTGCCGGGGTGACAGAGACATGGATTTAGGGTTCAACCCTCACAACGCTGAAATATTTTTGTATAAACCATGGAGACCAAACTTGTTTTTTTTAAATCATCATAAATGTCTTAGTTAGCTCTTTCTGATTCTTTTGAATACATGTCTATGTTATGTGTCTACAGCCATTATAAATACTTTACTCTTTCAGTGCGGGGATCGATTTTAGACGTCAGAATCAAAACTGTCTAAAGTCGATCCTCGCGCAGAAAGGGTTAAGTTTACCGTTGACGTACTTACCGGGATACTGTTACTAATGGAGTGAAAATGATATGGTGTACAATTATTGTAAATCACTACAAACGGTTTAGTCATAGAATACAGCCTATGACACGCAACTCAAGAACCAGCGAATTAATGGTCTGACCTTGGTCTAATTACATCAAGGTTGAACACTCATACAGTGCTCGATTGGTCGTTCAACCTTGGCACTGGCAAAGCGCTAAGTTGTCTTGACTAGACCTACTGCTATTCTAAGTTGCTAAACTCAGCAGTAGGAGGGACGTGGCATAATGGTTAGAGCGTGGAGCTTTGTCAGAAAAGCTGCCTGCCGTGCGGTTTCGAATCCCGCCTGCTGCAGGATTTTCAGAGAAATAACATGTTTTTCCCCTCTCAATATTGGGACATTGTTTCGAAGTTGTGTCAAGCCACTTAACCCTCAGATGGTTCACTTGACTCAGGTGAAAATGAGTACCTGGCAGGAAGAACAGAGATGGCAATGTGTACAGGGGGGGGGGGGGGGATAAAAATATTAAAGTCGGATTAAATACTTGATATCAGACAATAAACCTGCACCTGTAACTACCTTTTTAAACTAGGTACGAAGATAGCGCAACATTTACATGTAGTCTGACATAAAGTGAACCAAGCAATTCGTATTTCGGCCAAAATTTCACCTGCAAAATTTCACCTGCCTTTATTCAATTCAACAAGGTATGGTCTAAATTCATTTGCTTATATTAGTTGGGCAGGAAGAAGGGGGTATCGTGCACCCCCCCCCCCCCCGAAAATCAATTTATAAATGATGTTTCTTGATTGGAAAAATATCATAGAAAACGATTTGCTATGTTAAAAAATTGTCAAAATGTCCCACATACCATTTTTATGCAAATTAGTGCCGCCATTACTGGAAAATGTATGTTTCGTCATATATCAGCTCAGAGCCTCCAAACATACTCCCAACAAATGCATACCATCTGGGATGCCATCTCCACCAACCACATGAGACCCTATAACCATAACGTATACAAGAAGTGTGCGACCACATCCCTGTATCTCTGCCAGATGACCTGCAAAGTCTTGGGTATAATCGACTTTGCTTTGCTACCAACTTCCATCTTCTGGGAGTTGAAATAGAACCAGAAGCAACACCTCATTCCCCTCGTAGAATGTCTTCCGCTGTACATTCCTACCAGAGTGCTTCTTCTGTGAGCGCAAAACGGAACGACCTGAACTGTCCTCGTCTTGGAAAAACAAAGACAAAATACATGGCAGCAAATTGAATCACAAGCTAAGAATGTATCTATATCGACGTCATTGCCTGGTGAAAAACAAATACCTCTTTGCTGTCGAGTCCGAACACCATCCATCGCACTTGAGATCTGTACACGCAGCATTCGCTAACCATATTTCTAAGAGCTGAAGGGCCAAATATTAAGAATCATGCCTGTATGCCATCTGCGCATTAGAAGGCACTTGTCTTCCTACTGGAGAACATGTTGTCCAACAGACTGAGGTCCTCCTGCTATCTTCATTGTGCTTGCTTTATGTCGAAGAATTGAATAGCTTTGATGAATCAGAGCTATCCAGCTGATCAACTGCTGAAACGGCTACAGAATAACCCAATAAAAAATTATGGCAAATTAAACAGGACAAATGTTGTCTTTTCAGTCTAGCTTCTGCACAGCTCCGCTTTCATTATTGCTGATGCTCTTGCACAAGCTTACATCCTTGGAAGTACATATACGGTCATATACATGTACGTACCAGGACGTTGCTCTCCTTTTTTTGCCGCAACATTATGTGGGCTTTCACCAATTGTGGCCGCTAAGATTCGACAATACAAAACTCAATTCTGAAAAGCTGACAACAACAAGCTGATCAACATCACTTCCTCACAGGAAAGGGTAATCACTTAAAATCACATTCACAACTATTTTCATTGTTTTTCAAATGGCAAGCTGTGTCAACCTGTGTTACTATGTAAATCTATCATCTCAAGCCATCCAGTATCAAGAGCAAAGCAACCTGGCATTCCTACTCCTCGTAAAGTTTTAATGAACAAATGGACTTGAAAGAGCTAATAAAGGACTGTTTTCTGGCTGTACCTCCTTGCCGTGGGTCATCAAATGGGTTTTTCTCCAAGATCAAAAAAGTCACTTTCCTTCACTATAGGAAGACGCCAGCCTTCTGGAAGACGCCAGCCTTGAAAATCTGCCATACCCCAAGAGTGGACGATCTGTTCATACAGGATGGCATGGCACCGCTACATACCGTTACCACCCTTCCCCCGACCATAGGTGAGGTGAGGACACAGGATCAGGGAAGCACACACATATTGTCAACATCAAATCATCTGACCTGGCTGACTCTCTCGGAGAAGACTAGGCTACTGTGTCACTCTCCTCAGCTACTGCTGGAGCAGTTTACATATCTGGTGTACAGACACATTAGTAAATATTCTGCCTCGCCTTCCGCATACCAGTCTGTTTTGGAGCCACACATCCAGCATGTGAACCATCGAGTTGCTTTGTACAAGTGAGCTAACCAACCTGTACGAGGAGCAGCAAGGGTGGATGAAGACTCAGACCTGGAAGTCCTGGAACATGCACTATGGTCATGTCCTGTCAACCTCGCTGGTTGATCTACTGGATGCTGGCGATCGGGAAGCAGATGACCAGGTTGATCACGAAGAACACGATGCAAATTATCAGTTTGACAGTTTCGATGATGAGTGATGAGTAAATGGTTGGACTGGACCCTTCAGCATCGTGTTGTCCAGTCCTAAACTGTTCAGTCGCAAATACAGCATGCTCTAGCATACATTGTATATATCATCTACTAGGACACACCATAGTGTTATTCTGTGCTAGGATATGCTAATAATAATTCTAGCATACATTCTACTTATCATGTGGGCTATTGGGATACATCATAGTGTTATTAGGTGGTGGAACATGCTAACATACATTCTAGGATACATTGTACAACATGTCATGTACCGGGACACATCATAGTGTTATGCCCTGATTGGATATTCTGACATACATTCTACAACATATACTGGGGCACATCATAGTGTTATTCTGTGCTAGGATATGCTAACTTAGATTGTACAACATGTCATGTACTGGGACACATCATAGTGCTGTTACTAGGATGTGCTAGGGCGGCATACATGTCGATCGTGTAATAGGACATTTCATAGTGTTAATCTGTTATGGTGTTTTTTTGCTAGTGAATATTCAAATACATTAGGTCTAGATAGATAAACGTGTGCAATTATCAGATTTTATTCGCTAATGACAGCACTAATGTGCATACTATCACATGCCTCGTACATATCTGATCTCTTGAATATTAATATTTTTATATATGTTGAGCATCAGAGCATAGGTCTAAGAGGCTTTATGTCAGCATAATAAATAAATGAATGATATGAATGAATGTATGCAGTTATCATTGATATCCGTGGATAATGTCCGCCAAAACTTGAGATTTTTCGCTAATGGCGACAATACTTGGTACGCTATGTGCTGTGTTCTTTATTAGCTCAGATATGGCGAAATACACATTTTCCAGTAATGGCGTCACTAATTTGCATAAAAATGGTATGTGGGACATTTTAACAACTTTTTAACAAAGCAAATCGTATTCTATGAAATTTTTCCAATCTAGAAACATCAATTATAAATTGATTTCCGGGGGTGCAAGATACCCCCTTCTTCCTACTGATTATATGGCCCCCAGCATCTGGAGCACTACCTGAAGGCACACGCACTGCTACCTCTCTGCAAAACGTCAAGTTACATATAAATAAATGATCAGGCATATACAAAAGCCAACACAAATGATAACCTGAGAAACAATCCATTTGATTAGCCGATTAAATCACTGTTATTGGAAACGAAATCAGCGTTCAAACATCAAGATACTAAACAAGTATTTTTACCCACTTGGAAGTGGAGGGTCGCGGTAGCGAGACGCAACTTCCAAGTGGGTGATTTTTTTATGAAGTATGCACAGTAGCGCTTTAAGGGTTAAAGAAAATAGAGCGTCAAATAAATAAGTTCAAATTACCTGAAAACCTTACCCATTTCCATTCACCTGGATATTTGAATTTCCACTATTTATGGATGAATGAAAATGATTTCATTTGATAAAATACATAAGATTATGAGTCATAACGAACGAAAGCTGAAAACGTCCTTTAATATTTTGATGATACATCAGAGTGTCAGATACCATTTAGTCAGGAATTAATTTATTTAAATATGCCACGCTTTGTATTTGTGTCCAAAAGATGGTATGTGTCACCACACAAAGTGGCAGATACGAGCCTTTACTCTTGAAGTGGCTAATTACAGTGGTGTTCAGAGGGTCGTATCTACCACTTTACAAAGTGGCAGATACGAGCCTTTGCTCTTGAAGTGGCTAATTACAGTGATGTTCAGAGGGTCTTATCTACCACTTTACAAAGTGGCAGATACGAGCCTTTGCTCTTGAAGTGGCTAATTACAGTGATGTTCAGAGGGTCTTATCTACCACTTTACAAAGTGGAAGATACGAGCCTTTGCTCTTGAAGTGGCTAATTACAGTGGTGTTCAGAGGGTCTTATCTACCACTTTACAAAGTGGCAGATACGAGCCTTTGCTCTTGAAGTGGCTAATTACAGTGATGTTCAGAGGGTCTTATCTACCACTTTACAAAGTGGCAGATACGAGCCTTTGCTCTTGAAGTGGCTAATTACAGTGATGTTCAGAGGGTCTTATCTACCACTTTACAAAGTGGAAGATACGAGCCTTTGCTCTTGAAGTGGCTAATTACCGTGGTGTTCAGAGGGTCGTATCTACCACTTTACAAAGTGGAAGATACGAGCCTTTGCTCTTGAAGTGGCTAATTACAGTGGTGTTCAGAGGGCCGTATCTACCACTTTACAAAGTGGCAGATACGAGCCTTTGCTCTTGAAGTGGCTAATTACAGTGATGTTCAGAGGGTCTTATCTACCACTTTACAAAGTGGAAGATACGAGCCTTTGCTTTCGAAGTGGCTAATTACAGTGATGTTCAGAGGGTCTTATCTACCACTTTACAAAGTGGAAGATACGAGCCTTTGCTCTTGAAGTGGCTAATTACAGTGGTGTTCAGAGGGTCGTATCTACCACTTTACAAAGTGGCAGATACCACCCTTTACTTTTGAAGTGGCTAATTACAGTGGTGTTCAGAGGGTCGTATCTACCACTTCACAAAGTGGCAGTTACGAGCCTTTACTCTTGAAGTGGCTAATTACAGTGATGTTCAGAGGGTCTTATCTACCACTTTACAAAGTGGCAGATACCACCCTTTGATCCTTAGGTGGTCACGTAAAGTCGTGCTCAAACCCTTTGCTCCTTGGCGGTTAACCCTTACAGTGCGGGGATCGACTTTAGACATCAGATGCTGATGACTAAAGTCGATCCCCGCACTGTAAAGTAAACATATTTATAATGGTAGTAGAGCCATAAAATAGGTATTCAAATAAATCAGAAAGAGCTAACTAACATATTTATGATGATTTCAAATTGAAAAAATACTTTATTCTCCATGGTTTATACATTTGACGATATTTTAGTGCTGTGATGGTCCAGGATTCGCAGCTAACACGCAGATGTGTCAACTGACCGACCCTGTGTGTGCTACAACTCCAGAAATGTGTGATGCTTAATTAACCCTTTCAACGCTAGGCACGACTTGAGTCGTTTTTAATCTGTTTTATTACCGGAAAAATAAGTAATTTTCACCCTCTTCAAGTTGTGGGTCGCGGTAGCGAAACACAACTTTAAGAGGGTGCAAATTTAAATGTTATAATGTAGGTTAACGTCATTTTCACACGAAATATTTTTAAAATTGAATTTGCTGCAAAGCTCCCCGACTGCAGAGCATCACGGTTACCATGGTTACAGATACAGATAATGATAAACCCACAGAACACAACAGAACAGAACACAACATTTTTAAAATTGCAGTCTAAATTTCTCACAGTAACAATTCACGTCGATAAAACTCGCACGTGAAGTGGATAATAACCACATGTGGGCCTATTAAGGCGGCTTTACACATTCAGCGCGCGGATTCCACTATAGACGTCAAAATCTGACGTCCAAAGACGTCAGATTCTGACGTCTAAAGTCGATCCCCGCTATGAAAGAATTAAAAAAATATATTGGTCGTGGACCCGTAACACAGGTATTCAAATAAAGCGGAAAGAGCTAACTAAGACATTTATAATGATTTAAAATTGAAAAAAACCCTTTGGTCTCCATGGTTCATACACCACTATTTTCAGCTTGGTAATGGTAAAAGGTTAACACCACATGTCACAGGTTCTCCACCTGAGACGACAGCGGGGATGATTGATGGAGGGAAAACAACCCCGGGAAAAAAGAAAATTCCCAGAAAATCACACAATTAGCATCGGCGACGACGGGTGCGGAGGGGACGATCCGTGCGTTGTTTTGATGCCGGGCCAACGTAGCTGTCACTGGCCCGGCATCAAAACAACACGGTTACCTACACATGAATCATTTTTTTCCAAAATGGTCGTCATGCAGATTCTGCTCAATGATCAGCCGATGTATGCGACGTTGACCCAGAATTGAGCCAACGTTTTGGTGTGCATCTTAGATTAAGAGGTTTATGGGAAAGTGGGAAATATTCCGGCCTTCTTTTTCTGGTACGGATCACAGAGTGACTTGGAGACATCGGCAGCATACGGCACTGTATCTCATTAAAGTACCTCACTCTACTCAAGTGTCCGGTTACAACAACACTTCTAAAAAAATAGTTAGCTATGCGTATTAGTAGAAATGCATTCTGATACATACAAGTAACATGGTAGTGATACTAAAGTAAAAGTCAATTTAAATTTGTCACTTTAGCGGTGCATGCTTTTCGCTATTGATTACTCACGCAATTTTCATCCCATTGTCATGAAATTTGGCAAGCATTATTTTCTAGTCTTACGGCAACTTCCCTGAAAATGTTAAGAAAAAACGTTATGTAGTTTAAAAGTTAGACTATTTGACATGTAGTAATTTTGAATTTATATGACGCTCCTCTATAAACCAAATCATTTCATTCAGCTTTAATCTCGAAATTCTACTACTTGTCAAATGGTCTAACTTTTGAAACACTTACTCAAATTTCACATTTTTTTCTGGGTAGGCGCCGGAATAGTTGCAAAGAGTGCTTGCAAAATTTAAAGTAATTTGATCAAGAATTGATTGAGAAATTGGCGAAAAACACACAGCGCTAGTGGAAGTTGACTGCAACCACAGAGTGTAGTACATGTGATTAGTTTATATTCTCACGTTAACCCTTTGAGCTCGGGATCGACTTTAGACGTCACAAAAAATGGGAGGTTTAATTCTTAACCCGCAGAACACTGGAATAGTTGTGTATAAACCATGGAGACCAAAAGGTTATTTTCAATTTGAAATCATCATTACTGTCTTAGTTAGCTCTTTCCTCTTCATTAACTATCTGTGTTATGGGTATTCGGCCATTATACATATCTTACGTTTTTAATGCGGGGCTCGATTAAGACGTCACAAGACGTCAGAATCTGACGTCTAAAGTCGATCCCTGCGCTGATAGGGTTTAAGTGCTAAATAGTCGACTATAGTCGTTTTTAATCTGTATTATGACCAGGTTAAATCACTGTTATTGGGAATGAATTTTTACTCAAATGAGTAAAAATTTAAATTAGATAATATATATTTTTTAAGGGTTGAAATCGGACTAGCATCACAGACGATGTTCCAACATTAAAACAACATCGGGTGAACATTTCGCGTGCGCTGGAATGTGGGTACGGGCGCAGGTCTCTGGTATGTACTGCTCTGCAAGCCAAAAGGCAGTATCTGCTTACTTGTAAAGTGAGCAGATACTGCCTTTTATCTTTGCACGGGGTTGTAGTGCTCTTGTTCTGCATACCTTCTTCAACCTGTCATCGGATGACGGACACCGGACACTATGGTGGACACCGGTCAGTCCAGAGGGCACTGCTAGGTAGAGCTACACACAGATTAGGTAAAACCACGTAACAGACTCTAGGTACACTGCACAGCAACATATCGCCAGCCAGGAACGCACGGCAACTAACACAGGGGCTGTTGTGGTGCATTATAATCTGACACAATTGTTTGAGGCCATTCTACAGTAAGTCACATTAAACCTGGCAAACACGACACGCTGACCTAATGTTGGCTTAGCGTTGGGTCAGCGTCGCAGACGGTGGACCAACCCTAACTGTAACCCAACATTTGGTGAACGTTTCATGTTTGTTGGGATTGTAATTCATAATCATGTCAGTCTATTTCTAGTTTTCTACTATACTATATTATACTTGAAATCACTAATACCAATCACTAATAACTGTCCCCGTAACAAACTGTCGCGTTACGCTGAAATCCTGCCCCGGCTTTTATCATGTTTACTCTGTTTACCCCTTACAATGCGGAATTATTTTTGTTTTATGGAAACTAAAGGGTAACACCAAGAATATATTCTTGGTAAGACCTATTTTCAATTGAAATCATCATAAATGACTTAGTTAAATCTTTCGAATTTATTTGAATACCTATGTAATCGGTCTATGGCCATTAGAAATATCTCAATTCTTTCAGCGCGGGGATCGTCTTTATACGTCAGAATCTGACGTCTACAGACGACAGATTCTGACGTATACAGACGGCCTCAGCGCTGAAAGGGTTAAATTAATCAAATACACCTGCACTTGATATCATGAACAACAGTTGAGGCAATGAAAGTGCCACGATATTCGCAGTTCATCGTGTCCATAGAGATGACACAATTCTGGCAAATATAATCAGATTCATCTGGACTGAGCTGCCACTTGAAAGTACGTGTCACTGGGTGGGGGGGGGGGGGACATGCTAACATTCATAATCAGTTAACACATAATAATACTTGCCGTTTCTGTACAATCTATCAAAGATGATATTTTGAGACGAGTCAATCACTTTCATCCGTATTGGTCTTTATTGACGTTGGGATATATCAATGAGAGTTTGCGACGGATTATCTTCAAATCTTCCCAATGCTAAGGACAGAATTTAGACTGATATCATCATAATTGGTATTTAAAACATTGAAAACATCGCAACTTGGCAGTATTTTAATTTCCACATTATAGGATTCATAAATAACATTTGGTTTGGTTTGGTGACTATTACGTTACATTATATATTCACATAAAGTGACTTAAGGGCTGTTTTTTCCACTGAACAAGTTATATTATTTATCACCTATAATAAAGCGCCCCATTAAACAAAATTCACCCACTCGAAGTTGTGTCTCACTAACGCGACAAACAACCTCTAGTGGGTGAACATTAATCATCTTTGTAATCATTTGAGAACATCGTGAGATTAATCAGGTGAGGATGGTGAAATGAATCACTTGTATGTCACCATTGTCTGATGGTGGCTGTATATGGTGGCATGACATAGACTATATTTATATATAAGTACAGTAAGTCATAGAAATGATAAGATGTATATATAATCGACCTATATATAAACATACAGGAGGGGGGGGGGGGGGTAAAGGTACACAATCTGACGTGAGAAGAGCTAATTCCGTGGTGATCTTTATGACAGGGTTGTGAGGTAAACTTCTGAGCGGTCACATAATGTAGACATCAGTCAGCCCTGTACCGAGTGATAGACGACACCTCCCCATGTCTTATCGCAGTCTGAGGTAGCATCTGCTGCAACGCTCAATCAATGCCGGGCCAACGTCGAAGACGCTGGACCGACATTGGTTAAGCGCTGCAGCGACAAATCTTGCATGGCTGTAAAAATATTTTCGCGCTGAATATGGGTTTTGCCCGCTCAGTCATCTATATTCCGGGTACCTTGCGCGTTCGCATTGTCATGTGTCACTATTATTTATATACCGTTGTATACATGTATAGTTTCTTGGCAAAATAAAATACTGAAAATGAATCTGCAATCCATAGACGTCAGAAAGTAGACGTTGACCAATTCAGGTAACACTGTTGGCAGGGGCAGATCCAGAGAGGGTGGTGAAGTAAAAATATACTAGGGTAGTGCCTCAATTTGAGGCACTACCCTAGTACATTTAGAGTCAAACCCCCACATACATGTATTAGCTACTGAGAAGATTAACAAATTATTGATTGTCACCTAGCAATATCTTTATTTTCTCAATCAGACCCCTCCTTTTACAAAATTCTGGATTCGCCCCTGGCTGTGCTGCACTAACTTAACCCTAAAAGCGCTGAATATTTTTTTATATAAACCATGGAGACCAAATGTTTATTTCAATTTGAAATTATCATAAATGTCGAAGATAGCTCCCTCCGCTTCATTTGAATACCTATGTTATAGATCTGCGGCCATTAGAAATAGCTTCACTCTTACAGCGCGGGGGTCGACTTTAGTCGTCAGAATCTGACGTCTAAAGTCGATCACCGCGCCGTAAGGGTTAGGACCCACCCTAAATTGGAGGCTATGTATAGTCGCGTTATGATCTTAGCAGGGGAAGCTAGAATGTACATGATTGTACGTAAGGAATATTTATATAATCAAATTTCCATAGTTTATGTTTCTTCGCCACCGCCAATAACATTCGCAGTCTTCGCAGTAAGAAACGTTGACCGGAGGTTGTTGCAACGATGGGCCAGTGTCGCAGACGGCGGACCAACATTAAATCAACATTTAGCCAGTGTATCATATTTGTTGGATTATACTTATTATTATTATAGTGTGGGTAATTTATATTTCTTAGTTTTTCACAACTGTATGCAATGCATCACAATGAATGTTATGATGCTATGTATATATACATTGTACATATATATAGTGGCCAGCAATCGATATTTTAAAATCTACTCCTGGTGTAGTGGTTATAGACAGGTAATGCGAAAAATGGGAAGTCAGCCCTTACGATGCTAAAATATTCTTTATAAAATGTTTTACTCTTACAGTTCGGGGGTCGACTTTAGACGTCAGATTCTGTTGGTCCCCACGCTGAACAGGTTAACAACAAAGTGATCATGGCAATGTGCACTCTCCACAAAGCGATGTCGCTCAGGTCAACCCCGCTCTCTGAGGTCAGGATGGGCAATGTGTTGGCCCAGACCCGACTTCAAATCCGCAATCAATGTAATCACGAGTTGTCGGGATTAAAATAGTAGCTATAATTTAAATGGGAATTATGCTTCCTAAAACTTTATATAAACAAGACTACATAAGTCCAGGAGCTCCCGCGACGAATTAGAATTTGATTTAAGCAATGTTGTATAGGGTTATTAATGTAGTCCTAGTCTAGGTCAAAAATCAAGACGCAAGACAACTAGGTCTAAGAAGCCCAGTCTAAGAGTAAGATAAGAACTAGACAGTCTGTCAGAGATTGCAAACCTCCATTGAAATTATTGATCCTAATCAGTATCCCAGTAATGGTCTACCTATCTGGCATGGTTTACCCGATATCAGGCCAATCGAATTAACTAATAGCTGATTTACGGTCATTTTGAATTCGATATATATTAGGTAAAAACGTAGGGTGCATCCTCCCCCGAAACCTCAAATTTTGCTTTATAGTAATGGATTAACATCTAACACAGTTTGCAAAATATTGGGCATGTGAAAGTAAATAATGGCCGATAGGGGGCCATTTTAAATTTGATCGAGTCAGAATTTTTCAAGATGCATCCTCAGCTGAAAACTCACATTTCATTCTATAGTAATCGTCCAGCTATCTAGCACGGTTTACCAAATATCGGCCATGTGAAAGTGAATAATGGCCTAAAGGCGGCTATTTTGAATTTGATCAAGTCAAAATTTTCCAAGATGCATCCTCAGCTGAAATCTCACATTTCATTCTATAGTAATGGTCTAGCCATCTAGCACGGTTTACCAAATATCGCCCATGTGAAAGTGAATAATGGCCTAAAGGAGGCCATTTTGAATTTGATCAAGTTAAAATTTTTCAAGATGCATCCTCTCATGAAATCTCACATTTTGTTTTATTGTAATGGTCTAGCCATCTAGTACGGTTACTAAAAACCGGCTATGTGAAAGTGAATAATGGCCGATAGGCGGCCATTTTGAATTTGATTGAGTCAATTTTTTCCAAGATGCATCCTCTCTTGTAATCTCACATTTTGTTTTATAGTAATGGTCCAGCTATCTA
This sequence comes from Flabesymbios commensalis, assembly GCA_964017125.1. Taxonomy (NCBI): domain Eukaryota; kingdom Metazoa; phylum Annelida; class Polychaeta; order Terebellida; family Flabelligeridae; genus Flabesymbios; species Flabesymbios commensalis. Next base: position 84,719,711 of record OZ024907.1, read on the forward strand.
ACACGGTTTACCAAATATCAGCAATGTGAAAGTAAATAGTGGCCGATAGGCGGCCATTTTGAATTTGATTGAGTCGAAAGTTTTTAAAAGGCATCCTCTCTCGAAACGTCACATTTTGTTTTATAGTAATGGTCTAGCTATCTAGCACGGTTTACCTGATATCAGGCCTATCGAGGTAAATAATGCTGATTGTCGGCCATTTTGAATTCGTAAGTTAAAAATTTTCAGGGTGCATCCTCCCCCGAAAACTCACACTTTGTTTTATAGTAATCAGGTAATGGTCTAGCCATCTAGCACGGTTTACCAAATATCAGCCATGTGAAAATGAATAATGGCCGAAAAGGCGGCCCTTTTAAATTTGATCAAGTCAATTTTTTTCAAGATGCATCCTCATCTGAAATCTCACATTTCGTTTTACAGTAATGGTCTAGCCATCTAGCACGGTTGACCAAATAACGGCCATGTGAAAGTGAATAATGGCTGATAAGCGGCCATTTTGAATTTTATCGAGTCGAATTTTTTCAAGATGCATCTTCTCCTGAAATCACACATTTTGTTTTATAGTAATGGTCTAGCCATCTAGCACGGTTTACCAAATAACGGCCATGTGAAAGTGAATAATGGCCGATTGGCGGCCATTTTGAACTTTGACAAAATGATTTTTTTCAAAATACATCCTCTCCTGAAGCCTTACAATTTGTTTTATAGTAATGGTGTAGATATCTTGAGCGGTTTTCATGATATTCCACAATATCAGGCCTGTCGAGGTGAATAATGGCTGATAGGCGGCCATTTTGAATTTTATCAACTTCAAATTTTTCAGGATGCATCCTCTCCTGAAGCCTTACAATTTATTTGATATTAATGGTGTAGCTATCTTGAGCGGTTTTCATGATATTCCGCAATATCAGGCCTGTCGAGGTGAATAATGGCCGATAGGCGGCCATTTTTAATTTTATCGACTTGAAATTTTTCAAGATGCATCCTCTCCAGAAACCTCACAATTTGTTCTATAGTAATAGTGTAGCTATCTTGAGCGGTTTTCATGATATTCCGCAAAATCTTTCAGTCGGATTTACCGATGTTATAAATTAGGTCAAAGTGCTGGGTCAACTTCAAGGTCAAGGTCCAAAAACCTGAAAAGGCACAACTAGGGACCTTAGAGAACATGTATGTGCAATATGACTGTCATCGGCCCAGTACTTTTCGAGATCTGCTCCGGAAACGAAGTGCGCGTCAAAACGGCTAAATAGGTCATAGTTCTGAACCAGAAGTAGGTCAAAGTTCAAATACCCCAAAAGGCACAACTAGACCCCATAGGGGTGTTGTGTGTAAAATTTGAAGACAATCGGACAAGTACTTTCAGAGATATGCTCCGGAAACGAATTGTTTACGGACGGCCCAACGGCCCAACGGCCCAACGGCCCAACGGCCCAACGCCGTCACATCATCATTTTCTCCTCTGCAACCTTGCGTATTGAATTCAGATTAAAAATATTTTAACCCGTTCATTAGCCACCTGGAAGTAACCCACATACCAAAAATTGTTATCCTAGCTTATTTTCTCACAAAGTTATAGGCAAAAGAAGAGGCCAAAAAAAAACGGAGGTAGAATCCATAGCTCCCTTCGCTCACCTACGGTGACGGCGGGAGCTAATTAAAACAATGTATAATCGGGACTAGTGGGCTAAGCGACAGTTCGTCCCCTAAGAAATAAAAGGTGCCAAGTGCTACTTCGTGGGGTGTTTCTATGGCTTGTATAAAATCGGTGTAAACATCTTTAGTGGGAATTCCGAGTAATTGATCCCGTCTCAGTCTGAGGAGGAAACACACACGAAAAATCTATATTACGAGCAATAAAGGCAATATGTAACTCCCTGGTGTGGCATCTTTTACTCAGATAACCACTGAGAAAATCAGGATTTCTAAGAAAATGTGCTGCTGTACAGGTTGACCCATATCTCAGCAATGTGATTGGTCGAGATGGCCATCTCAACCGATCACATCGCAGTTACACAATGTGATTGAGATATGGGTCAACCACACTACACAGGCTTGGGTTCTCTTTAAGGATGTGGGACAAAGTACACACAGAGTGGCTTCATAGACAAAGTTAAAGATACCGGAATAGTTCCAGGAAAATGTGGTTTCCTCTCCCTTATGAAATACCATCATGGTTATCAAGCTCTGTAGAGGTCGCGCTGACCTATCCTTGTAGAACTAAAAGGTCTACCCATAGAATTACGGTATACAGTAAGCCTACGCTTCGTGCAAATCGTCATGTATTGTAGCATAAACTGAGAAAGTGATATAAAAATAAAATATGAAAATTCAAATTGTATTTTAAGAAGAAACATTGTGCAGTACAGTTACATTTAATGGTAAATATTGATGGTTTGACAAGCGAGAACGAAGTGTCCGTTCATAACCCTTGAAAAGCTGAAATATTTTATATAATGTATTTTATTCGTAATCGTAGTACAGAAATCACCACACATACTATACATAATTATCATGGGACACATTATTATCAGCCCTGTCCCGGCATTATCTAGGGCAGTATTAGTGAACCAGGCATCAGTTGATCCGGTATATGTCCAGTCAAGTGGCAGTGGCGGGATTCGAACTCGAAACCTCCTACTACAATATCAGAGGCGCGAGCTCTAACCACTGTACCGCCACGACCGGTTTAATAAACCATGGAGACCAAAAGGTTTTCTCAATCTGAAATCATCTTAAATGTCTTAATTGGCTCTTTCCACTTCAAATGAATACGAATGTTATGGGTGTACGACCATTATACATGTTTAATTCTATCAGTGCGGGGACCGTCTATAGACGTCAGAATCTGACGTCTATAGACGGTCCCCGCTCTGAAAGAATTAAACTATAGCATTAATGTTGTGTCGCAATTCTGAAGAAAGTGATAATATTCTATACTTCACTCTCACTATCACAGATCCTATAGAGTGCTTATTGTGCTTAAAGGCCGCAGTTTATAAACCCTTTACACGCTGGTCCCGATTACATTCGTTTTTTTCATTTTTTAACACATTGAATACCAGCTTCCGAATATTCATCAGCAAAATTTCAAAATTGCCGACCTCCATTTTGTCAAATTGAATAATTTTCACTTACATGAAGTAGTGGATCGCGTCAGTGAGACAAAACTTCAAATGAGTGAAAATTACAATTACATATCACGCTGATCACGACTATAATATATATAGTCTATGACACAATTATCTGGAGCCCATGCTTTTCGTCGATTTCTCTGTCAATTATTAGCCGATTTTCATGACATTTTGTACAGAACATTTCCAAGTCATGTCACATCGGTAAAAGTTATATGCAGGATTGCAGAAATTAGACCATTTGACATGTAGTAAATTGAAAATATGACGTCCCTTTATAAACCCATTACACTAATTCTAGAATTTTATTACATGTTAAATGGTCTAACTTTCGAAATATTGAATATAATTTCATGACATGACTTGAATATGTCCTGTGCAAAATGTCCAGGGAGAAATCGACGAAAAGCATGCGCTCCAGATAATTGTGTCATAGACTATAGTCGTTTTTAATTTGTTTTATTAGCTGGTTGACCCTTGAAGCGCTAAACACGATTATAGTCGCATTTACAGGCCGACCAAAATCACTATTATTTGGGAGTGAAATAAGTGTCTAAATATCAAGATTTGTTCGGTCTCAAATTAGACAAATATGTGTATTTTTTACCGACTTGAAGATGTGAGTAGACACACAACTTCAGTTACAGTTACAGTAGCCTACTACTCCAGTAGCCCAAGGGCTACAAGAAATCGTTCACAAAATTCCAAACATTGACTAATTGTGGAAAAAATATTGCCAACGGCAAAAACTGGCAGTTTACAGCACACAGCAAAAAAGTGTCGGCGCCACACGCGAGCCACAGCGGCCATCACAGCTGACTGCGGTTCGCCTGGATTAGATGCCTCGTATTTTTAGCGGGGTCGTCGTTTCTTTTGATGATCCCGGTGTCACCCCTGTGTTCTCATGCCACGCGAGTCCACAGAGCCCCCGGGCGATCGCTGTGTCAACCCCGGGGTTGTGTCTCACTAACGCGACCAACAACCTCTAGTGGGTGAACATTAATCATCTTTGTAATCATTTGAGACCATTGTGAGATTAATCAGGTGAGGATGGTGAAATGAATCACTTGTATGTCACCATTGTCTGATGGTGGCTGTATATGGTGGCATGACATAGACTATATTTATATATAAGTACAGTAAGTCATAGAAATGATAAGATGTATATATAATCGACCTATATATAAACATACAGGAGGGGGGGGGGGGGTAAAGGTACACAATCTGACGTGAGAAGAGCTAATTCCGTGGTGATCTTTATGACAGGGTTGTGAGGTAAACTTCTGAGCGGTCACATAATGTAGACATCAGTCAGCCCTGTACCGAGTGATAGACGACACCTCCCCATGTCTTATCGCAGTCTGAGGTAGCATCTGCTGCAACGCTCAATCAATGCCGGGCCAACGTCGAAGACGCTGGACCGACATTGGTTAAGCGCTGCAGCGACAAATCTTGCATGGCTGTAAAAATATTTTCGCGCTGAATATGGGTTTTGCCCGCTCAGTCATCTATATTCCGGGTACCTTGCGCGTTCGCATTGTCATGTGTCACTATTATTTATATACCGTTGTATACATGTATAGTTTCTTGGCAAAATAAAATACTGAAAATGAATCTGCAATCCATAGACGTCAGAAAGTAGACGTTGACCAATTCAGGTAACACTGTTGGCAGGGGCAGATCCAGAGAGGGTGGTGAAGTAAAAATATACTAGGGTAGTGCCTCAATTTGAGGCACTACCCTAGTTTATTTAGAGTCAAACCCCCACATACATGTATTAGCTACTGAGAAGATTAACAAATTATTGATTGTCACCTAGCAATATCTTTATTTTCTCAATCAGACCCCTCCTTTTACAAAATTCTGGATTCGCCCCTGGCTGTGCTGCACTAACTTAACCCTAAAAGCGCTGAATATTTTTTTATATAAACCATGGAGACCAAATGTTTATTTCAATTTGAAATCATCATAAATGTCGAAGATAGCTCCCTCCGCTTCATTTGAATACCTATGTTATAGATCTGCGGCCATTAGAAATAGCTTCACTCTTACAGCGCGGGGGTCGACTTTAGTCGTCAGAATCTGACGTCTAAAGTCGATCACCGCGCCGTAAGGGTTAGGACCCACCCTAAATTGGAGGCTATGTATAGTCGCGTTATGATCTCAGCAGGGGCAGCTAGAATGTACATGATTGTACGTAAGGAATATTTATATAATCAAATTTCCATAGTTTATGTTTCTTCGCCACCGCCAATAACATTCGCAGTCTTCGCAGTAAGAAACGTTGACCGGAGGTTGTTGCAACGATGGGCCAGTGTCGCAGACGGCGGACCAACATTAAATCAACATTTAGCCAGTGTATCATATTTGTTGGATTATACTTATTATTATTATAGTGTGGGTAATTTATATTTCTTAGTTTTTCACAACTGTATGCAATGCATCACAATGAATGTTATGATGCTATGTATATATACATTGTACATATATATAGTGGCCAGCAATCGATATTTTAAAATCTACTCCTGGTGTAGTGGTTATAGACAGGTAATGCGAAAAATGGGAAGTCAGCCCTTACGATGCTAGAATATTCTTTATAAAATGTTTTACTCTTACAGTTCGGGGGTCGACTTTAGACGTCAGATTCTGTTGGTCCCCACGCTGAACAGGTTAACAACAAAGTGATCATGGCAATGTGCACTCTCCACAAAGCGATGTCGCTCAGGTCAACCCCGCTCTCTGAGGTCAGGATGGGCAATGTGTTGGCCCAGACCCGACTTCAAATCCGCAATCAATGTAATCACGAGTTGTCGGAATTAAAATAGTAGCTATAATTTAAATGGGAATTATGCTTCCTAAAACTTTATATAAATTAAAACAATGTATAATCGGGACTAGTGGGCTAAGCGACAGTTCGTCCCCTAAGAAATAAAAGGTGCCAAGTGCTACTTCGTGGGGTGTTTCTATGGCTTGTATAAAATCGGTGTAAACATCTTTAGTGGGAATTCCGAGTAATTGATCCCGTCTCAGTCTGAGGAGGAAACACACACGAAAAATCTATATTACGAGCAATAAAGGCAATATGTAACTCCCTGGTGTGGCATCTTTTACTCAGATAACCACTGAGAAAATCAGGATTTCTAAGAAAATGTGCTGCTGTACAGGTTGACCCATATCTCAGCAATGTGATTGGTCGAGATGGCCATCTCAACCGATCACATCGCAGTTACACAATGTGATTGAGATATGGGTCAACCACACTACACAGGCTCGGGTTCTCTTTAAGGATGTGGGACAAAGTACACACAGAGTGGCTTCATAGACAAAGTTAAAGATACCGGAATAGTTCCAGGAAAATGTGGTTTCCTCTCCCTTATGAAATACCATCATGGTTATCAAGCTCTGTAGAGGTCGCGCTGACCTATCCTTGTAGAACTAAAAGGTCTACCCATAGAATTACGGTATACAGTAAGCCTACGCTTCGTGCAAATCGCCATGTATTGTAGGATAAACTGATAAAGTGATATAAATATAAAATATGAAAATTCAAATTGTATTTTAAGAAGAAACATTGTGCAGTACAGTTACATTTAATGGTAAATATTGATGGTTTGACAAGCGAGAACGAAGTGTCCGTTCATAACCCTTGAAAAGCTGAAATATTTTATATAATGTATTTTATTCGTAATCGTAGTACAGAAATCACCACACATACTATACATAATTATCATGGGACACATTATTATCAGCCCTGTCCCGGCATTATCTAGGGCAGTATTAGTGAACCAGGCATCAGTTGATCCGGTATATGTCCAGTCAAGTGGCAGTGGCGGGATTCGAACTCGAAACCTCCTACTACAATATCAGAGGCGCGAGCTCTAACCACTGTACCGCCACGACCGGTTTAATAAACCATGGAGACCAAAAGGTTTTCTCAATCTGAAATCATCTTAAATGTCTTAATTGGCTCTTTCCACTTCAAATGAATACGAATGTTATGGGTGTACGACCATTATACATGTTTAATTCTATCAGTGCGGGGACCGACTTTAGACGTCAGAATCTGACGTCTATAGACGGTCCCCGCTCTGAAAGAATTAAACTATAGCATTAATTTTGTGTCGCAATTCTGAAGAAAGTGATAATATTCTATACTTCACTCTCACTATCACAGATCCTATAGAGTGCTTATTGTGCTTAAAGGCCGCAGTTTATAAACCCTTTACACGCTGGTCCCGATTACATTCGTTTTTTTCATTTTTTAACACATTGAATACCAGCTTCCGAATATTCATCAGCAAAATTTCAAAATTGCCGACCTCCATTTTGTCAAATTGAATAATTTTCACTTACATGAAGTAGTGGATCGCGTCAGTGAGACAAAACTCCAAATGAGTGAAAATTACAATTACATATCACGCTGATCACGACTATAATATATATAGACTATGACACAATTATCTGGAGCCCATGCTTTTCGTCGATTTCTCTGTCAATTATTAGCCGATTTTCATGACATTTTGTACAGAAATTAGACCATTTGACATGTAGTAAATTGAAAATATGACGTCCCTTTATAAACCCATTACACTAATTCTAGAATTTTATTACATGTTAAATGGTCTAACTTTCGAAATATTGAATATAATTTCATGACATGACTTGAATATGTCCTGTGCAAAATGTCCAGGGAATCGGTTCAGAATTGACGGAGAAATCGACGAAAAGCATGCGCTCCAGATAATTGTGTCATAGACTATAGTCGTTTTTAATTTGTTTTATTAGCTGGTTGACCCTTGAAGCGCTAAACACGATTATAGTCGCATTTACAGGCCGACCAAAATCACTATTATTTGGGAGTGAAATAAGTGTCTAAATATCAAGATTTGTTCGGTCTCAAATTAGACAAATATGTGTATTTTTTACCGACTTGAAGATGTGAGTAGACACACAACTTCAGTTACAGTTACAGTAGCCTACTACTCCAGTAGCCCAAGGGCTACAAGAAATCGTTCACAAAATTCCAAACATTGACTAATTGTGGAAAAAATATTGCCAACGGCAAAAACTGGCAGTTTACAGCACACAGCAAAAAAGTGTCGGCGCCACACGCGAGCCACAGCGTCCATCACAGCTGACTGCGGTTCGCCTGGATTAGATGCCTCGTATTTTTAGCGGGGTCGTCGTTTCTTTTGATGATCCCGGTGTCACCCCTGTGTTCTCATGCCACGCGAGTCCACAGAGCCCCCGGGCGATCGCTGTGTCAACCCCGGGGTGCGGGGTCCTTGGTGCGACCCCGGGGTGTGGCCCGTGGGGATCCGTGGTGCGTGCCCGGGGTGTGGGGTCGGTGGTGCGACCCCGGGGTGTGGGGTCCCTGGTGCGACGCCGGGGTGTGGGGGTCCGTGGTGCGACCCCGGGGTGCGGGGTCCGTGGTGTGACCACGGGGTGCGGGTCCTTGGTGCGACCCCGGGGTGTAGGGGTCCGTGGTACGATCAAGTGCTCCACCGTGTGAAGGCAAACAGCAGTAAATGCCGCAAGGGCAAATTTGTTCAGTATCGCAGAGAAAAATGCTATGCAGTTCTGCCGAATTACTAATCAAATTTGTAAATGATTAGCAAAATATTTATACAAATATTTATACAATTGTAAGGATGTCTAGCAAGTTACAACTAAGAAAAGGAAACTGCTAATCGATAATTTTTAAACAATTTTTCCCTGCAGTGGTTACTTGACACCTGTTATGTAATCAGTTACTGTTGTTTGCGTGTGTTCTCGGCTGGCGACGATAATATGAAGAATAAACAGAGCCCAGCTAACACGACACGTTGACCCAATGCTGAGCTAATGTTTGACCAGCGTCGTAGACGGTGGGCAAACATTAGCCCAGCATTGGGTCAACGTGTCGTGTTTGCTGGGGAGGCACTTGTTGGATCCCTGGGCTCAAGTTACAGTACTCCTATTATCTGATTATCTAAGACGATTATCACAGTGATCTAGTTCTTAGCCATCTGATTGGTTGAGTACTCACTTTATCCAAGACGTGATCATAGTGATCTAGTTCTTAGCCATTTGTTTGGTGGAGTACTCCCATTATCTAAGACGCGGTCACAGTGATCTAGTTCTTAGCCATCTGATTGGTGGAGTACTCCCATTATCCAAGACGCGGTCACAGTGATCTAGTTCTTAGCCATCTGATTGGTGGAGTACTCCCATTATCCAAGACGCGGTCACAGTGATCTAGTTCTTAGCCATCTGATTGGTTGAGTACTCACTTTATCCAAGACGTGATCACAGCGATCTAGTTCTTAGCCATCTGATTAGTGGAGTACTCCCATTATCCAAGACGCGGTCGAAGTCATCTAGTTCTTAGCCATCTGATTGGTGGAGTACTCTCATTATCCAAGACGCGGTCACAGTGATCTAGTTCTTAGCCATCTGATTGGTTGAGTACTCACTTTATCCAAGACGTGATCACAGCGATCTAGTTCTTAGCCATCTGATTGGTGGAGTACTCCCATTATCTAAGACGCGGTCACAGTGATCTAGTTCTTACCCATCTGATTGGTGGAGTACTCCCATTATCCAAGACGCGGTCACACTGATCTAGTTCTTAGCCATCTGATTGGTTGAGTACTCACTTTATCCAAGACGTGATCACAGCGATCTAGTTCTTAGCCATCTGATTGGTGGAGTACTCCCATTATCTAAGACGCGGTCACAGTGATCTAGCTCTTAGCCATCTGATTGGTGGAGTACTCCCATTATCCAAGACGCGGTCACAGTGATCTAGTTCTTAGCCATCTGATTGGTGGAGTACTCCCATTATCCAAGACGCGGTCACAGTGATCTAGTTCTTAGCCATCTGATTGGTTGAGTACTCACTTTATCCAAGACGTGATCACAGCGATCTAGTTCTTAGCCATCTGATTGGTGGAGTACTCCCATTATCCAAGACGCGGTCACAGTGATCTAGTTCTTAGCCATCTGATTGGTTGAGTACTCACTTTATCCAAGACGTGATCACAGCGATCTAGTTCTTAGCCATCTGATTGGTGGAGTACTCCCATTATCTAAGACGCGGTCACAGTGATCTAGTTCTTAGCCATCTGATTGGTGGAGTACTCCCATTATCCAAGACGCGGTCACAGTGATCTAGTTCTTAGCCATCTGATTGGTGGAGTACTCCCATTATCCAAGACGCGGTCGAAGTCATCTAGTTCTTAGCCATCTGATTGGTGGAGTACTCTCATTATCCAAGACGCGGTCACAGTGATCTAGTTCTTAGCCATCTGATTGGTTGAGTACTCACTTTATCCAAAACGTGATCACAGTGATCTAGTTCTTAGCCATCTGATTGGTGGAGTACTCCCATTATCTAAGACGCGGTCACAGTGATCTAGTTCTTAGCCATCTGATTGGTGGAGTACTCCCATTATCCAAGACGCGGTCACAGTGATCTAGTTCTTAGCCATCTGATTGGTTGAGTACTCACTTTATCCAAGACGTGATCACAGCGATCTAGTTCTTAGCCATCTGATTGGTGGAGTACTCCCATTATCTAACACGCGGTCACAGTGATCTAGTTCTTAGCCATCTGATTGGTGGAGTACTCCCATTATCCAGGACGCGGTCACAGTTACCTACATCTTGGACTTCTGATTGGTGCAGATAGCGGATGTGGTCAGTGACCTAGATCATCGCTTGGTGGAGACGCGTAATATGTCCACAAATCAAGATCGTTCTGGTACTTTCGCTTTGAAAACAGCACCGCAAGCATTGGGTCATAAGGCCACGTTCCACGGACGGGAAAGAAGACAGATTAGATCCGGCGGGGATCCCAGCGAAAACCAGAAGGTCACCCAATGTTTATAGAACCCTTCAAGTAAAAAGAAATGAATCGGGTTTTAGGCTACTTTTGTGCACATATAGGATAAATGGTGCCAGAGGAATCTCCTGAGGATGGTGAGATGAGTGAGATGACACTGCCCTCCAGACACAGGATTCGAAATTCGAGCCCTGGCGGTCCGAGGCCGAGCACACTACCTCTTGTTCACGGAGGCTCCTCAGAATATTTAATCTTTACGAGTGAGCGGGGAGCGGGAAACGAGCCCCGAACTCTGGCGTGAAAGGCAGCGGTGCTAACCGCTACCCTAGGGCCCCCGCCCTACTCTTGAAGTCATTCGAAATAAGAGTATGGCATAGTCCCGGTTTCTGGCATTCAATTTCTTTCTCGCAATATTGCAATGATTGGCAAAAAGCGACGTAAAATATTCACCGGAACTTGTTTTGTTTCATTCCTGGAGATCAAAAGGTCGTGGAGCGGCAAATTCCACCAGTTGATCCACAGGATTACTATTATAATTCGTGTGCTCAGAGATGAAAGGGTGTATCTGACACTTTGTGATGTGGCAGATACACCCTTTCGTATATAAGGACACAATATGATTGCAATAATATATAATCAAAGAGGCTAGACTCTTTGATATAATATCAATAACAATGTACATTGTATCTGATACATCTCTCACTCGTTCATCGTCGGTTATGGTTTTTCAGTTATATAAGATACTGATATGAGGCGACAGCCAGTGGCGGATCCGGAGTACGTGGGGTTGGGGAAGGGGGGGGGGTTGGGTGTAGGCCATATGGGACAATTTATGTAGTGGTAGTATTAGTGGTAGTGGTAGTGGTAGTAGTAGTAGTAGTAGTAGTAGTAGTAGTAGTAGTAGTAGTAGTAGTAGTAGTAGTAGTAGTAGTAGTTAGTAAAATAATGCTGAATATAACGTCATTTTCCGGTACTATTGGTTATTTATAATACGATAAAACAGTGCAGTCCATTGAATGATGATTTTATTTATTAATTTTTTTAATATTGCTTTTGACCAATACATATATTTATTACAGATACAAGAATATACACAACATATCAGTATAATGTTATATACATGCAACATAGAACATGCTGAAAGGAGCCTCTGCAATCTAAGCAGATGATGTACAGATGGTTTGGGGTGATAGGGCATGATGGGTTGTTTATTTATTTGTTATTAAAAAAGGCTGCAAGTCGGCCATTTTGAATTTGGTCAAGTTGGAATTTGTCAGAGCACATCCCTCCCTGAAACCACACTGTTTTATAGTAATGGTTTATCAATCAATCAATCAATCAATCAATCAATCAATCAATCAATCAATCAATCAATCAATCAATCAATCAATCAATCAATCAATCAATCAATCAATCAATCAATCAATCGATCGATCGATCAATCAATCAATCAATCAATCAATCAATCAATCAATCAATCAATCAATCAATCAATCAATCAATCAATCAATCAATCAATCAATCAATCAATCAATCAATCAATCAATCAATCAATCAATCGATCGATCGATCAATCAATCAATCAATCAATCAATCAATCAATCAATCAATCAATCAATCAATCAATCAATCAAAGTAAATAAATAAATAAATAAAATTATTAATAAATAAATAAATAAATAAATAAATAAATAAATAAATAAATAAATAAATAAATAAATAAATAAATAAATAAATAAATAAATAAATAGATAAATAGATAAATAAATAAATCAATCAATCAATCAATCAATCAATCAATCAATCAATCAATCAATCAATCATTCAATCAATCTTTATCAATCAATATGGCTTTAGACGATACTATATTAGAACAGAAAACATTGTTTAGACAAAAAAACAAAGACTCTTTTAAAGTCAAGTGTAAGAATACATATATTTAAACAAGGACAACTATTATATTTATCATGTTTATATAATCATGTCACTTGACTTGATTTGAAGTGTAGCTTTTATGTCTATTTTTCAGCACAGCCTCCTGTTTAAAATTTTTTATTTACAAAACCAATCGTCTTGTATACATGCAAATTAATATAATGCATTTGTTGAACTTTTAAGAACTACCACATAGTAAAAATTGTCAACATTGAAAAAATCTAGGCTATCTATACGAACCAAAAAAAACGTTCAGCATCTTTTACCACCGCCCAGTGCAGAGTCACCAAACCAATGCTGTCTCAATGCTGGGAGACGTCGCAGACGTTGGGCAAGCATTGAGGCAGCGTTGGGGAAGTTTTACCTACACATTTCTCGACGCTGGCCCAACATCGGAACAGCAGTGGATGAATGCCACGTGTTTGCTGGTGGTGCAACAGGACATCACGCCATTTCCAGGGATGTGACACTCCTTGGAATCCGCTGTGAGGTCAGCACCGTCAGACGCATTACATCACCCAGGTTTTGGGTTGTTAGCGGACCACCCAGGTTGACAAGGCCGGGGGGGGGGGGAGGGTTGAGGAGAGTGGGCGGACACGATGAGGCTCAGGCGCCTTGTTTTTGTTAATTTATTTCCCACCCTTCTCAGATATTTTGTCAGTTTTTCAGAATTTTAGTGAATCATGTTTTGTATTTTTTTCCGATATATTTTTCGAGATGAGAGTTTCTAACTAGCAAACTACATATAAAGAAAGAACAGCTCATTTGTTCTGTGAAGAACATCTCATTTGTTCTATGATGTTGGTGATATTAAAAAATACTAAATTATCAATCGAACCATAGAACCATTGTGTCTGAAGAAAAGACAAGTATAAAAACAGTCCTTCTATGGGGAAAAGATAATATTTTATCATGGTAGGTATTATTGTACCTTATATTAAATTTTTTACATACATGTATTTTATTCCTGTAATGATTACTATTTCTGAAACATGTTTCTAAGGTTATATAATCCTAAATGTCATTATTAAAAATTGAATTGCACAGATTGAATTAAATTCCACCGTTTCGAAACTGTGGGTCGTGTTCAAACAAAACTGGCGTGCAAAGACAAACAGCTGTGACTTTTCATGAGAAGTCACTGCTACATGCTTACTTCTGCTGTGCACAAATCACTGCTGTTTACGATGGAAAAATATATATTTTAAGCTTTAAAGCGCTAAATTAATAATTTAAATTTTGACTAACTTGAAGTTGACTTGAAGTTGTGTCCCGCTACCACGACTCACAACTTCAACTGGGAGAAAATTACTAATCTTTTTTAGATTTGAAACTAAAAATGTGCAAATCTTGATATTTTAATACTGTTATATTCCTAATAACAGTGATTTGATCGGCTGTAAAACGGATTAAAAACGACAATGGTCGCGTTTAACTGTGAAAGGGTTATCTGGTCCCTGTGGAAAATGTGGGCTAATAATACCCCCCAATCGTGAGTATTACTCAGATTGGGTCATAACCCTCCTCCACCCCACTCCTGACAATAATTCCCCCCAATCGTGAGTATTACTCAGATTGGGTCATAACCCTCCTCCACCCCACTCCTGACAATAATTCCCCCCAATCGTGAGTATTACTCAGATTGGGTCATAACCCTCCTCCACCCCACTCCTGACAATAATTCCCCCCAATCGTGAGTATTACTCAGATTGGGTCATAACCCTCCTCCACCCCACTCCTGACAATAATTCCCCCCAATCGTGAGTATTACTCAGATTGGGTCATAACCCTCCTCCACCCCACTCCTGACAATAATTCCCCCCAATCGTGAGTATTACTCAGATTGGGTCATAACCCTCCTCCACCCCACTCCTGACAATAATTCCCCCCAATCGTGAGTATTACTCAGATTGGGTCATAACCCTCCTCCACCCCACTCCTGACAATAATTCCCCCCAATCGTGAGTATTACTCAGATTGGGTCATAACCCTCCTCCACCCCACTCCTGACAATAATTCCCCCAAATCGTGAGTATTACTCAGATTGGGTCATAACCCTCCTCCACCCCACTCCTGACAATAATTCCCCCAAATCGTGAGTATTACTCAGATTGGGTCATAACCCTCCTCCACCCCACTCCTGACAATAATTCCCCCCAATCGTGAGTATTACTCAGATTGGGTCATAACCCTCCTCCACCCCACTCCTGACAATAATTCCCCCCAATCGTGAGTATTACTCAGATTGGGTCATAACCCTCCTCCACCCCACTCCTGACAATAATTCCCCCCAATCGTGAGTATTACTCAGATTGGGTCATAACCCTCCTCCACCTCACTCCTGACAATAATTCCCCCCAATCGTGAGTATTACTCAGATTGGGTCATAACCCTCCTCCACCCCACTCCTGACAATAATTCCCCCAAATCGTGAGTATTACTCAGATTGGGTCATAACCCTCCTCCACCCCACTCCTGACAATAATTCCCCCAAATCGTGAGTATTACTCAGATTGGGTCATAACCCTCCTCCACCCCACTCCTGACAATAATTCCCCCAAATCGTGAGTATTACTCAGATTGGGTCATAACCCTCCTCCACACCCCACTCCTGACAATAATCCCCCCCAATCGTGAGTATTACTTAGATTGGGTCATAACCCTCCTCCACCCCACCCCTGACAATTCCCCCTAATGACCCTTCGTCATTCCCCTTTCCAGTTTTTTCAACCTATCTATCAACCCTTGTCAAGTTGTGTCACAAAGATTCCGTAAATATGGTTTGAGTTTGCAAATATTTGATAATTTGATAAAAAAACATGATAGGTGGCCACAGAGATACTTCCTTAAGCCCTTAAACCGCCGGTACCAATTATATTCGTTGTTTAACATTTTTTATTAGCACATTGCCTATCAGGTTTTAAACATGTTGAAAATAAAACGTGGCACTAATCCGCAAGATTTGACAAAAGTTGACCTCCATTTTGTCAAATCTGAATAATTTATTCTCACTTGAAGTTGTGGATCGCGTCAGTGAGCCACAACTTCAAGTGAGTGAAAATTCAAATTGAATAATTTGGCGGTTAAAGGGTTATTTGAATACATTGTATGTGTTTTTCTTTCGTTTGCAACTGAAAAATTGCGTCACCAATTCTAGCTGCAAATAAAAGATAGATGCTAAAACCCCACTTAATCATTCAAAGGGTTAACCCTTATCCTGCTAAGGTAATTTATTTAAATTTTCAATCACTTGAAGTTGCGCGAGCCACAAATTCAAGTGGCTTAAAATTACTCATATTTGTTTAATTTGAGCACAAATATTTGTCAATCTTGATGTTTACACACACATTTCATTCCCAATAACAGTGATTTGGTCGACTAATCATGCTGATAAAACAGATTAAAAACGACAAAAGTCGTGATCAGCACCACAAGGGTTAACCCTTTAACCGTCAAATTATTCAATTTGAATTTTCACCCACTTTAAGTTGTGTCTCGCTGACGCGATCCACAACTTCAAGTGAGTGAAAATTATTCAGATTTGACAAAATTGAGGTCAAGTCATTTCAAATCTTGCTGGTTGATGTCACATTTTATCTTTAACATTAAAATGTGGTACTTAATGTGCTAATAAAAAAGGAAAACCCAAATACATGCGGCACCGGCGGTAAAATGGTTAATGCGATAAACGGGTTTCTCTGTAAGATATTCCAGGCACAAAGTTTATCTAAAGAATAATCAGGCAGAGAAAAAACAGCAAGCAAAAGTATGAAGGCAAATTCTTTACAATCTGCTGAACAGCTGATGTTCCCCAGGCATTGTTTTGTATCTGAGGGGCGGGTACCTAGAAACTATGTTTACACTTTATTTTGCCGCAGTTTTTAAATACTCAGTGTCATAGAATGTAAATTCTCACACGAGAAAACATGAGACTTCTACCATTTTGCGCACGTGACGAAAAGTGACGCATGCTGAGTCTGTCTAATGCTTCTGATTGTACGTGTATGCCATGTACTTTTCCCGGCAAGATCATGTGGGTTCACTGAAAAATAGCAAGCGCAATAGTAAACTGGGACCGTGTGCATTTCAACTATTTCCTGAAAATAAGGTATTACAGGGTTACCACAAAAATTAAAGACCAAAAATTCCTAGTTTTTTACAGCTATCTTATGACAAAAATGGAAAGTTTCATGACACAAATCGGGCGCAAAGTGGACAGAAATCATTTGCGAATCAACTAAATTTAAATCAATCGATGGGGTTTTTTAAACAAAAACAACTGACTTTTTCCTGCCTTTCCGAATAGTTTTTTTAAAATAGATGTTTTTTCCTGACAATTCAGGTTTTTTGAATAAAATGCGCTACCTGTTAAATGACCCTAGCAATGAGATGGTTGACCGTATCCATGTGTCCGCGTGAGGACAACGCATTTCGCATACTTGTGGTTGGATTTCCCAATGACGCATCGGGTTGCACCGTCTTAGAACTCATTATATTATATCTGGCTTAGTTTACAGTTTTTGGGTGTTTGTAATCTGTGTTTGTGTTAATTTTCTGCGTTTTAACCGATCCGTTTATTACCTAAAAATCAGACTTATATTATTTGTATATCTTATCTTTTTACGAAAACAATCCTGCGCCATAGAATGCTATGAGATATGACGCAATATAAATATATTGTGAGCATTGTGAACATTGTGAACATGAATCCAGCACACGCTGACCAAGATATCATCCGGAAACTGAGCTTATCATCCGCCATCAGGCCTCAAAATCAAAGGCCAAAAATTAGGTCAAAGGTCATAACCTCACAAGGCACTATCTACGTGTACCCCTGAGGGATGTGTGTGTGCAATATAAAAACAATCCAGCAAACATTTTCAGATATATCGTCCGCCATGAACTAAAGTCAATACAGGCCTCAAAATCAAAGGTAAAAAAGAAAGGCCAAAAGTCATAACCCCCAAAAGGCACATCTATAGCCCCTAAGGGATGTGTGTATGCAATATGAAAACAATCCGGTTAACGGTTTCCGAGATATTGTCTGGAAACGAAACACGGCCGCACAGCCAGACATGGTGATGACAATATCCCCGGCCCATACTTCTTGGGCGGGGGATAACAATCCAGCAAACGCTTTCAGAGATATTGTCGAGAAACTGCACTTATCATCCGCCTTGAATTAAAGTCAATAAAGGCCTCAAAATCGAAGGTGAAAAAAAAGGTCAAATGTCAACCCCCAACCCCCCCCTCAAAAAGGCACATCTACACCCCCTAAGGGATGTGTGTGTAATGTGTCGGTTTGTAATGTGCTAGCCATGTGGTGTATACCTATCATAAGTATGCTTCTAAAGACAGTTCTATCAATCATAGAGATAGAAGATACTTTCTAGCCGTATGGTTGTATCAATTAAAGTGATAGACCACTTAATAATACGCGGGACACGGGGGTCCCACAAAGCACCGCGCCGTAGACATCATAATCTACAGTCGGTAGTCTGAGTAATGGTATCATCAAGGAATCTATATTCCTTGGTATCATCAAATACATTTGCATGTGTTAAAACAGTTCCTACAGAACGACCTTCACCATGAGAGCTATAAAATGTGTGATGCAATACCTAAATAATCGGTAGACGACGTGATTGATTTTAATTTCGAAATGACAGACTGAATCACAATGGGGAATCGGAGCTTTAACGCTGAAAATCGGGCTGTAGAAACTGTTTTTATACAAAGTTTGTATACTAATGTGGTATGTGATGCTACCTGGAACTACGCACTGTCACCGCATGCCTCTTCCACAGACAGTGGACCAGGGGGTTAATCCTTAAAAAATGAGCAACACGTATTTTGCACAAGGTCAAGGCGATCAGACAAACTCAATAATTGTAAAAAAAAATACAAAAGGACGTATCCAAATCCCCACAAAACCAGGGGCTCCTTTCTTTGCCCAGCCTGCATAACATCCAAGCCTTCTTCGCCCTGTCTGCATAACATCCAAACCTGTGTATGATAAATAAACAGGGTGACGCAGTAAAGTGATTGTTTATCAGCCATTCCCAGCTCATAAATTCAATTAGTGGGCGATACCGAGGTCCTTTCTCCGTGAAAAATTCTCTCTTGACGTTGGGCGAAATTTGGCCGGGCGTTGGGTGGTTTCCCAGAGGTTGACGAAGCGGATCTCAGCAAACAAACTACATTGATCCAAGGTTGGCTCAATGTTGGTTCAATGTTCTAAGACGCCGCCCCAACATTGAACTAACATTGGGTGGATGTATTAGGTATGCTGGGATGAGAAACGAGCGGAGCTTCGTGGAGAACAAGACGTGCTAAGTGGCAGGAGTGGCCGCTAGTGTCAACAACTTGTCGCCTTGTCTTACCCCATCCCACAAACCAGACCCCATCACTATTACCAGAGAGGTTATATACGGGGAACCTCCCCGTCAAGTAAAAAACATTAAAGCTGTGTTCTTTTAACTTTTTCAGTGCAGGGATTGATTTTTTTTGACGTTATAAGCACGCGTCTATAGACGTCAGATCAGCGCGGGGACCGACTTTAGACGTCCGAATCTGACGTCTAAAGACTAAAGTCCATCCCAGCACTTAATAGTAAAACATTTATAATAGACGTAGACCCATAACATAGGTGTTCAAATGTGATAGATAATCAGTTAGTCAAATAATTCAATTGAGAAGATGTAGAGTTTTAAAATTGAAAAAAATATTTTGTGATTTGAAGCCGGCAATTCCAGCTTCGAATGACGAAAAAACAATAGAAACTATTCAGCAGGACATGGGGTTTCAATAGTGTAGTCAGAAATTTATCTTAGACTAAATTGTAATGCAAATCAAATTACCCATCACTCAATACTTCATCGCATATATATTTAAGTGGTACCATACTTTACGTCACTTTTCGGCACTAATGGTCATTTAAGTGACAATGTAATAAGATAAAAACAGTGCAGTCCATTGATGAGATGAATGATGTAAAGATGGTGAAGTGAGGGTGGGGTGATGGGTTCTTTAGAGTGTTTTCCTTCACACGCGCAATAAGGGGTTCTGGGCATGTCTAGATGTTCAGAGACTCCGTTGTTTGGTTCAAAAACGGTTCCAAGTACCAAAAGCTGAGGGTAACGCCATGCGTTCATCCCACATAATGTCAAACACTAGCTCTATTGCTGGTTGTTTCAAAGCTACCACGGCCAACATCAGTGCCTGTATAGTATTGTAGTGACACTGCACTGGCGGTGCCTGAACTGATCAAGTGAACAAGTGAACAACTGAACAAGTGAATTTATTCTGATGGTCTCATTTAAGAGACATGCAGATCGGGAGCTGTATTGACAGCGCTGTTGAACGGTGGAGCCAGGGAACGCCGCTGGCAATCCGCCCGAAGATTATGGCCAGACAAGTGGAGGCTGCAGCTTCCCTTGAATGATTGCTATAGACTATTGCTTCCGCACCATGCATTACAGCATGCAACAGACGGGACAGATCCCAGTCACCCTCCCCGGATGGGGGCGAAAAGTACTACTATTAGCAACCTTCCCTGCAGTACCCCATATCTTTAGGAGCATCGATATAATAATATACGTCAACTTCTCCATAGATAGTACAACAAAAACAGAAGTCTAAAATATTCTGGAACAACTGCACTAGCGCTCTACGATTTACCTGTTATAATTATCCACCTTGAAACTATCAGGATATGTAAATCAAGTTAGTGTTGAACGTAAATTGTGTTCAGAAAAAGTGCCATTTCCCACGCTGACCTGACGTGAAGTCCACTTGAATACGCAACACGTACTGAGACAGCCGAGGTGGTGTTTTAAATTAGCGTTGCGGGAGGTCTTCAGACTGCAATTCTGAATTATAAATTTCGACTTATCACACGACTGCCAACAAACGAGCTGTCTTGGCACATCGTTCTTAAAAGGACTTCAGTTTTATTGTTAAAGGGATGTAGCCTAATGATATTTAAACATTGAAAAATATATTAATAGCCATTAATGCGTTTACACCTTTTACACTTTTTAACAACTATTATTAAAACTACGTGGTGCGCTAGTCCCTTTAAGTTGTGTCAACATCGGACATGGTAGTGGTAACAATCTAATGTGAAAATAATTATAACAATTTACCGCGTTCTACCTAACCTCGTTATCAAATGGGATAGACACTCACTACCTCGTGTACACGCAATCAGACTGAAGATAATAAACACTCACTATATCTAACTCGTGTACACCCAATAAGAGGGGATAGAAACTCACTACCTCGTGTACACGCAATCAGACTGAAAATAATAGACACTCACTATATCTAACTCGTGTACACACAATAAGGAGATAGAAACTCACTACCTCGTGTACACGCAATCAGACTGAGAATAATAGACACTCACTATATCTAACTCGTGTACACACAATAAGAGGGGATAGGCACTCTCTACCTTATGTACACGCAATAAAGGGGAGTAGAGCATTATATTTGCGATATTAGCTTATATTTTGATTGAATTGGCACAGGTGTATTTTGAACCACTTGAAGTTGTGTATCGCGCTAGCGAGACGCAAATGCAAGTGGGTAAAAACTTAAATTCTATAGCTTAGCATACACTATAATTCAAAATTCACCTTAACCAATATCGCGAGAAATGCAAATAAACAATTCCAACCCTTAAGCCAGAAGTTGTATCTGGCTACCGCGACCCACAACTTCAAGTGAGTGAAAATTAGTCAAATGTGTTCAATTTGAGACCAATTATTTGCAAATCTTGAAGTCCAAACACCCATGGCCTTTTGTTTCCAATCACAATGATTTAACCTGCTAATAAAACGTATTAAATACGATCTTAGACATGACTATAGCCGTGTTTAGCGGTTTAATTAGCCCTCATTCTGCCCTGAAGTTAATTGATTGTGACCCACAACTTCAAGTGGGTGAAAATTACTAGCATTTGTTGAACTTGAAACGAAACATTTGCGAATCTTGATTTCGTTCCCAATAACAGTGCTTTAATCGTCGGCTGATAAAATGAATTAAAGACGACTATAGTCGCGCTTTTATTGGTTAAATCACCTAAACAGGCGTTCGGTGCTTGGGGAGTTAGCCATTACCCAAAGTTTGTATTTTTCAATTTGAAATCATCTTAAATGTCTCTGTTGGCTCGTTCTGCTTCATTTGAATACACATGTTATGGGTCTATGGTCATAATAATAGTGTTAATTTTTTCAGTGCGGGGACAGTCTTTAGACGTCAGAATCTGACGCCTATAGACGTCAGATTCTGACGTCTAAAGGCGGTCCCCGCGCTGAAAGGGTTAAGAGGGCGTTCACCCCACCCTGTCTGACACGGCTAGCTCCAGGCGGAGTTATATATAGCCGCCGGCACTCGGGCCCGTCTGGATCACTAACTTATTAGAGCCGTGTGCGCTGGTATTTACGCGCCTTACTGATCCAGCCAAGCGTCGGACAGGACGCGCGTGTGACTGATGCCACGGCGGCTTAGAAACATATACGGCGGGCTGTGCGAGACATCGGCGATCACCGCAGAGCTAATTACGTCAACCTGGCGTTGTGGGATCACGTTACGATAATTAGGCACATTCCCACATCATATTTAGTTTGAATAAAACACTTCACGGGATCTACACGTGCCTGGTGAGTGCTCCATTTCATTATTTCAAACAATTTAAAGCTTACAACGCTAAAATACTTTGCATAAACCATAGAGAATAAAGGCGGTTTTTTTTCAATTCGAAATCATCGTAAATGTCTAAGTTAGCTGTTCTTGCTTAATTTGAATACTCTATGTTACTGGTCTATGCCATTATAAATCCTTAATTCTTTCAGTGCGGGGATCGACTTTAGACGTCATAACCTGACGTATATTGACGTCAGATTCTGACGTTTAAAGTCGGTCCCCGCACTGAAAGGGTTAAACCGCATCAACCCTTCTCCAGATGAATTGTTACTTAGTATTTGTCATATTAATTGAATCTACAAATGTCGAGAAATATTGTTATTCATGAAAACTAAACGTATTCCAAATGGAAATATTTCATTAACCAGCCACGACAAACTAGCTAATTGATTTATCTTATATCTTATTTATTTGGTCATCTCAATGTTGAATTTAATGTTAGGCCAGCGTCGCAGACGTGGCCTAACATGATATCAACGTTGAGATACTTATTTGACAAGGTATAGACGGACCTAGAAGAACAGGGGTTCATGATTAAATATTATTTTTATATCTAAACAAATAACACGCTGTCAGTGTCAGGCCGCCATGCCAGCAATGACTATTTTCAGAATGCTGTTAGGTATGATATGGTCAGATGTACTGAGAGTATTAAGCAGATACAGAGGTAAATTCAATTCCTAACTATTCAAACTACAATTCCCGAGACTTGTGTAATTCTTCAAGTGCACTTTTAAAAGCTAAAAATAGGTTTGCAATTTTAGCTTCAAATAAAAAAACCGTCACAGAGCAATTTAACTACTGTAGGACTTATGGACATCGACACAACAAACAAGGCTGTCTGCCTCTTTACATCTATTTGACAAAAAAACGTGTTTTATGGGTTCTGAGAAAAGCAGAAGTCATCGCCACGAGGCTAGTTTTCAGAATATTGTGACTAATATACTAGTGACTACTAGCATAGTTAGAATTTTGAGTAAAATGATATCTTAAGGCTTAATCCTTAAAGCGATGAAACTTGTTTTAAAAACCATAAAGATTGGAGGTTTTTTCAATTAAAAATCATAAATATCTTAGTTGGCTGTTTCGGTTTTATTTTATTACCTATGATATGGGTGTACGGCCATTATAGATATTTTACTCTTTCAGTGCGGGGGTCGACTTTAGCCGTCAGAATCTGACTTTCATAGACGTCAGATTCTGACGTCTGAAGTTGCCCCCGCGCTGAGAGGGTTAACATAGACTGTGGTTCAGTCATAAGCCCCACACAATTCATCTGTCTTGTGTCTGTGAGGCTTCCCAGAGTCTTGTGAAGCTTTTTACATAAACAAAATCAAGAAATTACATCAAATTAATGTTATTTTATTATTATAATGTTACATATGGCAAATTGTATCCTGAACACATGTAAATTTAGGATATAAATAGTACCATTTTAACATTCTATAATAATAAATCTTGCTCGTGCTCGTTTTACATGGTCTACGTTTTTTTCTGGCAGACTGTAGACTTCGAACCTGTGTATCGTGTGCACGCAACACAGAACAAGCCCCAAAAGACAAAAAAATATACTTCCTCCTGATCAGTTTACGAAAACTTTTCTCCAAAGAACCGCTAATTGACGTAACTAACAATAAGCCACAACGAATATAAACGCTTTTGCACCCCAAGGGTTCAACACATACATTCAACCTATGTTGGGCTACTGCTGGCCCACTGCTTACGACGCTGGCCCAGCAGTAAACCGCCATCGGTTTAAAGTGTGTAGTCTGGGAACCCAGCAAACACGACACATCGACCCAATGTTGGACCACTGTTGGCCCACCGTCTACGACGTCGGCCAAACATTGGACCAACATCGGGTCGATGTGTTTTGGTTGCTGGGAAAGAGCTCAGTAGTTCGTCTCTCTGTGGGTTTTTGTAGTTTCAGTTGGCAGGTTTCACCACAAATAAGGCACGTTCACTCAGTGGCGGGACTGCGTATGGCCCACCATCCACAACGTTTGCCAATAATTAGGCGAACATTTGGTCAACGTGTAAGGTTTGCTAGAAAAATTCGCACATGTATCGAGTTCTACTTGTTCGTTAATTGTGCGCCGAATATAGAATCACGCTGCCCTCAGTAACGACGATTCGAACAATCAAATCAATTTGCATCATTTAGACTAGAGCGTTGTATGAATGTCGGCCGGCGTCACAGACGCTGGGCCGTCATTCATACAACGCTGAGAACAAAACTAGGTGGTCCACATTTCACCGCTGACGGTTAAAAATAAATGGACACACACAATTTATCGACACACAACTCCAGTCGACACGATGAAAAACAATGTTGACAAACGACACCATCGATGTAATGTGAAAAAAACGACAAAACGTGAATGGAGAAAACTAGTTATTTATCTGTTGAATCACAACCTGCACTGATATTGTATAAAACATTCAGGCCGATGAAAAATTATTGAAGTTATTGAATTGTTAAATTGCTGATTGATTACAACAAGGACCTTGATTACAATAGTAATCGTTTTTACCATTTCGTGTCATATACATGTACGTAGTAGCCTAGCATAGGCAGAGATAACACTCCAGCTACTCACTTGGGTAGTGGCTTTAAACAAGTTGGAACAGCAATTCGAACGCGCTATTTTCTGGTTACGACCGAATGAGCCAGACATAATAAAGCATTTCAGTTCTGATGTATTGTGCACTCGGCTTGTGGCTTGATCTCAGATTCAAATTTCGACATGGAATGTCAGAATTTATCGGAAGACTATGTTCGACCGAATTTTTTTTTTCTAGTAGTATAGTAGCATTTTGCTTAACGTTACTTTCGCAACATTGTAATACGATAAACGCAGTGCCGTCCATTGATGAGATGAATGATGTACAGATGATGACGTGAGGGTTGGGTGATAGGGTATGTTGTGTTATTGAGTACTTTCACGGTTATTGGGAATGAAACGAGTGTTTAAACATCAAGATTTGCAAATGTTTAGACTCAAATTAAACACATATGAGTAATTTTCACCTGCTTGAAGTTGTGAGTCGCGGTAGCGAAACACAACTTCAAGTGGGCGAAATTTACATATTAAATTTAGCGGGTTGGTGGTTACACCTATCCTGATGACATCGCATGGCTCTGACACAGTGACCTCCATTTTTAATGTCACACACGCCCATAGCCGACCAGCCTGACTATATATCTATCTGTGCTGTCACACACGCCTATAGCTCACCAGCCTGACTATAGATCTATCTGTGCTGTCACACACGCCCATAGCTGACCAACCTGACTATATATCTATCTGTGCTGTCACACACGCCTATAGCTGACCAGCCTGACTATAGATCTATCTGTGCTGTCACACACGCCCATAGCTGACCAGCCTGACTATAGATCTATCTGTGCTGTAACACACGCCCATAGCTGACCAGCCTGACTATAGATCTCTCTGTGCTGTAACACACGCCCATAGCTGACCAGCCTGACTATAGATCTATATCTGCGCTGTCGCACACGCCCATAGCTGACAGACAGCCTAACTATAGATCTATCTGTGCTGTAACACACGCCCATAGCTGACAGACAGCCTAACTATAGATCTATCTGTGCTGTCACACACGCCCATAGCTGACCAGCCTGACTATAGATCTATCTGTGCTTAACACACGCCCATAGCTGACCAGCCTGACTATATATCTATCTGTGCTGTAAGACACGCCCATAGCTGACCAGCCTGACTATATATCTATCTGTGCTGTAAGACACGCCCATAGCTGACCAACCTGACTATATATCTATTTGTGCTGTCACACACGCCTATAGCTGACAGTCAGCCTGACTATAGATCTATCTGCGCTGTCACACACGCCCATAGCTGACCAGCCTGACTATAGATCTATCTGTGCTGTAAGACACGCCCATAGCTGACCAGCCTGACTATATATCTATCTGTGCTGTAACACACGCCCATAGCTGACAGTCAGCCTGACTATAGATCTATCTGTGCTGTCACACACGCCCATAGCTGACAGACAGCCTGACTATAGATCTATCTGTGCTGTCACACACGCCCATAGCTGACCAGCCTGACTATAGATCTATATGTGCTGTAAGACACGCCCATAGCTGACCAGCCTGACTATATATCTATCTGTGCTGTCACACACGCCCATAGCTGACCAGCCTGACTATAGATCTATCTGTGCTGTCACACACGCCCATAGCTGACCAGCCTGACTATAGATCTATATCTGCGCTGTCGCACACGCCCATAGCTGACCAGCCTGACTATAGATCTCTCTGTGCTGTCACACACGCCCATAGCTGACCAGCCTGACTATAGATCTATCTGTGCTGTCACACACGCCCATAGCTGACCAGCCTGACTATATATCTATCTGTGCTGTCGCACACGCCCATAGTTGCCAAATTAGTGAGAGCATTACAGCACAGTATGTGGTATTATCTAATACATAATTACGCTCACATAAATTCACAGGTAAATATATCAAAGTAAGGTGAGGAAAATAAATGAAATGATAGACTGAGACGCACTTTATCATGTTTATTTACACATGTGTAATCCCGTGCTCTATCATGTGTAATCCCGTGCTCTATCATGTGTAATCCCGTGCTCTATCATGTGTAATCCCGTGCTCTATCATGTGTAATCCCGTGCTCTATCATGTGTAATCCCGTGCTCTATCATGTGTAATCCCGTGCTCTCTCTGCTGATATCAACTTCATTTAACTCACATTAATCCGAGTAGAGAATTGTTAGTGATTCAATCAAGATTAATGACGTGACTGAAAATGCCTAACGCAAGCGCGAAATCTGCAAATTCGAAATGTCACCCAATTAAACTTAGCGAGAGTGAAAGTTACATCCCTAAAAAGCTTAACGACATATTCCCTGAACAAACATCGCCTTCAATGTTAGTAAAACTCTTCAGACGTCAGAATATGACGGCTATGGACGTCAGATTCTGACGTCTAAAGTCGACCCCGCAGTGAGAGAGTAAAATATTTATATGCCCGTAGACTCATAACATAGGTATTGAAAGAGCTAACTGATACATTTTTGGTTATTTCAAATTGAAAACAAATCTTTGGTTTGTACCAAATTAGTTCAGCGTTGTAAGAGTCAATACTGATACCTGAAGGGTTAATAATCTAGCCTTGACAAGGATACATCTGTGGAGAGCTGTTTATCTTGCTGGCAATCAATCTGTGATAATGCCACAGAAGTCTAGGGCGGCGAGAGAGCGGAGAAATGTATGCACTGCACAGCAGACACAAGACATTGAAGCAATGTTGATTTAATGTTGGCCCACCGTCGACAACGCTGGATCAACATTAAACCAACATTGATTAAGTGTCTCGCACTTGTGTCTTGCAGTGTGTATGCACTGATATCTGATGTCATGCTGTCTGTTGTCACAGCTGCCAGTGATCCGGCGTATCGATAACATTGAACCACAAAGAGATCAATCGATCTGTGACTCCTCAGTGCCGGCATAATATCGGTCAACTGCCGATGGTCATCACCCAACCAGCTTGGTCAGATGGGCACATTGCTCACCTGTTTCAAATACTGTGTGTTTTGTACAAACATGCTTCATTTTGCAATTAAAACACGTGCAAATACTGTGTCAACATTTGACGCTTAATAATCGGAAATCGGAACCCCATCGTGACTTTTTTATAATCGATGATAATGGCCAAACTGGACAATGAAATACTTATCATTCACAAAAGAGAGGGGCGTGGCGCGTGGAGCTTTGCCAATGTCGCTGCCTGCCGCTTCGTGCAGGATTTTCAAAGAAATATAATGTTTCTCCTCGTAAATATTTTGAGGCACTCGACTGAGCAGGACAATGGCCGCGCCACTAGAATAAAAATGCTGATATTTTTTAAAGCAATACATATTAGAAGTGAAATTTCACATATTATTATAGTCGGCAGATTCCAAATTGTCTTGTTAAACATACCTTGTATGACCAGCAAATTAGACA
The DNA here is from genome assembly GCA_964017125.1 of Flabesymbios commensalis. NCBI lineage: Eukaryota > Metazoa > Annelida > Polychaeta > Terebellida > Flabelligeridae > Flabesymbios > Flabesymbios commensalis. Next base: position 84,748,337 of record OZ024907.1, read on the forward strand.
GCCAGCAAGCAAGCCAGTCAGCCACCCAACAAAGCCAAAGATATAGACAGGTCTTTACAAAAATCGTCCGTGTCTCAGAAGCAGTCTACTCTCACCAGTCACAATTCCCAAATTATTCTCAGAAAAAAACATAAAGAACCATAAAAGGGAGTAAGTGCGCATTTCTGTACCTTACCTCTCTAAGTGTTAAGCCAATGACGAGAGTTAGAATCCTCGTGTATGAACAATTTACAAAATGTATAATAAATTAGGCTTCACAAATATATGTTGAAATGAACCATATGTGCCACAATAAAAATCACATTTGAAGAGCAGGTTGTTTTTTGTGCGTGGTTGAAAGTTCAAAGTGCATAAAAGCCAATGTCAATCACATTCAACCAAGGGATGAGAGATTCCGCCTCCATCACCCATACCAGACCCTAGGGCCTATAGACGAAGAGAAGCGCTGATTTCAGTGTGAGATAACACGGTGGACCACCCCCCCCCCCCCGACACAATCAACCAGGACGTAAGCTTTGTGTAATGCTTGCGTCCCCAGCGTCATCTGCATCTCGTCTCCTCGGGGAGTCCTGGATGCAACTGCGACGCCGCCCATAATCAGCCAATCTGCCACGACGACCTCCCTAAATGTCATGCGTACGAAAAACTCCCCCCAGATCACCGGCGATTCACAGGACCGGCCGAGCTACAGACTGGGGCAACTCCAGTCGTTGTCCTTACGTTGATTCAACCCTTACAACACTAATAATTGTGTAACTATGGAGATCAAAGGGTATTTTATTCAATCTTAATCATCATAAATGTCTTAGTTAGCTCTCCCCGCTTCATTTGAATACCTATGTTTTTAATATATTTTCATAATAAATATTTTACTCTTTCAGTGCGGGGATCGACTTTAGACGTCAGATTCTGACGTCTAAAGTCGATCCCCGAGACGTCAGATTCTAACGTTTAAAGTCGATCCCCGCACTGAAAGAGTAAACCCTTGAGGTATCAGACAAGCGGTGAAAATGCTAATGTTGGGCCAGCGTAGAAGACGATGGGCCAACGGTGAAACAACATGGGGACAATGTTTCTTGTTAGTTGTGGTGTCTCTCTGGGAATGCTGTCTCCTCTCTCGCCCACGTTCGTTACTGTGGTAAATTGGACCTGGGATTTACATTCTCAGCAGACAAGACGTTGAATCAATGTTGGTTTAGCGTTGGTCCAGCGACGTAGACGGTGGACCAACGTTAAACCAGCATTGATTCAACTTCTTGTGTCTGCTGGTTTAGTTTAGATCTCGTCCAAAACAAAAGTTTTCGATTAACCTTTTAAGTTCTCATCACATGTTCTCACTTTTTATTCGTACTTTTCAATAAGTAATGTTCAAGGTTAATCACATTTATAATCAAACCACTACCATATGACACGTATGTCTTCAATTACAAATGGTAGATGGGTTTTAAATGACAAAAACATTATGCTACCTGGTAATTTGAAATTCCATACATGATTGCATTAAATTCAATATTAACCTGCACTTTCTAAATATATGACATTATTGGTAACCTTTGTTAAATACTTTACCTAATATTAATTTAACTTTAATTGTAATATTAATTGATAGATACAATCAGCGATTAAAAGATTTAGGCCCATGGATCAAATTAATGGTTTCTTTCCCAAACCAAGTGAAAAAAAAAAATCTTATCTTATGTCGTCATCCGTCATTCGGTAGCTATTTAACTCATTTTTTTGTAGACTTAACCACTATGAAGTATTTTGTTTCAAGAAGCAAAACACTCATGTAAAATCAATCAAACAATTGTATCTGTTTAATTAAATTAAACATCGAAAATCTTCTATACAATCGGAAAGGTTTCAACCCACGCCGACGTTAGACAGATTCACGTAATTTTTACTGGTGCAATTCGGCAATTTTAGATTGATGTTGAAATGAATCGGGCTTTAGGCCACCTTTGCGACATATAGGCTAAACTGGGCCAGGATGTTTTATACATTGAATTACAACCATTCAGACGTTCTTGACTTGACCCTGTGGGACTCGCGTGATATTCGCCAGCGAAAATATTGTATTTGGCGAAAATACGCTATTCGTCACCTCGGAATGAATGAATGAATGAATGAATGAATGAATGAATGATGAATGAATGAAACAGACCGAACGAACGAACAACGAACGAACGAACGAACGAACGAGCGAACGAACGAACGAACGAACGAATGGATAGAAAGAAAGAAAGAAAGAAAGAAAGAAAGAAAGAAAGAAAGAAAGAAAGAAAGAAAGAAAGAGAAAGAAAGAAAGAAAGAAAGAAAGAAAGAAAGAAAGAAAGAAAGAAAGAAAGAAAGAAAGAAAGAAAGAAAGAAAGAAAGAAAGAAAGAAAGAAAGAAAGAAAGAAAGAAAGAAAGAAAGAAAAGAAAGAAAGAAAGAAAGAAAGAAAAAAGAAAAGAAAAGAAAGAAAGAAAGAAATGAATGAATGATGAATAATTGAATGAATGAATGAATGAATGAATGAATGAATGAATGAATGAATGAATGAATGAATGAATGAATAATGAATGAATGAATGAATGAATGAATGAATAAATGAATAAATAAATAAATAAATAAATAAATAAATAAATAAATAAATAAATAAATAAATAAATAAATAAATAAATAAATAAATAAATAAATAAATAAATAAATAAATAAATAAATAAATAAATAAAGGAATGAATGAATGAATGAATGAATGAATGAATGAATGAATGAATGAATAAATAAAAGAAAAAAAAGAATGAATGAATGAATGAATGAATAAATGAATGAATGAATGAATGAATGAATGAATGAATGAATGAATGAATGAATGAATAAATGAATGAATGAATGAATGAATGAATGAATGGGAGCCTCAGATCATCTGTGTACAAGCTAAACTGAGCCAGGCGAACCTCCCGAAGATGGTGAAATTAACCTAAATCAGATGAAACTGCCCTCCAGACACGGGATTCGAAATTCGAGGCCTTGCGTTCTGAATACACAGCTTCGACGTGACAGCCATTCGCCGTAACCACTACACATCAACCATTAAATAGAATGAATGAATGAATAAATAAAAGAAAAAAGAATGAATGAATGAATGAATGAATGACTGAATGAATGAATGAATGAATGAATGAATGAATGAATGAATGAATGAATGAATGAATGAATGAATGAATGAATGAATGAATGAATGAATGAATGAATGAATGAATGAATGGGAGCCTCAGATCATCTGTGTACAAGCTAAACTGAGCCAGGCGAACCTCCCGAAGATGGTGAAATTAACCTAAATCAGATGAAACTGCCCTCCAGACACGGGATTCGAAATTCGAGGCCTTGCGTTCTGAATACACAGCTTCGACGTGACAGTCATTCGCCGTAACCACTACACATCAACCATTAAAGCGCTACAGTTAAAAATTAAATTTTCACCCACGTGAAGTTGAGTCTCGCTACCGCGAACCACATATTCAAGTGGGTGAAAATTTCTAAATTTCTAATATAGGCCTATGTTTAATTTGAGACTAAAAAATGCAAATCTGGATGTTTAAACACACATTTTTGTTCCCAATAACTGCGATTAAATTACACGGACTAGAACGACTATAGTGGTGTGAACCCTTAAAGCGCTAAATTATTTCTATATAAACTATGAAGACCAGACATCAGATTCTGACGACTAAAGTCTATCCCCGCGCTGTAAGTGTAAAGCGCCTTGAGGGTTAACGGTCCCCGCCGTGGGGGTTAATAGCTTGGCCCAGGGTGAAAGTAGCTGGCGTCCCTCTGGTGATGACGGATCAAATCCGACGGTATTAGATCCAGACGGGCCAATATGGAGCTAGACGTGTGACGGACAACTCTCTCCGTGGCCCATCCTTGTCCCATCCGTGTGTGTTTACATCGTTTCATCGTCGGGTCGATGTTGAGGGAGCGTGGCAGGCGTTGGTCTATGTTTGTATAAAACATGGGGACTAAAGGGTTTTTTCAATTTAAAATAATTATTAATTTCCGCTTTCAAATTTTAAATTATTCAAGTCCATGAACAGACTTTAAACGTCAGAATATAGACGTCAGATTCGGACGTTTAAAGTCGGTCACCACACTGATATCTAAGGACATGCTAAAGAGGTAAACACTCATTCGCGCGACAAAGCCTTTCTAGTGCTGCGTAAGAGTTAGAAAATGAGGTTAGCACATTATCCCTTTCAGTGCGGGGATAGACATTAAACGTCAGAATCTGACATCTAAGGTCGATCCCCGCACTGAAAAAAATATTCATAATGACCCATGACATAGAAATTCAAATGAAGTGGAAAGAGCCATCTAAGACATTCACATGTATCTGTTTATGATGTTTTCAGGTATTCATTATGACATGTGTCAGTTGGTGAACAAGTGAAAGTACATACTTATTCACACCTGATATTTCAATATGAAATAAATGAGTGACTGATCATGTCAGAACTATAAGTCATGTGACCGGTGTGATATGGAACTCGAGTATCATTATCGGCAATCGTACCTACACAATTTATCATCATATGAAATGAGAGGGTGACAAATGGGGGTGCCGCGTGCATTGGAAACATGAATTCTTTGGCAAGTTGATTATTGTTTTCCAATTTAGGATGCATAATGGCCGCGAAAAAGCTTACAGTGTGGGGATCGACTTTTAGTCGTCCGAATCTGACGTCTGTAGACGGCAGTATCTGACGTATAAAGACGGTCCCCACACTGAAAAAATTGATATATTTATAACGGTCGTTTCAAACAAAATTATGACTAATTTAAGGCACCCTTTGAGTGCTAAAGTGTGTTTTTCTAATCATCAAATAATAGTCTTTTTCAGTTGAAATGGCTTACGCACTATCAGATCGTGATACGATATATGTGTACATTTTTTTATTCACAGTGAAGATTCATTAAGACAAAATATAATTGCGTTGATTACGGCAGAGAGAAGAGTGTGTGAAAAAACATTTTCTAATTATTAAAAGGAATTTTAATTAGTCCTTAGGGATCTTAATAAACATTGCAAGGGGGAATAAACCTTCAAAGTTATAAAATTTAATTTCTTACTCACTTGAAGTACTGCCTCGCTACAGTGATCCACAACTTCAAGTGGGCAAAAAACAGTTGAAACTTTCAGCCTTCATACGTAAGAATCTGCCGTATAACGACGGTCACCGCACTCAAAGAATTAAAATATTTCTTATGGCCGTAGACCCAGACCATAGGTATTCAAATGAATCAGAAAGAGCTAACTGAGACATTTATGATGATTTTAAAAAAATAACTTTTGGTCTCCATGGTTCTTGCAAAAATAATTCCGCGCTTTAAGGGCTAAGCCCCCATATATTACCTAAGAAGACTGAAAAATCATTGACTAAAACCTATTTCTTTTTTTATTCGCCCCCCCCCCCTCCGCTTTTTATTCTGGATCCGCCTCTAGTATGTGATCAATGCAGATATAGCCCTGTTCCATCAGCAATGAACATGTAAATCTTTATGATTGTGCGAATACTTTGATAATTTGAAACACTATTCTAACGCCGTTGTGTCTGTCTCCAGGTTGCAGCGGCCCCGAGAAAAATAGCCAGCATCGCTAGGACCTGGATCTGGCCGGGATTTGGCGAGTGATCCGAGGAGGTTGTCTGAGGTATCTACAGGATTCAGACCATGAGAAACAGGTGTGGGCTGAGTGAGTGTGGACAGGTATAGGACTATGTGTGAGTAACACCCTGCTTGACCACAAAGGAAGGCTCGCCGGGACGTGACGACCAGATCCTGATAGACTGATCCGCATTCAGGGTGGGCCGCAGACCACAGAAAACCTACATTCACCCATCAGATGCAGTGCAAATTATAACATTTCATAAATGATAATCTACAAATATATCGTTCTTTGCAATTTATTCCCTCAAAACAACACAACAATTGCCTTAGCTGTGAATAAAAAATACAGAAGGAAAGTAAAGATGTGACAAGTTTTTCAGTTGTAACAGCATCACTCTTCTTTCCATAATTTACAGCGCATTAATCGCCATCAAAGTGCTTCTTGAATATAATCCTTAGAGTGTGCAAAAGGTTGGCACAACCAGGCAAGACAAGCGACGACTGGGGAGATTATGTTGGCGGGCGGCAGGTACATGTAGTATTGCTGTTGTTACTGCGGTCTGCTGGTGCGGCTACTACTGCTGTGGTAGTTAATGTAGTACTGCTGTTGCTGTGGTACTTATAAGAGTCTAGCGGGCAGAGATAGACAGCCACACTACAGCCTCTCAGTCTCACTCCGCACAGCGCTATGTCATCGCTGATGACAGCTTTGGCCGTGGACATACCCGACATTCAGCGCTGGCTTCACATGAATCATTCACAGGACTTCCCGAAAAACCTGTGTCGTCTTACCCGGAGTAGCTGACTGTCAACATCAGAATAAAAAGTACTTCACAAGCGGGAGATATGCATCGAGCGTCACGTGCGACAGATTATATTTCCTTGTCGACTCGTCTGAGTGCATCATAAAGTGACAAATTAGACAATCCCCAGCACAGAGTACTTCCATTGTGGCTTTCCATTACAAATACCCACGTGCTATGCAATTGATAAATGGTTAGAAAGTAACTATCTAAAGAAGCTCAGCAGTGGGATATATATAGTCACCTGATATATATACAGCGGATATGTCATAGATCTCAGAATAATCGACAAAAATATGCAATTTTTGAACAATCACCGCCACATCAAATATTGTTCTGAGTAATACGACGGACATAGTGTGCAACCAAAAGAAAATGGAATCATTCACACCAATCGATCTTTCAACTAAAAACAATGTGAGTGGATGTAGCTCTCAATGTGGTCATGATGGGTCTAGATGTAGCTCTCCTTGTGGCCATGATGTGTCTAGCAGTGATAATGGTACGGGATCTCCTGTAGTCCATCTCCATGGTCGGTGTCAGCCTGTGACTGGCGGCTATGGCTGTCCCCGGCTCCAGCCTGTACGCTCACATGACTGCTGTGATATCTCTGAGGATGGTGCTAGTCTGGCGGAGCTGGAATGCCTTCTGGAGTCTCTGGACGAAGAGATAGATAACGTCAAGTGGTTGAAGTCACGTCTCAGTCAGTTTGAAGAGTCTTACATCCTGTGTCAGCAGCTGATCCATAAGACTGCTGACAACCTGGTCACCAAGATACGCGCCCACGAGAAGCGACTACTACAAGAGATAGAGACGAGCAGAGAGACAGAGTACAGGAAGCTGGGGTTAACACAGCCTCAAGTGGACCGTAACCTCACCACCATGAAGGTGCTGAAGAAGAGAGGACAAGAGGTGTTACTGGACACACAGGGTGAGAAGCAGGTGGACCTGACAGACCTTCTGGAGCCCATAGAGCACAGTCTGCAGGCGAGTATATTCACGTTTGATCACGACCTATCAGCCCTCAGTCCTCTACACTTCTGTCCTGTACGCTGTAACACCTCATTTGCCACCATCAGTGACAATGAACCGGCCACCCCTGGACTGGTACGTAGGAAGGAGAGACATATATCAGTGGCTGCGGTGCCGGGCTCACCAACCTTCACTCTGGCTTCTTCATCTAACAACCTATCTGGTAGCTCCAGTACCTTTAGAGGTAGCGCTGATAGTGCGTGGAAGAAGCCCTCTAATAATTCCATGTCATTAGTTCGTTCGCCTTCATTCCCATGCCGATCTACCCTCCTACAGGATGGAGGTCTTAAACAGCGTCGTTATTCCCTTCAGATGTTCCCTATACACCCTGTACAGAATGGTGGGTCCATCAGGCGTAGTCCTACTAGCCCCACATTACCAGGTCTACCAGACGAGCTGAGCATGACACCAACACTAGAATGGGACATGAGCCAAGAAGGAGGGGCGCTTGGGGAGATTAACTGCCCTAACGACGTGGTCTTCTTTCTCAATGATACCATAGCTATATCAGATAGAGACAATGAGCGGATACAGATTTTGGACACACGGGGGCAGTTTGTTAACGTGATTGGGCAGGGTAAGATAAAGCCGCGAAGACTGGCCATTACACGGGAAGGACACATCGCTGTGACGGATTCCAGAGACAACCTAGTGAAGATATATGATGGGAAAGGACGACATGTATCCTCATGGGGTAAAAAGAGGTTCAAGCCAACCTTTAAAGCCCCGTGTGGAATCGCCGTCAACAGCATGGGTCAGTTTATCATGTCAGATATGGAGAAGCGTGAAGTAACGGTCCACCAGCCCGACGGAAAACTGCTGTACAACCTGTCCAACATTGGAGATGTGTCGTTCCAAAGCCCCTCCTATGTGGCAGTGAACCAGAAAGACGATATATTAGTGTCAGATAACTGGGACCACTGTGTTAAAGTGTTCGACAAGGATGGTCACTTCATCCGCCAATTCAGTCAGCTGCACAATGAAGACAATTCCCTCAAGTACCCCAACGGGTTGTGTGGTGATTCCATGGGTGGTATCTTGGTGGCGGACTGGGGTGGTCACTGCGTGTCCAGTTTTGACCATGACGGTACGTTCCTTGGTAACGTGTTGACCAGGGACCAGGGCCTGTATCACCCTGCAGGAGTGGCCGTCCATGACAACCTACTGGTGCTGTCTGAATACTCAGAAACTCATTCGTCAGTCCGGCTTTACAACATGGACGTCACAGTGAAAATGTCAGAGCTCAATATCTGAGTGCAATCCATGCGCCAGAAAACACAACATTTTAATCCTTAGAGCACTGGTGTCAACTACAGTAGACATTCTGTGTTTTCATTAGCACCTGTGTAACCTGTTGTTAAAAGTAAAACATGCTTTCAACATATAAACACTGATATATGGTGGGACTTAAATTTCACAAAAAACACAAATTTTCAGTCAATTGGAAGTTGTGGATCGCGGTAGCGAGACACAACTTCAAATGACTGACAATTTAAATTGAATATCTCAAAATTTAAATTGGACATCTCAGTGCTCTAGGGGTTAACATGATGTTAATTTGATGTTGGGACAGGGTAGTAAAAGGTGGACCAACATCGAATCAAGGTATTGTGTTTGCTGGGTGTTCTTCTGCATGCCGTGTGTGATGTAAACAACATTATATATATATTGCAAGTGCAAAACCTCGACTTTTATTATGAAAATAATGACAAATCGGACATCGTTTGTTTGTAATAATTCACTTAACCCTTATGCTGCTGAATTGTGTGTTTCTATTTTTCGTCATTTGAAGCTGGAATTGCTAACGCAAATTACAGCTTCAAATGACGAAAAATATGTCAATCTATGAAAAATAGTCATCTGCAAAATTGAATTATTTTATACACTGAGCATCATCACAAGCTATTTTGTGGATTTTAGTGTCATTTTATTGGAAACTTGCTTGAAACTGTATATATACAGTTCCCGCAGCATGAGGGTTAAAGCTACATACCAAGCGGCATTGAGCGCCGGCGCAGCAGCCACGTGGAGAACAGTAGGCGTAAGTGATTACTTGAAAAATGACAAAAAAAACAGTTATTGATGTTTGTTTCTGCACGAAAGAGCTCTCAAACGCTGTTTATTAACCCTTAAAGCGCTAAATTACAGAATTTATATTTTCATCTACTTGAAGCTGTGTCTCGCTACCGCGACCCACAACTTCAAGTAGGTGAAAATTACTGGTATTTGTTCTATTTGATTAAAAACATTTACCAATCTTACCATTTTATTGCTCATTCCTCTTTCCAATGGTTATGTTTCAACCCTTTGCCTGCTGATCACGACTATTGTCGTTTTTAAGTTATTTTATTTGTCGTCAAATCACTGATATTGGGAGTAAAATGTGTGTTTAAAAATCAGAATTTTCAAACGATAGATCCCAAATTAACCAAATATGAGTAATTTTCAGCCACTTGAAGTTGTGGATCGCAGTAGCGAGACACAACCTCAAGTGGCTGAAAATTTAAATAGAATAACAGCGGGTTACGGCTAAATACGACTATATATAAATCAACCCTTTCAGCGCGGGTACCGAATTTAGACAGTCTGCCTTCTAAAGTCGATCCGCGCACTGAAAGAGTAAAATAGTTATAATGGCCGTACACCCATAGCATAGGTATTCAAATTAAGCGTAACCAGCTTACTAAGACATTTATTGTGATTTCAAATTGAAAAAAACATTGTTCTCCTGCTTTATACAAAAATATTTCAGCGCTCTAAGGGTTATTATATCCGTCGCTTATGATTGTAAGGAATAGGATCGTTTCGGCAAAAAGACAAACTCTGGTATTTTTCACTTATTTGAATGGTAGATACGCCATTCTGGATGTTGGAGGGGGGGGGGGGAGGCGATACGAGGTTTTTCTTACTCACCATGCCAAATGTATTCCCACTAGACGAGCCATTCTAATTTTGAATGACGAAAAATGTAGACGAGAAATTATCATTTAGTTTGACGAAAGCTGTCCGAACGTAGAGATATTTTATGTGGGAAAGCTTGCAATGTACACACATTTTTCCTAATATAGTATCCTGTAAAAATGATATTAGATGTGCATGTATATAAAATAGAGAGGGTTATTTATACATATCAGCCTGTTTATCTATTAGAGAATATAACTACAGCGAAGACATTTTAAATAACATTTTTAAGCGCTTTACTTATAAATCAGTGGTAACGTCAAAATGACTACCCGCTCAATCAGTAGCGATGGAGCAGCTTAAATTCAATTTTAATTTTCTTGTTTTATCCTCCCAGGTGTAAAAATGACTTTTACAGCTGCCTATCATTCAGAAAGATAGCAAGAGGTATTATTCTCGTAGATTCTCAGTTGACTCAAAAAACTATAAGGGTAATAAAGAGCTAGTTGTCATGGTCAGTTTTTGTGTGTATGTGTTAATAGTGCATAAGAAGGACAGTTTGCGTAAAACATTAACAATAATATGTATGCACGCATGGGAAAGACTGAGATTTGAAAAAGTGTATTCTACGCAATAGTAATGTTTATCACTGTTGAATATTAAACTATTACAATCAGTCGTGTCATTTGTTCAAAATGTGTTGACTTCAAGGTATACGTTCATCCAATGTTCAATGTTTAATGTTGGGCCAAACTCTGCGATGCTGGGCTGCATTGCATCAACGTTGGGTGAACGTCTCGTGTAATAGTTTATATACAGTAGCTTGAGTGCGATAAACGTAGAAATTAGTATTCTGTGTTTAAAATGTAAAAAAGTTAAAGGTGCAGGTTTATACATGTAGTCTAATATCAAGTAATTCATCCGACTTTTACATTTTTACCCTGTTCACTGGACCTGTTCAGCGGGATTCGAAACCGTACGGCAGGCAGCGACATTGACAAAGCTCCGCGCTCTAACCATTGCGTCATGTCCATCTCTAAGTTTTGTTTTAAATGTCTCCCCCTCCCGCCTCTGTTCAGCTTATTAACCCTTGTGCTGCTGAATCGTTTGTTTCTTTTTTTCCTCATTTGAAGCTGGAATTGCTTTCCAGCTTCAAATGACAAAAAAATATTCATAATAATTTATGAAAATTAAACATCATTTAATCACTCAATTAAATTATGTGTTGAACTGAACATCGACAGAAAATATGTCAACAATTCCGGTGACATTTTATTTGAAACTTCAGTATGTATACGGGCGTTGCACGACAAGGGTTAAGACAAGTAAATCTTGAACAGTTGAATGATCGTGAAAATAATAGCAGTCACTGATATAGTATAGAAACTAAAGCGTCAATCCGGCTCCAGTTCAGCAATCATGCTGACTCAATGTTGGTTTAATGTTGAGGTCAAATATTTGCAAACAATGATGTTTAAACACACATTTCGTTCCCAGTAACTGTGATTTAAACGGCTAATAAACTGAATAAAAACGATAAAAATAATCTAGAAAACTGGGCTGAGCACATTTTTTAAATTTTCACAGCCTTTTGTCATAAACAACACTCCCAAATTATACGGATGTCGTCTGACATTAAAACCAGTGATAACAGTGTCATCCACACAAAGCCGTGCAAATAAACAGTTGCATTAAACGGCCACAATAATCATTTGCCATAATTTCCGGCACCGGTTTTAGTGCGCGATTTATGGTAGGCATCAGGTTTACGTCTCCGACTGTCGATGCGTTCTGTTTACTGACCAAACAAATATTATAGCAACAATCTCTGCCTCATATCTCAAAGGGTTCCCAGAAAAAAGTCCATGACTTTTCCTTGACTTTCCGGATTGTTCACAAAAAAAAAACGAAATCTTAATACTGAACGGCCTTCGTTCTATACTCCAGTCGTCCTGTATACCAAAATACACACGGCTGATAACATTGAGTAATTTCAGCATCAGTGCTGAAACTGATCATACTATTCGCGAGTTAACACTTTCAGCGCGGGGATCGGCTTTAGATGTCAAAATCTGACGTATAGACGTCAGCTTCGGACGTCTAAAATCAATCCCCGCACTGGAAGAGTAAACTATTTATAATGGCCATAACACAGGTATGATGACACAGAGTTAACTAGGACATTTATGATGATTTCAAATTGAGAAATAACTTTGGTCTCTATAGTTGATATACAATTATCTCAGCGCCTTACGGGTTGTCACTGTGATATTAATGGAAATGGTAAAATAACCAGACGTTTAAAAATGCCTGATTTTCCCCTGACTTCGCAGATTTTTTTCAAATTCCATGTTTTCCAAATTATGTCGGAACAACCCAGCCTGAGCATTTGTCAGCCAAATTTCATCGATCTTAGTAATTACCGCGATGAACAATTTGAAGTGGAATATCACAATTTAATATACCACACGGATTGTTAAAACAACATATTATCTTAGACCACACTCCTGCTTAAACATATTAAAATCGTGTGGACACTGTGATTCTCTAAGCTTGTACATGTACATTGCAAGGCGAGCGTATTACATCTGTCATCAAAGTTGTCCCGCACAAAAATGTGTGTCACCAGAGTAGTGGGTTAATTTTATGGGATGACATTTTGCCAGTTACCTTATTAAAATAATTGAAATATTTATAATGGTCGTAGACTCATAAGGAGGCCACCATTCAATTTCCAGGGGGGAGGGGGGGCTGGAGTTTTTTCTAAATAAATAATTTCGGGCGGTGAAATAAATATTTACTTCAAGAACTGTTCTATATCCATGGTTTAAACAAAAATAATTCAGCCGGTATAAACGCCGCACGAGAGTCCCCTAGCGAACAAACACGCATCACCCATTTTTATAATGTTATAAAATATGAATGCCTGCACGGAGACGATAAAAATGCAATAAGTGACGACAATTAAACGAATACTAAATCACACTGAGGATTGATTAGCTGTGGGTAGAAGCCTTTTATGTGTGCACGTTCACCAATTAATAGGCGTCTACATTTGTACGACGATCACATCACATCCTTATGGGCATTTGTGTATAGTAAAATGGCGCTACGTGTATGTCGTCATTCTTTATACAAATATAAACTACAAATATCACAAAAATATATTTCACTATATATTAGTTTAGAGATTAATTTAATATCGTCACGTGCTGGGAATAGTGATACATCATTCACATATGAACTAGTTATGTGCCCGACAATAAACGTCACAGCTCTCCCTAAAGCGCGGATCCGCGGCACCGCGCGGCACTGTTTTATTCCAGCGCCGCGCTGACAAAATGCTGACAAAATGCTGAAAAAAATCTATAATATAAACCTTGAAAATTAGCTCCAAACTCTGCCTGAATGCACCATTTCAAGACTTAACCTATAAAAATCGAAGGTGCATGCCCCGGACACCCGTAGAGCTCTGTGTCGCTGGCGCGGGCACTTAGGCATCACTGGTTCACAACACTAACAGAGGGTGCATGCCCCGGACACCCGTAGAGCTCTGTGTCTCTGGCACTTAGGCATCACTGGTTCACAACACCAACAGAAGGTGCATGCCCCGGACACCCGTAGAGCTCTGTGTCTCTGGCACTTAGGAATCACTGGTTCACAACACCAGCAGAAAGTGCATGCCCCGGACACCCGTAGAGCTCTGTGTCTCTGGCACTTGGGAATCACTGGTTCACAACACCAGCAGAAGGTGCATGCCCCGGACACCCGTAGAGCTCTGTGTCTCTGGCACTTAGGAATCACTGGTTCACAACACCAGCAGAAGGTGCATGCCCAGGACACCCGTAGAGCTCTGTGTCTCTGGCACTTGGGAATCACTGGTTCACAACACCAGCAGAAGGTGCATGCCCCGGACACCCGTAGAGCTCTGTGTCTCTGGCGCGCGCACTTAGGCATCACTGGTTCACAACACTAACAGAGGGTGCATGCCCCGGACACCCGTAGAGCTCTGTGTCTCTGGCGCGGGCACTTAGGCATCACTGGTTCACAACACTAACAGCACACTTGCAAAAAAATATCCCGCTCTTTTTTTTCCGGGGAAATCCTGGTCGTTTCAGATCAATATATTATCCGATCAAATCACTGTTATCAGGTTATTGGGAATTAAATGTGTGTTCATATTTTCAAATGTTTGGTGTTAAATTAAACATATATGAGTAATTTACATCCACTTGAAGTTGTGTGTCGCGGTAGCGAATCACCAATAAATTTCAATAACTTAGCACATTTATAATAATTTCAAATTAAAAAACCCTTTGCTCTTTTGGTTTATACAAACATATTTCAGCGCTTTAAAGGTAAGAGGGTGAAATGGTGTTCCTTGACACGCTTTACATGCGTGGGAAACCTGAAATGTACACCAGCGCAGGCGGGATATCGTGGATATAGGTCAAGGTGGGGGTTTCCAGTAAAACTGATGTATTATCCCGGTGCTGGGAAATACATAGGGCCAGCGTGGCAAACAAGGTGGGCCAACGCTGGAGCAAGGCATGGCGTGGATGGTGTAGTCCAACTCCAGGTTTGTCGATGTCTCCAGGCAGAGAATAAGCCTTGCGGAGCTGACTGATGTATTTTGGAGCCAGATCGATACGTATGATAAACATCACACCTCGCGGGCTGGCTATTACTATACATGTGCCGTATGCACACCTCGCGGGCTGGCTATTACTATACATGTGCCATATGCACACCTCGCGGGCTGGCTATTACTATACATGTGCCGTATGCACACCTCGCGGGCTGGCTATTACTATACATGTGCCGTATGCACACCTCGTGGGCTGGCTATTACTATACATGTGCCGCATGCACACCTCGCGGGCTGGCTATTACTATACATGTGCCGCATGCACACCTCGCGGGCTGGCTATTACTATACATGTGCCGCATGCACACCTCGCGGGCTGGCTATTACTATACATGTGCCGCATGCACACCTCGCGGGCTGGCTATTACCATACATGTGCCGCATGCACACCTCGCGGGCTGGCTATTACTATACATGTGCCGTATGCACACCTCGCGGGCTGGCTATTACTATACATGTGCCGTATGCACACCTCGCGGGCTGGCTATTACTATACATGTGCCGCATGCACACCTCGCGGGCTGGCTATTACTATACATGTGCCGCATGCACACCTCGCGGGCTGGCTATTACTATACATGTGCCGTATGCACACCTCGCGGGCTGGCTATTACTATACATGTGCCGCATGCACACCTCGCGGGCTGGCTATTACTATACATGTGCCGTATGCACACCTCGCGGGCTGGCTATTACTATACATGTGCCGCATGCACACCTCGCGGGCTGGCTATTACTATACATGTGCCGCATGCACACCTCGCGGGCAGGCTATTACTATACATGTGCCGCATGCACACCTCGCGGGCAGGCTATTACTATACATGTGCCGCATGCACACCTCGCGGGCAGGCTATTACTATACATGTGCCGTATGCACACCTCGCGGGCTGGCTATTACTATACATGTGCCGCATGCACACCTCGCGGGCTGGCTATTACTATACATGTGCCGTATGCACACCTCGCGGGCTGGCTATTACTATACATGTGCCGCATGCACACCTCGCGGGCTGGCTATTACTATACATGTGCCGCATGCACACCTCGCGGGCAGGCTATTACTATACATGTGCCGCATGCACACCTCGCGGGCTGGCTATTACTATACATGTGCCGTATGCACACCTCGCGGGCTGGCTATTACTATACATGTGCCGTATGCACACCTCGCGGGCTGGCTATTACTATACATGTGCCGCATGCACACCTCGCGGGCTGGCTATTACTATACATGTGCCGCATGCACACCTCGCGGGCTGGCTATTACTATACATGTGCCGCATGCACACCTCGCGGGCTGGCTATTACTATACATGTGCCGCATGCACACCTCGCGGGCTGGCTATTACTATACATGTGCCGCATGCACACCTCGCGGCTGGCTATTACTATACATGTGCCGCATGCACACCTCGCGGGCAGGCTATTACTATACATGTGCCGTATGCACACCTCGCGGGCTGGCTATTACTATACATGTGCCGCATGCACACCTCGCGGGCTGGCTATTACTATACATGTGCCGTATGCACACCTCGCGGGCTGGCTATTACTATACATGTGCCGCATGCACACCTCGCGGGCTGGCTATTACTATACATGTGCCGCATGCACACCTCGCGGGCTGGCTATTACAATACATGTGCCGCATGCACACCTCGCGGGCTGGCTATTACTATACATGTGCCGTATGCACACCTCGCGGGCTGGCTATTACTATACATGTGCCGTATGCACACCTCGCGGGCTGGCTATTACTATACATGTGCCGCATGCACACCTCGCGGGCTGGCTATTACTATACATGTGCCGCATGCACACCTCGCGGGCTGGCTATTACTATACATGTGCCGCATGCACACCTCGCGGGCTGGCTATTACTATACATGTGCCGCATGCACACCTCGCGGGCTGGCTATTACTATACATGTGCCGCATGCACACCTCGCGGCTGGCTATTACTATACATGTGCCGCATGCACACCTCGCGGGCTGGCTATTACTATACATGTGCCGCATGTACACCTCGCGGGCTGGCTATTACTATACATGTGCCGCATGTACACCTCGCGGGCTGGCTATTACTATACATGTGCCGCATGCACACCTCGCGGGCTGGCTATTACTATACATGTGCCGCATGCACACCTCGCGGGCTGGCTATTACTATACATGTGCCGCATGCACACCTCGCGGGCTGGCTATTACAATACATGTGCCGCATGCACACCTCGCGGGCTGGCTATTACTATACATGTGCCGCATGCACACCTCGCGGGCTGGCTATTACTATACATGTGCCGCATGCACACCTCGCGGGCTGGCTATTACTATACATGTGCCGCATGCACACCTCGCGGGCTGGCTATTACTATACATGTGCCGCATGCACACCTCGCGGGCAGGCTATTACTATACATGTGCCGCATGCACACCTCGCGGGCTGGCTATTACTATACATGTGCCGTATGCACACCTCGCGGGCTGGCTATTACTATACATGTGCCGCATGCACACCTCGCGGGCTGGCTATTACTATACATGTGCCGCATGTACACCTCGCATGTACACCTCGCGGGCTGGCTATTACTATACATGTGCCGCATGCACACCTCGCGGGCTGGCTATTACTATACATGTGCCGCATGCACACCTCGCGGGCTGGCTATTACTATACATGTGCCGCATGCACACCTCGCGGGCAGGCTATTACTATACATGTGCCGCATGCACACCTCGCGGGCTGGCTATTACTATACATGTGCCGCATGTGGGTGGAAGACCTGCAATCAACAACAGAAAAGGCCAGATGCAGCCAAATGTGGGTTAATTTTAGAGCAGCGTCGCAGACGGTGCCCTATGGCAGAATCTACCGCATTTGCTGTAATGTTAACTTTGAACTTCTCCTTTTAGAAATTGTACACTTCAAAAATATTGTGACGACCGGATATAAATATATATACTCATTGTATTATCTTACAAAACAATCGTGACTTCATTATCTAAATGGAGTTGAACAAATAATAAAATGGACAGGCACCAATATGTAATTAGGTCTATATCCTTGAGCAAAAACAATTTAAAAGAGCAGAATATCTACAAGGATGACATTCTTAAAGCTTTAGAATCACACAGAAAAAGTGGAAATTATTCCCTGTGGTGGCGTGAAGGCGTATAGGGAAACAATACACTGTGTCAGGGGGCAATCACAACTAACATGATACGCCAAGGCTTGGTTGGGTTAATGTTGGGCCAATGTCGTAGACGGTGGTTGGACATTAATCCAACATCTCGTGTTCGGCAGATTGTAAAGCATCTTTATTGACAATGCGTGGTCACGCGTCACTACTCAGTACTCTGCCACGCAAAATTAAACAACTGTAACTGCATAGTTGAAAACGGAGCGATTACAGCTGATTGTCTGAACTACAGGACTGGAGTTGATTGATTCCGTATCAGTTGACTCACGACCGTCAATCACGATCCTCTATTCTTCAACAAACGCCGCGGATCGACGCGTGTGCTCAGATTCGCTGCGATGCTCTTCTCCTGGACATCGATCTTCTGTACTTGAATTGTAGAAAAAGACGTCTACAACTGGCGAAAAAACAGAGCGATACGATTTACCTCCTTCTAACAGGGGTGCAGGGTTCAATTTGTTCCGTACTCTGTAACAAAAAGCTACATAATTTTGACCAGTTGATAATCTAATTGTCAAGTGATTAAAAAATATTCGATCATTTATGATCATCATGATTTAATAAACCTGCATAAAATCCAAAACTTGTGGAAAATCGCGATACAATTTTTTTAAAACAAATTGAGCACTGGGGTGGTCCATGCTATTGCTAGCGTCAGAGCTATACAAATACAGAGAAAACCCCAGATTTTGTATTTTCAAAGCAGGCCGGAATTTTCATCTCCGGCCACCAAAAATCCGTTCTTCCTGCCTCTCTTGAAGGGGGAATCTGCCAGAGCTATTTTTGCCCAGGTTGCTAATTTGCGGGCTTTCATCCATACTAGCTTGCCAATGACAAAATGGCGTCCACTCATTGACTTGATACCCCACTCAATGCGGCATAAATGCCGGGCCGGCGTGAGAGGGGCTGGCCCGGCATTCAAACCGCGGACTTCATGTACACATCCTGTCAAATGGACCACGGATAAAGCTGGACAGAACTGATATCAGAGGACAGTGTTTTACATTCAATTTGGCACATGATGCTAGTACATGGGACATATTTCATGGAGTAAACTGAATCATTTGACACAATATTATATGCTAGTGTACGCCTCATATTTTATGGACTACTACTAGTGAATTGATCATTGTTATTCTCATACATTTATGCGACAGAACAAAACCTCAAACTTTTAATATATAAACTAAATGAAGTTTTTGCATAACCTAAGGCTAGGCCTATCGTAACATTTTGCTCAGATTCGAAAGGATAATGTTCTTTCGTGAAGTTAGCCTACACCAGACTAGCGTCAGGTCATAATTTAAGTGACACAAAGGAATACACAGTATATAATAAATACAACAATTGCGTCATGAAAATGCGTCAATTGACGTATTTTTTCAGTATTGGCCCTATTATCAAGTCGTGATCTAGTGTGGTATGTGGACAACATTGAATACAACTTCATGCATTATAGATACATACATGCAAATCATCTCAATATTAGCAAATCTCATTTAATCAGTTTTGGGATAAAATATACTGTACAATTAAACAAGTCCTATCGTCACGAACAGCTGCCTTGTCCCAGCGATAAAGCAACCTTGACCCTTACACCGCTAATGACGACAATATGGTCATTTTTAAGCCTTAGAAAACTGATGTCGACTACAGAAGACAATCTGTGTTTTTGTTAGGTCTGTATAGTCAGTTGTTAAAAATTAAATGTGCTTTCAATATTGAAACACTGATATATACTGGGACTTAAATTTCACAAATAAAATAAATTTTCAGCCACTTGGAAGTTGGGTCTCGCTACCGCGATCCACAACTTCCAAGTGGCTGAAAATTTAAATTTCTTAGCTCAGTGCTCTAAGGGTAATCCGTTTTATTAGCCGTTAAAATCAGTGATATTGGGAAGGGAAGGAGACTTTAAACATCAAGATTTGCAAATATTTCGTCTCACATTCAACAAATATGAAAATGTTCACCTACTTGAAGTTGTGGGTCGCGGTAGCGAGACACAACATCAAGAGGGTGAAAATTTAAATTATTTAATTTAGCGCTTTAGGGTTGACATGTAGACCAGCAGCACTCCATTGATGGCTTAATGTTGGCCTAACGTCGCAGACGATGTCCCAGCTTTAGAGCCACAATAAGATGAACGTGTTTGCCAGACTGCTAAGCAGGGATCAGCATGCAGAGTGTACACGTGCATTAATCGCCAGGTGGGGTAGAAGGCGTCACAAAGTCCAAAAACCTTTTAGGTCAATTGAAGGTTAAATTTGAACAAAACAGCAGAAGTTTTATTCTTCGAAAAAAGTGAATAACACAACTATTTTTTTACGAAATTGCGTTGTACTGAGCACCTAAGTGAAATACCACCAGTCCAATCACAGACAGGGGTAATAACCACTTAAATCCCACCAGTCCAATCACAGACAGGGGTAATAACCCCTTAAATCCCACCAGTCCAATCACAGACAGGGGTAATAACCCCTTAAATCTCCCCCATCACTCTAAAAATCAGATAGTTGCATACTTTGAACCATACCGCTTTATCCTTAGTTATATTACTCAATATATTCTCTTGTTTGTAAGATCACTATTTAAAACACCTGATCAATATTCCAGTGCATGTAAGTATGAATTCAAGGTCACAACAAACTCATGTCAATTTCATCCCAAGTCCAAATCTCGAAAAATGGCATTTGAAAGATATTTTAATATTTTAGATAAAAATCTAGTTTTGATGCAATCTTTTAACATGAGACGCGGCACGATGCATCGACCGCAGACGGTGGACAAGCATTGAACCAGCATTGGGGGAGCGTTACGTGTTTACTGGGGGGGGGGAGGGGGTGTATGCAGTGGACATCAGAAAGTAGGCGGCATTCACGATCTACACGGCTATTTTTACAATGAATGCAATACATTCCAAAATAGCCAGTTATAGTTTATACCAGACACGTGATAAACATGTATTACATACAGATTATCAATCCATTACTATTACTTTAAAATCATTATATTACTATTATTAGGAATATTACTAAATGTACAGTTTCTCAGTTATATTACTATTACTCTCTCATCTATTACTATTACCTTAACAATAATTTTTCATTGACTTTCTGAAGCGACAACAAGCCATACATTATAATACACATGATAAACATGAAAATTATATATACATTTTTAAGATTATTTAATTATTAATACAAATACATTTTAATTAATTTAACGTATAATTTGCATTTTTGTATACTATTTGCCTGTGCGTAATGACTATAAATTATAATGATTTATTGGTATGGAAATGGTTTATGGCACGCAAATGTTATTGTAATGTTACGTGTGCGTGAATATTAATCGTAATACCTGTATTTTGAAAAGATGTAGTTATGTACAGTGGTCAAATGTGGTTTATCACCGTCACACACTTTGTACATCATATATCTCACCAGAATAGTCACCTTGGGAGTTTCTTCTTAACAAATTCATTAAATCTAGTTTATATCAATCATATGAGAGTTTATTGACGAAAAAATCCTTGTAAAATTAAATAAAAAATCATATTTTCAAAAGAAACTAAGTAATAAAACATCAAGATTTGATTGACTATTTTTGTGTCCATTCCTGAAATCAGTATTTTTTCTCCTGTTCGATCTACCAGAGACTGCCAAGAGATGAAATATAATTCTTAATATGGAGACCTCCAGTCAAGTCTTGGATTTATACATGTTTTTCAGTGTGATGTTCCCGGAATGGCCACACTATCAGGGATTTAAAAACATATCATTATTCTTGATTTTACCATGATGCTTTATTTTGTTCTGGGGGAAAACCTGTAAATGAATGTTTTAGGTCAGTTTTGTGCACATACATGCTAAACCAGGAAATTTAGATCCTCCTCAGAATGGAGAGACGACAAATATGACACTGCCCTCCAGACATGATCATATAATTTGAAATTTGAAGACGGCCGATCTGAGGCAGAGCATGCTACTTATCGGTCACAGAGGATACCCACAATACTGAATTTTTAAGAGTTGGCGCGGAAAAAAAATAATTTTTCAATCTGCATACCAGAGCTCCTATTTCCGGAGTGACAGGCAGGCAGAGTTTACCACTAGACCAGGGCCTGTCCTATCATTGCTATATAAACTGGAAATATCTGTCACAATATCAGAGACTTTATTTGAAGCAAAATCACTTGTGTTTTGTGAGAAAGGATAGTTTATTCCCCAACCAAATTTTTACAAAAAAGTGAAAAAACGTAACTGCAGGAATATACCGCCATTATAAAAACCCTTATAAATATAGCTGTATCATATAAGTCAGAAGATACATCAACGATCAATGTTTATTTTATGTTGGGCCAGCGTCGTAGACGATTGACATACATCAATCCACCATTGTCAATCCCACAGCATAAACAGTAAACACGATAGGTCTACACCCGTTCAATGTTTTCGTAAGGTCACAAACAATGGATCAAGGTTAAACCAGTATTGGGTCAGTGTATCGTGCTGACAGAGACTGCACACCAGTACGAACGATAACACAGCGCTGGGTTCATGTTAATCTACAATCTGAGATGATGTCCCAACATCCAACAAAGAGTGGTTGTTACATTGAATCACTGTGCAAATACTGTTGGTATCTTGGTCTTACACAAAAACAAGTCTACAATAACACATATAAAAGACGCAGACCCAATGTTGCTTAATGCTGGGCCTACATTGCATAGGATGGACCAACTGTAGTATAACACAGGCTGATTGCATGTACTGGTCATAATAATACTAGGCATAACTAGATTTGACTGTTTTCGGCACGAAAACATTAAAAAAGCACCCCCGTTAGATAGGCCTATTTCCTGGACTAGAAACCAGCCCTCTCAGTCTGCTTAAAGACTGGAAAGGTTAATGTTTCCTGTGGATAATGGCAGCTTGCCAACTCGAGTTGTTGGCAGATTGCCAGGTCCACTCAGCGACCAGCATGGGTATGGTAGAAGGGGAATTCCCACTGACCTGGTTTTTTACCACTGCATTATTATCCAAGCCAGAGATGAAGTTTAGCAGTGTCTACACAAGGAGAGGTGACAATGCAGAAGGAGTGTGGATATTTCTAGGTTAGTACATGACCAATCAAGTATATATATAAAAAAATAATGACCACCCCAATTTTTTTTAATTGTCTGCAGCAGCAATTTTGTTTTTAATGGATTCATCCCAAAAGTTAATCAGATCATCAGAAGTACCTAGAGAACAACCCCACCTCTAATTTGAAAGCAATCTAACCATCGGTTCATAAGTTATCATGCCCGCAAGCTTTTTGGGCGGCCATTTTGGAAAATGGAGGTTTTTTGTTCGGTGCCAAAAAAATAAATATGGGAAGAATTTCCCTGTCACATAGGTCAGCTATGTCAAAAATGAACAAAATTTATCAGTTAACTTTTTAGTGAAAGCTAAATTGAAGATGCGCCTGCAGCGGCAGAGATGGCGGCAGCGGAGACGGGGAAATGCTAAACACTATAAGCATCCCGATATTCATCGGGGATGCTTAAAGGGATCCGACAGAAAATATCACCACATTGGTATTTTACTGTGTAATGCTTATAATTTATAATTCCGTTGTTAGTTTTTGCATAAAAAATACAGTAAAAGAAATAACTCATGTCGAACTTGGTATCACGGGGAGGGAGGATAGATATGAGTGACGTCACTTCACGCATCCCAGCCGCACAGGCATCTGGATCACACACACCACATGTAGTGAAGAAGTGCACCAGTAGCCTGATTTTTAAACCGCTCCTTAATTGTTATTTTTAGTTTTTTAAACTTTTGACAACATCACAGTTGAAGTTTCAAGAATGTTTTGCTATGGGTAAATGCACTGCTCATAATTGTTAAACAGGCATTAAAATAAGCGTCCGACCGTCCGTCCGTGCCTGGTAGAAACTGTTCAGGTCGGAAAAACTAAGCCTGCTACATGGCCGACGGTCCGGTAAACTATTATTGGATTATTTTATAATTGTATAATCGCTTTTAGGCAGGACATAATATGTCCTACACTCCCATGCAGTGCTTGACTTTGGGCGGCAGTGCCCATGCTGGCGTGCAGTGTAAAAATGTCCCTATCACATCACATTTAAAACACATTTGAGATAAACTTATATTAATAATTGTGCTTTATTGAAATAAGCCATACCGTAGCGTGGGACATAGAGACAATATAGGCCTATCCTGAGATCATGGTGTAGTTACAGTATAGGGCCTAATACGCTAACACACTGCCGCCGCTATGTGCCATGGATATAGCAACATACCGTAAAGGAGTGGGCCGCGGATTGCTATATTATTTTTTTCCTGGGGAAATCAACGTCTGCAATATGGCTGTGACTAACGGCCATCTCCAACCCAAGGTCCCATAAAAGGTCACACTATTTTGACAGCGTGCAGCCAAAAAAAACTGAGCATGCGTAGAAGTAGGTAAATTGTTGCGGGTTGTGGTAAATTAATCATCAACGTTATTAATCGTGGCCAAGTGTTGGATATATGAGCATCCAAAGAAAGTCATACACGTTTCTGTATGGGTGCAATCCGTGGCTGAAAGCTTCAGTTTCAGTCACGTTGAGGTTACCGCTGGCGCTGACCTGGGGGTCATGCATGTGTCCTGGCTACTGCTGTGGCTGGGATAGGCCTATGCCACACACACGATAAAAATAATCATTGGCTATAGATAGAAATTATGCGGTCCCGTAAAAAACACAGGTCGGATAAAACATAAAGTTTACCAGCCCTGTTGAAGAAGAAGAAGAAGAAGTGTTTATTCAACCATAAAAAATTAGTAAATGAAAGATGAGTGAAATAAAATTTACAGGGTGGTTTGGGAGACCTCCATTAAGACCACAATGTCGCTAGCATGGAGGCCACCCATGATATCATCTATATAAACATATAACATTTTGAAGTTATGAGTAGTAAACATATGAGCTATACATGTGAAGTGAACGAAAAAATCACAGGAAATCCAAGGCATTTTAGGAGAAAAGCGCTATTGAAACCAAAAGTAGTGCCGACTATTTTCTTCCTCAAGGCATTGACGGCCAAGACTCGACAACACACCGTCACGCGCATCAAGCAGAAGGAAATAACATGCTTAATATTATTGATCAATTACTTTTCTGATATAACTATTACCGGTATTACATTAAAATATTGTTAATTTGCTCATAAAATATGCTAGGCTCATTTAATGACAACAGTAATGACGTTGTCACTAACCATCCTCACAAAGTGAAGTCCACCATCACACTCACCACATCATTGCATGTGGTCGGGGGCCACGGCTCACGTGTGCCCCACCCCGACAATCAGAAAACTCCAGCATGTTTGCTTATCCTTTTTAAGAGTTCGACAACATATCCAATATTCAGCATAATAACGTTAGTCTAATAATTATTATAATTATAATAAAGTGCTACGACAAACTCGCTGTGAAGCAATACACTTGTAGGGTATTTTAGAGTTTCTCTAGTCACTTGGGTCTAGCCAGATAACATGGATCAATGTTTATGACTGTCAGAAGACCTTAGATTGCTGCGCCACTGTTATGGTGATCTTTATAGTGATCGCTCATCATGTCAGTCATACCACTCACTCACGCCATGCAGGAGGGTGCGCATGGGTTAAAAAACTAATCGAACGAACGACGAGTGAGCCTCTTCTTAGGGTTTGAACATCGAGGATTGCAGTTTAAAAATAGTGTTAAAAATGAACCTTAAAAAATTATATCTATTTTTATCTATATTTATATCATTCTCCCCTTATATTAATTGAATAGTTAGGCCAAAAAATGGGTAAAAAATAAAGTGGGAAGAATCATTAATTCCCAGGACCCATGTGCACCCTCATCCAGCATGGCCGGTGTACATGGTGTACTGCATCTCACAGATGACAGACAAAACAACAGTAGGCATGGGTGTGCTGTGAGTACAGTCGACACAAATAATTGCTACTTTTTAATTTCTGATGAGAGGTCTTTATATAGGCTACATATCATGTTTCAGTGTAGGCCTATAATTTATTATGTTATAACGTTAGGCCTACATGATTCAGATGATCTGAAATCATAATCCACAACTACACCTCATTACTTTTCACAATAATATTCATATGTAGCCTATTAGGCCTATTAACCAAGATGATTTTTTGTCATTTTTATCCCACCCCGACTTTCAAAATCCACTTCAAAGCAGCAAACACACTTTCTTTCTGACCCCAAAGTGTTAATGTTGCAGCAGGGGAGGATCTGGCATTTCACTGACGGGCAGGGGGGGGGGGTTAAAACTTGACAAAGGAATATTGGACTGTAAGGGGTAGCCCCCGCAAGAATTTTTCGATTTTTAAAGGATTTCTTCTGCAATCTAAGAAGTAGGCCTATTGTGCACTGTTTGTCCCTCAGTGTATCGCCAGTTCATAAGGAGAATATAAGATGGTATTTTTTTACGAGGGGGGGGGGGGTTTAACCACCCAACCCCCCGCCATTGGATCCGCCCCTGTGCAGCATCATCATCTACAGTTTTAGTGAGAACACCAGTCATCTAAAGGTCTTCCTAATCGTTTGGTTCTAGAGCTATAATATTAATTTGGCCACGTTTTTTTTTAAGTTGAACTGGTCTGACTAGTATCCTCGTCATTGAAAATGAAATTCACTTCTGTATGTTATCAGGTTATGTGCCAGTGGTAGCCCCGCCGCTGGTGAAGCCGAGAGGTAACATTAGTCCTAGATCATCTGGGTTGGCTTATTGATCCTTCAGTTTGATCAAGGAGATAGAAGACTTGGACATCTTCGTCATTGCTGTTCATATTTGTAAAGAAACTAGACTATATTATTAGTTGAGTAACCATTTAGTAACAGCAAGGAATCTGCAGCGGAAGATGTGGGTAACGAAATGTCAAGGTCGACGGGAAAACCTCATTACACACCAGAAAGTTCAGTGGCGATCTTGATCCATCCACCTTACATTGAGCCGTGCGTAAACAGGCGTCACCCGAACCATGAATGCAAATCAAAAGAGTTCTGTCTAATTTGAACGATTATTCCATCAATGTTAATAATATAAATTGTTGTAGGACGGATTTATAATACAAATTAGAAAAGGAATATTATGTGCTTGCGTAAATATCTATAAGCTGATCCCTTTAATAATGCCAACCATATAGCCCAGTATAGGTGAGACATAATTATATAAACTTGTGCAAGGAAACCTAAAACTTGACATAGTTTCAGGGTCAGGTGTGGGTCACGAGACACCAGATTTTGAGGCCCTATCAGAACTCAGCAATCACAGAAGAGATTCTCTCAAAGCACTGTAGCAGGGCCACCTAGCTGTACTAGTGAGGCCCTGAGAAGGAGGCTGCCCCATACCCGACATGATCAACCAATGTTAATGTTGGGCCAGAATCACAGGTAATGAGGCAACATTGAATCAACATTTGCTCATTGTCTCTTCTGAGCTGGAAAGGCGATTTACTTACCGAGAACTTTGCCAGTGAGGAGACAATCTGCTTGCCATGGAAACATTGTTATCACTCCCCGTTTCTGATATTCTTCTAAGACAGTGTCGGGCAGGCCCCAGGCAGAGAGATTTAGTCGATCAGCGACATTTGGCTGTGGTTTTGCATTGGATTTACAACTTTCAGCAGTTGATGATCTGTCAGACATCGAGTCATCTGATTTTATTATGATAGAATTCTGCATCAAAGTTGTATCATATTTTTCTTTTGAATGCTTGCTCCCATTGCTGTTTTCTAAAAAAAATTGAAATTAAACACACATTATAAAAAAGATTTCCTCGTCACAATTTATCATAACAAATGTAAGAAGATATACAAACTGTGAGTGTGATATGGGAAAATATGTGAAAAATACAGTAAAAAAGATGAACAAAGTTTGCATTTTCTGACACGATAATGTCACACGTAACATAACTACATGTAAAATACATGCAGTTATCTTATAGTGGAAACCACTGCCCAGAGTGTGAGAATCCCACCATCTAGAATCAGTTAAAGGTTTGTGCACAATATCAACAAAAGAGGAATTATTATTCTCAGAGTTAGAACTATAACAAACATGTAACAATATAATTACTCACTTTTTAAAATATCTTCCACAGGATTTGAAATAACATTATTCCCAGCAGCTGCTGTGTCTCTTAACTTATTACAATTTTCTTTTTCACTGTGTGTTGTCTTTTCAACATTGTGTATTTTTTCAGAAACCACACAATTATCTGCTCCAGATCTGGCGCTGCTTTTGCCAGGTTTGATTTCATAGCCAGACACAACACTGTTCTGTTTATCATTTGAAACATTACAATTCACTTTCTCTGTATTACATATTTTCCCTTTGTTCTGCTTGTCATGAATATTTACTCTGGCACGTTGACGGCTAGGATTAGACGGAGTGGACATACGTAGAGGACTAGGGTTGGCCACAAGAGACGTATCCAGGAGATGTGACATATCGGCGGCCTGTCTCACTGTACCGCTGAGAAAACCATCACCCAGCTGACTGGTCAAAGATGAAGAACCACCTTCTGTAACTACAGGTTGAAATCTTTTGTGCTCACATGGAAGAGATTCCTGCTTATATGACGACAAAACATCCACTCTATCTGGCTCATCGTGGCTGCTAATTTTTGATTTTCTAGCTTTGATAATGCCACTGTTCCTTTGCTCATTTGGTGATTGAATCACATCAGCAGTTAAAGGATTTGCCCGACATTTTCGCTTTACGGCTGGGTTGGCTGACATCCTGGGTTTGTCTGTCTCCAGTTGATTGATGGCACACAAGAAGTCATCATCCGCCATGGAGCAGTCAAACATTTCCCCTGATGAATCAGCATCTGGGGAGCTTTTCTGAAATTAAAAAAGAATCACCCTTTTAACCCTCAAAGCGCTTAATCATAGAATTTAAATTTTTACCCACTTGAAGTTGTGTTTCGCTACCACGACCCACAACTTCA
The DNA here is from genome assembly GCA_964017125.1 of Flabesymbios commensalis. NCBI lineage: Eukaryota > Metazoa > Annelida > Polychaeta > Terebellida > Flabelligeridae > Flabesymbios > Flabesymbios commensalis. Next base: position 84,777,597 of record OZ024907.1, read on the forward strand.
GGTGGGTGAAAATTACATACTTTTGTACAATTTGAATCAAAACATGTACCGGTGCTAATCTAGCAATTATAATGCTCATTTTCGCTTCAAATTTTCTTGTTTGAAGGTCAAATAAAAACGCTAAAAAAAGCAGAAGATGTTTCAGTGCGGGGACTGTCTTTATACGTCAGAATCTAATGTCTGTAGACATCAGATTCTTATGTATAAATTCAATCCACGCACTTTGAAAAAACTCTTTGGTCTCCGGTTTATACGAAAATATTCCAGCGTTGTAAAGGTTAAGAGTTACATGAAGAAGAAGAAGAAGAAGAAGAAGAATATTTATTTGCATCTGTTTACATAAACAAACAATTTTGCAAAAACATTTAAATGACAAAACAGTATACATTACAATCAAACAAATAAAAGACACACATAGTCAGGGGGGCAGGGGCTGAACCTGGAAAGTGGGTCCAAAGTTTTTTTCTCAATGTTTTTATATTATATAGGTATTGTACTATATGAAACCGCGTGATGGCATTCTCACAGCATTGAGCATTTTTAAATAACGCGTTTTACATTTTTTCGCCTATCGCGGTACAAAATAGTGGTTTTAGGTGATCGGGAAAAACAGAAAATCCCTGTATATATTCACATAACTGATAGCTATTAGTTTGATTGTTTGTATATTGATGTATATTAATAATAAATATCATCGGGTCAAAGGTCAAGGCTATAATTCAAGGTCAAAGGTCAATAATTCAGGTCCATCATGCCTAATTCAGTATCGTTTGTATATTACACCCTCCACATTTTTATATGTTTATATAGCTGAACCTGCATTCATTGTCTTATAATTTAGGTTTTTCTTATGAAGTTCCATGGATCTTGATAAACTAGATAACCTGTCGCTCACCTATTCTCGTTCCTCTAGGCCCCACTCCTAATGTGGCCTATTTTACCGTATCCATTTGCTGGGATGAAATTTAATGGTAACATTATAGGGCTTGAATTGTGTAGCAATTGATTATACGTTGCCATTCTATTGTATGGGCCAGTCAACATGATTCACTAACCCAATGTTGGTCATCATCTGCGACGCTGTCACACCATGAAATCACCATTAATGCGCTGCATTGACTCAACGCTCCCCCAATGTTTAGATGCCCGGCCGTTATTGAGACACTCAGACAAAATTTGTGAGCTTTAATAAGGTAAATTTAAATGCCAATTGGCTAGCCTCTGTGTCAGGCATATGCTTAAATTAAATTATAAATTTAAATTTAATTTTTTTTCAAAAAAAATTAAATTTTGTTCATCAATGACAATGCGGTTTGCATTTAACTATGACGTAACTATGTTCCATTCTTGTGGTATGAAATTTTGACAGATAAGTAAATAATTCATGATTTTTTCATTTTTTATAGTTCCAATATCACAGCATATCTATATCTGACCATATGGATACATCAATTATCAATATGTGGTGTAATAATTCAGAGGTTGCTGTAAACTATCAAAATTGCACGTAATCGTTATTTAAAAAAAGTTCTTTATCTGAAACAAATTAAATAATCAGCAATGACACCACCGCCTTTGTCATCATTTTGTTATTTGCTATATATAATATTAAAATTGCTACTACCTTACTGTTCATTGTTTGTTTCATCATCTTTTTTAATGTGGTACTAGTATACATCATATTCTGATACAAGACGATGTATTCCTGCTTAGTTGCTTCCATGTTTCATCCATATACTAGTGGATCTAACTGGCTCAGTGCATTATCAGGGCATTATTCACTTGAAAGTTTGTTAATGTTATATTTTCAAATGTTCCTTCAAGGCTTTCTCAGTTGATGGCAATCAACATATATGTAATTATGAACAGGTGGTGCTCCCCCGGCCGACTTGCTAACCACAGAATAAGTTCCTTACTACATCAACTGATCAAGCTAGAGATCATTAATATCCCCAAGAAGCCTTGTTGGATGATATTTAACATGATTTCATTACCAATGCATCCAGCCATAGCATCACATCGAAATGAGAAGGGTCCTGGCAGCAGGTTTGAAATGAGGTCAGAATATTCGGCAGTGACCAAGACCAGTTTGTTTGTGGCCAAGATCACCTTTGTGGTGGCTGAGATGATTTTTAAAGTGACTGTGATGACGTATTCAATGGTCAAGTTTACTTCTGCAGTGACCGTGATCACTTTTTCAGGGACTGACATAAGATTGTTAGTGGCCAAGATCACTTTTGTAGCGGCTGAGAAACTATTAAAGTGACTGTGATCACTTCTTCAGAGCCAAGATCACTTTTTAGTGGCTTAGATATTTTTTTCAGTGGCTGACACCAATTTGTTTGCGGCCAAGATCTCCTTTGTAATGGCTGAGATAACCTTTAAAGAGGCTGTGATCACTTCTCCTTTGGCCAAGATCACTGTTGTATTGGCTGCGATAACATTTAATGCGGCTGTGATCACTCCTTCAGTGATCAAGATCACCTTTCTAGTGGCTTAGATAATTTTCATAGTGGCTGTGACCACTTCTTCAGTGGCCAAGATCACTTTTGTAGAGACTGAGATAACTTTTGAAGTCGCTATGATCACTAAATCTTCTTAAGTGGCCAAGGTCACTATTGTAGCGGCTGAGATAGTTTTTAAAGTGGTTGAGATCACTTCTTCAGTGGCCAAGATCACTTTTGTGGACGCTGAGATAACATTTAAAGTTTCTGTAATCACTTCTTCAGTGGTCAAGATCATTTTGTAGTTGCTGAGATAACTTATAAAGGGCTGTGATCACTTCTTCAGTGATCAAGATCATTTTTGAAAAATGGCTCTATAGAATGTAAAAATAATAACAAAAATCTGTACCTTATAAAGTTAACATGAGGAGAAGTCCTGCTGGTATTCACTAAAAAACGTTGTAAATTGTTCAAATGGAGGGATAAAATACAAACTTAGCGCTGTGTTGTACATTTTCGTATTTAACAGAAATACAATATTATGCATCCACGTTAAAGCACTTGATAGTAGCTTTCAACTGATACCAAAAATGCTGGTACATTTTTTAAATTTTGGAACTCATTGGGCAAAAATATGAGACACAGTCTATTTTCCTGAGCCGAAAGAAAAGTGCTCAAATTTTACGTCCACAAAAAAAAGTGTGTAATATGTTGAAATAGCTAATTATTTGTTACTTCCAAATGGGTTTATTTTAAGTCAACAATAGCTCTAGAACATGTTTGAATCAAAACTAAACATATATACCATACAAAAATAGGCTAAGAGAAAAGTATTTTGACTATTTACTGAAAAAAAGTAATAAAAATAGGTAAAATTAAGGGTTAAAATACCAACTTAAAGCTTGTGCATTTTTCAAAAATCGGCGAGAAAATGTGTTACATCCACGTGAAAGCCTGTTCCAGTAGCTTTCTGTTGGTATCAAATATATTGATATAGCTTCACTACTCAGTGGGCGAAAATGTTTGCCCAGCCACGTCTGGTCTAATAATCCAGCTGACGGATAAACAAACAGACAAACCATCCCGACTAAAACATAACCTCTTATGGCGGAGGTAATAAACCACACAATGATTTCTTTTAAGAAAATGTATAAATCTATAAACGAATATTTCGATGTTAAGTGTTAACATCATTGGATGACGTAATATATGAAATTTTAGAACGTATGGCCACAATTACACATTATATTATCTCGTCGATATATCTATAAATAATAATTATTGCGGTACAAATGTTTTAGAGCTGCTTTGTGATATCACATTGAGGTTCGTAATGAAATTCCCTTCATTTTGATATGTCACACGCTTATATTATTATAAAATTTGCTAACTGATAATTGGGTTTATGCAAGACCATGGGGTCAAAGGGTTTACATAACTCAAAACTTCTGGATCAATCAATTTATACAATTATGAAATCACTTTTGCTAATATTGAATACATACTAGTTCAAATAATGGCAAATATAGATTAGGTTAGTGCTTTATATAAATATTTATATTTTTCGAACCGTGGGAAACCATTATTTTGCATCCCGATTGACGTGATTTTATAAAACGTGTTATATAAAAATGCTCAATGTTGTGAGAATGCCATCATGCAGTTTCATGGACTACAATACCTATATAACATGAAAACACTTAGAAAAAAACTTTGGACCCACTTTCCAGGTTCGCCCAAAAATATGCATTTGACCCCCTGACTAACAATGACAAAACAATGCTAATAGTTGAAAATTAATAAGGCCTTAAAAATATACTATCACTGGAAACATCATGGTTTTATAGTGGTTCTCTTTTGTCCAGGTATGTATTCATAAATTTTATAAAATGGTTTACAATATCCAGATCATTTGCTTTCATAATACATGTAACTCTCTTGTCATATGCACGCATTATACATGTATAGAGTATTTTGAAACAAAATGGTTTCTTACAAAATGCTGTAATTCATCACAACGAGGACCAAACACTCAGCTACATGTAGGACTAGACAACTGACAATTTTTGAAAAACTGCCGGTCTTGCCCCCAAATTGTCCTTCTTATCTGTCACTGTGTGAAATTGGGTCACTACTGCACTGTGTAAAATTGTGATATTTGGACAATTATTACCCGTCATTTTGACATTATTCCCATCAAAATGATTGCTGCGACACTGATGATGATATTCTAAGTTTTTATTTCAGATATTAAACTTGAGTTTTTCATAAAACCAGTATATTTTATTCACTTTAATCCTTAAAGTGCTTAAAATAAATCATTTACAATTCCACCCACTCAAGTTGTGTCTTGCTAACACAACCCAGGAATTCTAGTAGATGTATACTTATTTGTGGGTCGCGGTAGTGAAATACAATTTTAAATCAAATTGAAACTAGGGCCAAAGGCCTCATGTAGCTGGGGCAAAGGGAAATACTACAAATTGTTCACTTATAAGGGTGTCATTCAGAATGGCATATTCGCTGATAAAGGCATGCCCTTATATGCGTATCAAATCTGTGATTTTGAAAAATTTTGATAACATTTTACTGTTGATCGCAACACACGCCATGCAACGGCGACAACAGTAAATGAACGAGGAATGTTGTGTGCTTATTTTATCTATATCAAGACTGATATCCTTTTGTCACAGCTTCACCTTGACTGAGGTTGGATATGTCTCAATTTTAAGAAAACAAATATTTCGCTATAATATTGTTGATTTTTTAAAACTACAAATCGGGAGAATAGCCTTTGGCTAATGTTTGTATTGTTCACAAAAAACGATTTTAAATAGATATGATTTGATTTCATAGCTTAACATGCCTTGAGGGCGGGGGCCCTGGGGTAGTGGTTAGCACCGCTGCCTTTCACACTAGAGTTCGGGGCTCGTTTCCCGGTCTTGGCGGTTTAAAAGAAACAAAAATGTTTCTTCCACATCCACTGGTAATACTCAGTATTGTGGGGAGGCTCCGTGACCGAGAGGTAGCGTGCTCGGCCTCAGACCTCTAGGGTCTAGTGTCTGGAGGGCAGTGTCATCTGATTCATCTCATCATCCTCAGGATGTTCTCCTGGCCCAATTTAGCCTGTATGTGCACAAAAGTGGCCCAAAGCTCGATTCATTTCATTTCATTTACACATGCCTTATCACCACAAATTTTTCTGCTAAAAAAGAACAGTTCAAACACAGTGACATAATTCAGCATTCCATAGAGGGCTCCGTTCCCAATAGGCCTATGCGTATCAAATCTGTGATTTTGATAAAATGGTGATGTTTTGTTGTTGACCGCGACATACGTCATGTTTTTTTTTTAATTTAATGTGTTTATTCTATCACTATCACGACTAATATAAATGTATAATTAAAGGATGCTCGAACTTTTGTCACAGCTCGACCTTGACTGATGCTAGTTAGTCATGTCGGACCGTAATAGGCCTATTTCGTCTGATGTTGTCCAAACCAGCACGGGTTACCAGTGGTTACACAGTATGTGCTTTAGGTCTAACGTCATTGCCTGCCAGATGCTACATGTAGGCCTACATCACATCAAAATTAGCTTTGTCCACTTTGCATGTAATTTTGAAATGAATGGCTAGACTACAATGAGAGGAAAATTATAATACCCCACAGCTATGATATCAAGTATCATGGCAAGGGGTGGCATATCTAGAACATCAATTTTTGCAGATATAGGCCTATGGGTAGGGGATACTGGGGCACCTTGAGACGGATAAATTCGAACCCTCCAAACATATATTTAATTTTTTAAATAATTTTTTTTTAAGACACATATGGATACACCTTGAGACCCCCTGGGGCAACTTGATACACCATATTAGGTACCTGAAGACAATGTGGATCTAGGTAAAATCAAGATTTGAATACTACATATACCTGTAGCTAAAGCCTGCAGTTGGCTAATGCTAGATGTTGCAGTGACAATATGTGCCTGAAAAAGGTGGGGGCACATTGAAACACTTTCGGGGCACCTTCACTGAGATAGACTCGGGGCACCTTGAGACAATTTTGGGGCACATTGAGACACCCTGACTGACCTCATCTCTGATATTATTTATAGCTTGTGTGTGGGGTGTATTTGAAGCAAACCATTATACATAAGTGATAAAGTGATAGGAAAGGTGTACGATACCACCAAAATCATAGGGAAATCAAGTATTACGTGATCTATAGACACAGATATTGAGCATCCTAAAAAAAGAAATTTTCATGTAAAAAATGGACCCAAATTTAAACAGGGTGGAAAATGGAAATTGGTTAGTTTTGGTACCATTGACCAGCTGGCGAACAAATCGCAATAATTTCTGTTAAACAGGCCTGTCTTAATGTGTTGGAAGTCCCAAGGTGCCCCAGTCTCCCCTATAGGCCTACTTTACAGTGAGATTATACCATTCATACATAATATACAGTAGGCCTATATTAACAATAAACATAATGGGCTATATGACAATGTTACTAAAAGATATTAAAGCAGTCTGTATTGTACTGACATAATTCAGCCTTTCAGGAGTAAGGGACGCACCATTAGATATATGGGGGGGGGGGTAGAGATTTTGTTGGTTGCAAACTTTTTTTTTACCTCCGCAAAAAAAAAATTTTTTTTGTGATGAAAGTCCGACAATTTTTTTTTTAAATTTTCATTGAAGAACTGAAATATATATTTTTGTCGTATGCCCTATTATGTACGTTACCATTTGGTGGCTTTTCTGGTCAACATATTTTTCATCAATTTCGACAAACTTTTTTTTCTGACCACATTTTCAACAAACTTTTTTTTTCATTTATTTTCTAGGCCCCCCCCCCCCCAGATATCAAATGGTGTGCCCCTCAGATGGCTTAGTATGTCAACCAGACTCTTTCCCCCTTCCAGCTTGATAGGCCAGCCTACTCCAATTGAATGTGATGCAGGGGTAACCATGTGGCGCTGAATTGAGTCTGCCAGTAGCCTACCCAGACAGACGTTGAGATTTTGTGGATTAGTAACGTTAGTAGGTCAACACCATCCCCCCACAGGGGTGAGCCACGGTGTAGCCCTGGAAGAGCCCACACCAACAGTGACAACCCAAGGTCTGTCCTCAATCTTCAGTTGCAAATTTTTTTTGCTACGTTGTGTTGTATTGGTTGTATTGGGAAACAAGGTGTGGATATGTCTATGAGATGACAATCAGACTCAAAGATCATGCTGATCAGCTGTGATGTGTAGTGCCTATACCCCAGTATACGACGCTGGACCAACGGTATTCACTTGTGTCTTGTGTCGAGACTAGATGAACAGCACAACATTGATTATAGGTGCTCAGCAGACCCAATGCGATTTATTGTTGGACCAGCGTCTGCGACATCGGACCAATATTGTATCGGCATTGGGTCAACGCATCGTGGTAGCGCTATATCAGCAGCTCGCTGCGCTCACATAGGCCGTTGTAATACACGGCTACGCATCGTGGTTGCTGGGTTGACCTGAAACCTTGCGGGATAACGATATTAAGAATCTGACGTCTGTAGACGCCAGATTCTGACACTGTAAGAGTTAAAATATTTCTAATGGCCGTAGACCCATAACATAGGTATTTAAATGAATCAGTTTGCGATGTTTTTTTAGAAATAAATTCAGTGCTTTAAGGGTTAAGGGCCAAATCTGCTGTTCAATATCAACACCAGCATTGACAAATATTTTTAATAAAATCTGTGGTAAAATTGTAATATCATCCCAGTACATATTGACCCTCACAGCGCTGAGTTTATTTTAATTAAACCATGGAGTCCAAGGGGTTTTTTTCGATTTGAAATCGTCATAAATGTCTTAATTATATTTTCACGATTCTTTGAATACCTATGTTATGGGGTTACGGCCATTAAAAATATTTTTACTCTTACAATGCGTGGATCGACTCTAGATGTCAGAATCTGAAGTCTACAGATGTGTCAGATTCTGACGACTGAAGTTGGTTCCAGCGCTGTAAGGGTTAAAGCAGGTAGAAAATTTAACATTGATAACAAATTAGAAGATACTGAAGTTAAAGCAACTACAGTTCTCTTAACCCTTTCAAGCATCTTCATCCACTAAAAGCTGCGAATCGCTGTCGCAATTTTGATTTGATGTGGTTTAAAAATTATAGAAAATTACCACGTATTAGTAAGCCAGTTTCATGGAAATTTTCTTTCTAAAACCCTTGGTTGTAGGAAAATTAGGTCGGTTTTCAGGGATGCAAAATGATGTTTGTTTACATCGTGAGGGATTAAAGGGTTAATGAACATTTTTAATTATTTCAACCCTTTAGGTGCCAAGCACAACCGAAATTATTTTGGAACTTTTTTTTATTAGCAGGATAAATCACAGCTATTGGGAATAAAATGAGTGTTTAAACATCAAGATTTTCAAATCATCGGCCTAAAATTGATCATTCGGAGAAAATTTGACTAAGATACCTAAGATAACTTATAATACGCCCAAAACAGGCAATGCTATAGTCCACGATTCCCTGAGAAATAAAAATGTTTAAGTTTTCAAATGCTCTGCAATTCTACATTATAATTATATTTAGTTTTTTTTAAAGGGAATGGTGCTTACCTTTGATACCCTCTCATTTTCTTTTTTGTCACTAGAAGAAACAAACAAAATATTAATTAGTTGAAGCAAAATGAATGTGAGGAGAGGAAGTGAAACATGTTGGATTACAAAACCATAATGAATTTAAAACCAAAAATGGTTTTAAAAAATGATTAAAAAGTATAACACCAATTAATACTTGAATTCTGCACTGGATTGTTATTATTAACTATGTCATGTTCCTCTATTGAAGCTGCAATTCCATAATCCCCAGAGAAATGAGGTCACATAGTGTTATTTCTATGTTTTTTCTCTATTAAGTGAGAATGTCTCAAATCTCTTAAGGTTGGGGATTGCAGCAGTGAGTGACAACTTCAAGTGACGGAAAATTAAAATTTACTAGCTATTAAAATGATTTAAGAACTCTTGGGGTTAGGGAGTCATAAGAACTCTAAGAGGTTGGAGAGTCATAAAAGCTCTAGGGGTTAGGGGGTCATAAAATCTCTATAGGTTGGGGGTTAAGGAGTTGACCTCTGGCGGTCATTTTGATAAACAAACGGGGTTTAGTCATCACTATACAGTATAGCTTGTCTTGACAGGTCACCAGTTTGAACAGCCACCTCCACTCGACGGTCACCATTTGGATTTCCAAATGCATTTTTTGCATAAATGACCTCAAATGGCCGACCACCTCCATAACGCGGCCACGGCCAGTGATTTTTCAGTAACAAGTCTACTTTTGACCTCCAATTACCGGCCACTATATATCGGCGGTCATTTTATGGCAGCCAATATAATAAAATCTCCAGCGTGTATGGCGGACATTAGAGCAAATAATGTGAGGTGCTGGCGTAATTTTTGTTTTCTAGAACGATTGCATCTCTGACATGCTAGTACAGTTAAACACAGCACAAATTGACACTTCTGATTCCATATCAGGCCATCACTGCCCAATCTCTGAAACTTGAAAAAAAACAGCGGCCTCCTATGGATGACCACCTGTCTTGAACGGCCACTTTTGGTTTGCAGTAGTGGTGGCCGCTCAAAAGAAGTTCTACTGTACCCACACTTCCCTTAGATACAAACACGTATTACTACACTGGAAATATTCATGTTGGCATCAAATAATTATGGAATATGAAACTGCCTGAATCACCCATCCCCCTCAGAGCTCTAATCTATTCAATTGAAATATTCCATCGCATAAAGTTGTGCTTCGTTAAATCAGATCAACATTAACTTAAGGCAACTGAAAATTACTTGGATTTGTAAAATAAAGTCACAGTGTATGTCAGTATGACATTTTTCAGCTCTAAAAACTGGTCACACAATTGGGAATAAAATCACAGAAACACTGGTGCAGTTAGTAATAGTATAGTTGATGTCAGTACTCCAGAGGTTTATATTTAGAATGTGCTCAGCTTAGCACGTAAACAGGTAAATAGACTGCAAGATGTCAAATGGACTGTTGATGCCACAGGTGCCAGTTTGGACTGATTGGATTTAAAATTGTATGGAAAAAATGAATATTAACCCTTATCTTTCTGATCTTCACTATTGGCGTTTTTAAACTGAAATTATTAGTCGATCAAATCACTGGTATTGGGAACAAAATGTGTGTTTAAAAATCAAGATTCGCAAATGCTTGGTCTTTAGTAATTCTCACCCGCGAGACACAACTTCAAGTAGGTAAAAATATTATTAAATAAACTTAGCAGGATTAGGGTTAATATGTAAAATCAGAGTTATTTATTGATGTGTGTATATATGGATGACTAGCAGGTCAAGGATTTAAAAACAATGATTGGGGAATGGGGGGGAGATTATGTATCAAGTGATTTTGGTGCAGTTCCAAAATTTGCTGCAGTCCTGGGCATGCACATCCACTCTAGATGGTGGATTAGTGAAATGATTTGTCTGTCTGACTGCAAAACACTGTAATATTAGGCAGTTCACTCATGAAACAAAGCATTGAGTGATTTTAGTGCAGTCCCAGTATTTCTCAATCAGTTCTAAATTTCACTAGACGGTAGGGCCTGTAAACTTATACGAAACCAAAACAAGAGGCCTGAAGTCCTATATCATCCCCTGCCATTAATTAGGTTAGAGTTTTTGCGGACACAAATATTTAAAAAGTCGACTTGTTGTGGCCATTTTAAATTTCAGTAAAATCACCTGCACATTATTTCTGACTTCAATTTTTAAGTTTCTGCGCCCACAAAAAATAGTATATTTCATGCATGGCGGCCATTTTGAATTTCCGTAAAACCTTGGCAAAATCACATGCACATCTCCATATTGTGGAGTATGTGATTGTAAATCTGAATAATTTACGACTTTAAGTTTTTGCAACCTCAAAAAAATTTAAATTGATCCATGGCAGTCTTTTTGAATTTCAGCAAAACCTAAAAAAATGACCTGCACATCTCCATATTGTGGGGAATGTGATGCCAAAATTTGAATAATGCGCCCACAAAATTTTTTAAGACTTGACTTCTGGTGGCCATTTTGAATTTTGGTAGCATCTTTAAGAAATCACTTGCACATCCACATGTTGCTAGGAATGTGATGTTGATATTAAAAAAATTGACCAAACTAATTTTTTGAGTTTTTGCGCCCACCAAAAAAATTAAGTTAATCTGTGGTGGCCATTTTGAATTTCAGTAAAACCTTGAAAAAGTCACCAGCAAATCTGAATAATTTACGACTTTAAGTTTTTGCGACTTCTAAAAAATTGAAATTGATCCATGGCGGCCATTTTGAATTTCAGCAAAACCTAAAAAAAATGACCTGCACATCTCCATATGGTGGGGAATGTGATAGTTAAATTTAAATAATTTCTGTCTTTAAGTTTTAGAGTTCTTCCGCCCACAAATTTTTTTTGAGTTGATGTCTGGCGGCCATTTTGATTTTGGTAGCATATTTAAAAAATCACTTGCACATCCCCATGTTGCTAGGAATGTCATGTTAAAATTAAAAAAAAAATTGAACAGCAGTTTTTTAGCTTTTGCACCCACAAGAAAACATGACACCTGTCGCTGGACAGAATCCTGGCGCGACTAATATCCCCCTTCCCCTACGGGTGGGGGATAAAAATGGTAAACTAAATGACAGAGTTGTAAAACAGCTATATATTAAAAAAGTCTGCAGTGGCCATATCTTTAAAAAATTGGACATCACATACTGCAATAATTTTAGCTCTAGACTAGTTAATTTAATTCATGTTTTATTATTTGATTAACATCTGTACATGTGAGGAAATTTTAAGTACTTTTTTTTGCCAACAGGAATTTGTCCCATGAATCTACGATGTTCTTCAGTCATTATTGTAGCTGAGTGTTCTCTATTGTATTGGTTTGATGCTTCTGTATTTCTTGTGTGATGTTTCACCACATTGCCTACTTGGGGACATGGTTGACCTGGCTTCAGCTGACGCCAAGTGTCTGTCAGTTTCTTCATCATTCATTCTGAAAAGAGAATTTATGTCAAAATGCTTCTCATACACAGATACACATTTTATAATAACTCTTTACATTGTCATTTTTCATTTCATTGTTATGTAATTCAGTAGTAGAAAAAGAAAAAGAAATACAGTAAATTCAAAATTTTTGACATTTGTACACACCATAATGTACAGCAAACCCATTTGTAAAAAAATATTCTAACAGCTCGCGAATAAGAGGCATCAAATATATATTTCAAAATGAATATGATGTACTTTTCACATGTCAGCTTTACCAAAGAAATCAGGTCCTTATGTTCAATAATTTCAACAAAAACATGTTTTAATAAATGAACATAAAATATCCCATAGTGGCCTCTATAGTGGCCTCCAATTTTTGTGTGCGTTCTAAATAGCAGAGTTTATGTACACCCATCCATTTTTGTCATTGACTGTCTATTTAAAAATAGACACAGCTAGAACCGTACAGCAAAACTCTTACTGGATTGACTAACTATAGATAAATAGATAAACTAGCCAATCACCATGATCACAGCGAGTGGAGACAAATATCTAGAACAACAAAAAATGTAATGAAGAAAGCAAATATTTTTTTTCTATTTTCATATATTTTATTCCTGATGAAAAGACACAAAAATGAATATGAGACACAGCATATATATCTAGTTATTCACATCTCTGATAACTATGCTAAAAGTGGTCATGTGCTTACATACTGAACAGTGTTTCACTTTGAGATAAACATCTATTTGTCCGGGCCAACTAAATGCTTGTCGTACATGTTGTAATAATCTTCACCATAAGGTATAACACAAGATATTATTAGTTGTCATGTTGCTGCATTAATTTCTTATCATATACATGTATGATATAATTCAGGTTTTACATTTTAATAACATTTGGCCAGTGATTATTTTTCATGAACAGTGAACAGCACAGGATCACATGGTCAGTGTGAGAAAAATAATTTCACACACTGCAGCAGTCATGGCATCGATGCCTATCACTGAGACATGATTTCTCCAGTCTCCATGCTGGGTCTTTCTCTCAGGACAATCAAAAATGTTAGCGGACAACAAAAAATGTAGAGCTCTCTTGTCCTATTTCAAACTTTATTTCGAAAGCTGCTATACTTTAACAAAAAAATAAATTTTACATTGATTCCAGTGCTACAAATAATACTTTTTGTAGGGATTATATCGCTAAATCGTCTGTCGGAAATAAAAAGAGGCTAATGCTTATTTTACTGTCAAATTAAAAAAACTGAAGTATTATAGAAAACAAAAGTCCAAATTGACATAGCCTGTTGTAAGTGTTTAGATCAATCTTTTGTCTAGGTTTCTTGAAACAACAACCGGCTAAGTGTGCTTGCCTCTTTGTATTTTCATTAAATCAATCTCTTGTGTCTATCTTTCTTGAAACAACAACCGGCTAAGTGTGCTTGCCTCTTTGTATTTTCATTAAATCAATCTCTTGTGTCTATCTTTCTTGAAACAACAACCGGCTAAGTGTGCTTGCCTCTTTGTATTTTCATTAAATCAATCTCTTGTGTCTATCTTTCTTGAAACAACAACCGGCTGAGTGTGCTTGTCGCTTTGTATTTTCACTCAGATCAATTTTTTGAGTCTAAAAAAATTGGAAACAAGGGGTGGTGTGAATATTATGTAATAGCCCATAGGCATATGCAATCATGGCAATTTAAAAAAATATCGTCTCACCACAACAAATGTAAAATGCCTCAATTCCACGGGCCGATTTTACTTCCTTTTGCCCTCCCCCCTATCTAGTGACGCATATCATAATGAAGCCTGGGCGGTGCTTTTTCAAAAACAGCTCTGATATGGGTTTACTACCCAGACAGATTTTGAGCTAGGCCCCCTAGCGTGTAAAAAGGTCACCATAGTTCAAATTAGGTTTAAATTCATACCCTCTGTCACAGACCAGACACACATCCTTTTAACCCACTGCATCCCTGTCATATTATCATGAAACAGTTATATCTGATATCCAGCATGAAGGAAACATCATGTACTTATTAAATATCCACAGAAATAAATTATATTTGTTTTTAATTCAACAGAGGTTGAAAACTGGGGCATTGAAAATATTTTGTGTGATGATTCTGGTATACAGCTGCATGATTTCGGCAGGGTGATGAGACCATATATAAAAATGTATATGTATGTAGTTGTTTTTTTTTCCAGTCTGGGATGAAGCTTCCAAGTTGTTCTGAGCAATATATTTTTTAAATTAAGTAGATCTTGTAAAAACTGTTTGTAAATGTTTGTAAATTTGTAATATTTTATTTTTTATTTGCACCCATATGACTCTTAAACTACAAATCAAGTATTTCATCCATGATTTATCTTCAAAACACGATCATCACAGATCTCTATTAGGCTTACCGTATTATCCCTAATAAACGCACCCCCCCCCCTAATCAACGCGCACCCCCCCCCTTTTTTTCAGGTAGGCAACAATGTTTGCTGGTCTGATAAATAAATAAAATTTACTCTCTTGACCCTAATACAGTAGGGATTACATCTAGCTTACCCTGTGACGGAAACAGTCGTTAGTGGATGTTTTTCTGTGCACGCACACGAAAGTGCGTGAAGGACACTTGCACACGTATACACGGGCTGGCGCCACAACTCACGGAGACGACTTGGCACAGAATTCATCCCAGTGAAAGCCAGTGCAAAGTAGTGATGTTTTTCGCTTGCATTCTAACTAGTGTGCACGCTCGTCTTTAAAGTCACATTATCAGCAATACTCGTCGAAATGCACACACTCCAACGGAACTATGTGTGTTACCATAATCATATTAAATGGAATCCACGGATTTGGGGCGACTCCAACGGGCAATGACGGGGAGGGGAAGTGGGTTGTCATCAGGCCATCCTAAAAAAACTGTTCCCTATTTTCGACCCCATGGGTAAAAATAGGGGTAAAAGATAGGCCCCTGGTTAAAGACTGATTATAGTCTATGCAAGCTAAAAAATAATTAAACCTCCCGGAAAAAATAAAATAACAGAATAGCATTAATATCTTGTATATGGCATAATATGCCCTTTTGCAGCAAGTGAAATCGTCCATGTCTATGGGAAAATCTTGGATACGCATGAGTTTGGAAATTGAAAAATCTCAATTTCCTAAAATGGTAGGGGTGACCGGAATGAACTGGGCAGAGGTTAACACTATAGCCTAGGCCTAACACAGGTAGGCCTATCTCAGTATCTGCTTGTATAGGCCAATGCGTGGACATTTTCACAACATGAAATCGGAAACAAGGATATTTTTTAGGATGGCCTTAGATAATCAGGAGTTGACGGCCTGGGCTTATGGACTTCCACGGACTCTAGGCGACTCACACGTGGAGGAGGGGCAATTACACTTCCTAACATGCACGGGGAAAGGTTTAATCAAAAAGTTGTTTGTACGTGCAATCCTGTTTATTAAACACGTTTATTAAACACTTTTACACGTTGTGTAAACACGTTGACATACCTCGCTACTTCGTGTCGGTATGATTCCGTTTGGTGTGCACGCTGAAGTACGCACACGCCGTGTAAATAATTTTTTTATGGTCTTGCGTTGACGCGCTCCAGTGTGTGCATACGCACAATGGACTGGTGAGCTAGAGGAAATCCCTACTGTACATTGTAATAGACTAACCAGTTCGTTTGCTAAAACGGCAGCCGATTTTGCATACAGCTTCGTTCGTTGTGGTCAGGTTCATTTTTAATAGAATAGAAAATAGTCAAGCCACAAAAAAAATGTTTTTCCATTAGACTACTTTCCTTGGACAAACAGAGAGAGATTAGACTTGGATAAATGGTACAGCCAGTACTGTGTGTCAGATCTGCTGTGTAAAACTGTAGACAGGGTCTGCACACGCCATCACAAAATGCAATAATGTTGCCGGGCTAATGTAGGTCACCATTGATGACCGTGGCCCAGCATTACAACAACACTGCACTGACATCCTGCGGTGAACATATTCACAGCCACGTGCATACAGTGCCTCAGAGGATAGACATGAAGATAAGTGTCTGTGCTAGTGCATGCATGTATTTTCAGGGCTAGACAAGGACTTAGCCAGGAAATGATAAAAGGGAGTCTAAATTTACTTATTTTTGGACCAGGACGGTGTGTGGGGTCCTTCCACAATGCAATTTGGTGGAATCTGGCAAGTTTTTTACATCCAGACTGAAGTCTCTGGCTAAATCCTCGGGGCCAGACACTAACTGATTGTACGGGCAAGAAATTTTTTTGGGGTACAGTACTTGCCCCCCAAATTTATTACTTGCCTGACTTGCCACTGACATGCGTTGTCTGTTATAACAAACGTTTAAATTTAAAATGCTGCAAATTGAAGCTATTACCCAGGGGGCCTCTATCTGTAATTTTTTACTTGCTCAAACCTAAAATTGTTTGCCCCGGGCAATCGGACAACCGTTAGTGTCAAGCGTGATTGTCTGTAACTTCGATGCTGGGTCAATATCGAAGATGCTGGCCTCGCCTATTTCAGTTTGCCATTGAATATTTGAATGAGAATACATCCATAGCATTTGTTTTTTATTTCTTATCTGGCAATCGTTCAAAAATCGATCAATCCAGGTGTTTCGCGTTGAGTTAGTGTGATGTGTGTGACACATTTACCACTGATAACAGAGCCATAGCATGCACAGCGTCAGCCTTGATCTGTCACAGCCATTTTTCACACCTGATGGAGGGTTCTAGCCAGGCCCTTTTAGCGTGTCGGGCCGTCACGCTGAGTTTTGCTGCCGCTACGCTACTAATATCGCCGACACGCTGCTGATACGCTGAATAAAGAGCGACACGCTGCCCATACGTCGGAAATAATCGGGGGTTTTTTTTAATCCATTTGAAAATTACGGGGCTGCCGTATCCCAGCAAACACGAGGCGCTGACGCAATGCTTGCCTAATGATGAGCCGACTTCGCAGAGAGCCGGCCAGCAGTAACAAATGTGTGCAGCGACTCTGTTTGCTGGTTAAGCAGTAGCCGTGACGTCCTCATTGAGGTCGTGGATTGCTGTATTCGTTTTACCCGAAAAAATAAATGTTTTTCAACATGGTGGTGACTGAGAGCGATCTCGACCCCACCCCGAAAAATGCCCAGACCATTTTAGTAACTGTGCGGAAAATAAGCTCGGCATGCGATCTCGTAGCTGAAATGCTACAGATTCTAAAAAACATTATTTTCGACCTGATTATTCAAGGCCAAGTCTTAGATATAACCTCCAAAGAA
The DNA here is from genome assembly GCA_964017125.1 of Flabesymbios commensalis. Lineage (NCBI taxonomy): Eukaryota > Metazoa > Annelida > Polychaeta > Terebellida > Flabelligeridae > Flabesymbios > Flabesymbios commensalis. The sequence continues at coordinate 84,795,386 of OZ024907.1, forward strand.
ATTTTGTATGGGGTCAATCTGTGGCTGAAACTAGCTTCAGACACAACGGGGCTGTTAAGGAGCGCATAATGACGCGACCGCCTTTGGCTGATTGCCAAATGTTAGATGCTACATAGGTTTATAACTGGGTTGCAGCGGAGCTGGCATAATATCATCTACGATGCTTTGCTAGGGTTTATGTTTTGCGTGAACAATATATTGCACCATATTGCAACGTATCTATCACCTCCTCTATATGATACAACCTACAATACAGGCCCATTAATAACTTAGACAGTGTTGGCCCCTATTTCTAATACTGATATGGAGATGTGTAAAAATATACTATCCTGCACATGTAGGCATATAGCTATCTATAAGTAGGAAAAACAAAAGGTGCATGCACACACAAGTTATTGCCGTGTATCTGGCGATTACGAATTTCTAATTGATAGCTGCTGTGTCATGGTTTGTCTGCAAAGTAGCCTAAGTCTATAAAAAAACATTGAATCTATAGATAAGACAGAGGACGAGATTTTTTAAGTGCGGCCTTTTCCTTCATTTAATCATTGTTGTCACTGAGAGACGTTTGTCGCGATTAACAGCAAAACATCACAGGTTGATGAAAATCCCAGATTTTTCATGGTTTATTTATATTTTTACAAAAAAATAAAGGAATTTTCAAGGCCTGTATTTCTTTTTTCATATTCACAGACTTTACCCGTTTTCAAGGACCCGTTAGAGCCATGTATCAAAGTGTAGGGAAATACTTTAGAATGCATCTCAGAGCAGCTAGTATCTACAAAATTTCCGGGGGGCCTGTCGGCTCGGGCCTCGGCCGATACGCTGACATTTCAAGCTGGTTAGAACCCTGCTGATGTCGGCACCTGTATTAAGTAGGTGGAACGTTTTGTCAGAATGACGGCAGCGTGTCAGTTTTGCTCACAACGAAAGTAATGACTGCTCATTGCACTGGCTCAGTGATCATTGAGTCAGACAAATGAGTAGGGCATAGTGGTATCAGATAATGATTTCAGTGCACATAAACGCGCCCCCAGCTGGGGCTCTCCGCCCGACATGTTCACTAGGGATAATACAGTAGCTTAGCCCCAGTGGCTGAAACAGGAGCCACAAATTGTCTGCGTACAAAATCGTAGGACATTTTTGTGGACTGTCATAACTAAAAATATCAAGAATAATCAGGTAGAAAGTATATTTTTTTTAATCAGTAGCATTCCAGTTCCATACGCGCATGCTCAGCTCGGAGGTCACACATTCATGTAAAAATTATGGACATTTTAGGGACCTAGGGTTCGAGATCACTCTCAGTAGTAAAATTCAATTAATATTAAATTGTCCAATGAAATTATGCTGAGCCTTTTTTCGTAACTGCCGACATGCTAAAAGAAATATTTGACCACATTCCACAGTTTCCACAGAGCAAGACAAATGCTGTGCTAGATCAAAATCGGAGCTAATTATCAAAACGTCCGAAAGCTGTGACCTAAATTTTGCAAATTCCAGCAGAGATACAGAAGCCAAAACATCACCCAGACACTTGAACTTTTTGAAGCAGCTGAATAAAACTACTGAGAAGTGTTATCTGTATATATATCAGGTTTTAAGATACATCAGGGCATCCAATGAGTGACCCGCAATACTGTAACAGAGCAAATATACCACATAACAATTAGAAATTTGGGCATAGCCTCCGGCCCCAGTTTTTTTTCATGGAAAAGGAAAATTTTTGATGGATTCTCATCCTTATAGCCATGAAACTTCCATTTTTACCCTTGGTGCGCCCCATGAGGAAGTGCAGGGGTAGGCGAACAAAACTTCACCCGGGTTTTACCCTGGGTAAACTAGTGCAGCCTTCCCGAGGTATCTTAATTCTTCAAGATTCCCACATTGTTCTGTCCAAAAGGTCTTAATGATGTCCTCCAGAACTTCATCATAGGGCAGTGGACATAGTCTATTTTCATTTTTTGTTTTTTTTTATAAAAAAAAACTAAAAAAATGGCACCTGCGTGAAAAAAATTATCAGAAGCATGCCTGTTCCCATTACTTCTTCAAGCACCTGTTGCAACAATTACGGGATTGAAGGCGAGAGCTGGCACCATTATTGGTAATTGCGAGAAATGTAATGATGGGAACCCCCGGAAAAGGTGATAAAAAAGCCATTCAAAACAAATAACTTTTTAAATTCTACAATGATGGCTTCATTTCTACCAGTAATAGTGAGCAAAAAAACAAAAAAAAACAGAGAAAAATATACATGTCTTTTATTGCAGTGTATCACAAATTCACATGAATCCTGAAAAAAAAAAAAACCCATCACCTATCCCAGTCACTGCCATGTTGAATTTTTCGGGTAAAGCAAATACATCAATCAAGGGCCTAGACTAGAGGACGACACCGCTAATGGTAGTTATCCTACCGTTTTCTCAAAGAAATACTTTCTTAATCAAAATTGTGGAATTTATTCTATTACAGCGATGATAAACATCCATTAGATTAGTAATAGTTAAAAATCTTTAGTCTTTTTAGATTTAAAATTTAATTTTTTTATTTGAATATAACTTCTTTGTATTTGTTTTTAATTCAACAGCGGTTGAAACAAAAAATATTTTGTATGATGATTCCATCATTAGTATACACCTGCCGTGATTTTAAGCTTATTTAGGGTGGTGAAACCAAATGTTAAGAAAATAAAAGGCAATAGCTCTATTACACCTAACAGCGTTGATAATGCAAAAGGAGCCAATGAAATAAGTGAATTATTTGCTGACAAATATAAAAAACTGCTATGATACGCATAAAATAAATGTTTCTCATGTTAGTATGGCAGTTAAGGGAATAAAGAGTGCCAAACGCGACGGAACTTGTAATATGTATACTGATCATTTAATTACCGGCTCTAAGCATTTACATTAAGTCATGCTTTTAGTCCTATTCAATTTTGTACTTCCACATTAATAGCTATACCCAAGAATGAAAGGAAGTTATTACACGACAGCAATAATTATAGATCAATAGCTCTAAGTAATGTGCTTGGTAAGTTACTAGATAATATTATTTTAATAAAACACGCAGATAAACTTAATCGTCTGATCTACAGTTCATTTTTAAACAGCGTAGTTCTACAGCTACTTGTACTTTTGTTCTAGATGAAGTTATAAAATATTACAATAATAGTAAAACTGATGTTTACATGATGATGTTGGATGCGAGTAAGGCATTCGACAGAGTAGATCATAATAAATTATTTAAAATACTTAGTAAGAAGGGTGTGTGCCCCACATTGCTGAAACTTTTGCTTACTATGTATAGTCAACAGACCATGTCGGTTGGATGGGACAAAGTGATATCTCAGAGTTTTGTCTCCTATTTTATTTACTTTACATTTAGATGTAATTATGGATATGTTAAAATCATCAGGATTTGGTTGTTATGTTGGTAATGTTTTTGTTGGTGCTTTAGCATACGCAGATGATATTGTTTTATTGCATGCGCCCTCACGTTTTGCATTGGGCAGGTTATTGAAACAGTGTTCTCTTTTTTCTAAGTCATATCAGTTTGATTTTAATGCAAATAAAAGTGAATTTATTATTCATAGCCATAACCGCGAAATTCTCCGTGAGGAAATATACTTTATGAATAAGGTAATCCAAAGCCAGATTAATTGCAGGCACTTAGGTAACACGGTGGGTAGTAAACAGAGTGAGAAAAGTGTAATTGCAGCTACTGCTGATTTTAATATTAAAACAAAAGTTTTGTTGTCTACTTTCAGAAATGTAAACTCTAAAGAAAAATTAGAAATTTTCAAAGCAATTAGCATGTCATTATATGGATCTCCCTTATGGGACCTGTCTAGCTCATATATAGATCGTTTTTATGTATTTTGGCGTAAAGCTATAAGAAGAATATTTAATCTACCATATCGGACTCACTGTAAACTGTTACATTTAATAACGCAGGTGCTATCAATTGATATGCAGCTGCATATACGCACCGTCAAGTTCTTAAAATCTATTTCAATGAGTGGTAATGATATCGTAAAAATGTGTACAAAGCTATATTTAAATGGTAGTGGAACTGCATTAGCTAATAGTATAAATTTTATATGTTACAAATACAATGTATATAAACTAAGGTTATGTTCACCGATGATCAACGCTTGTGCCACTTTTACTAGCAAATGTGAAGAGTCCGAGAGGGACAAACATACAGTCTCGTTTATCAGGGACGTATTAGAAAGTGATACGTCTTTTTTTTCTAATGAGGCACTTTGCACTATTTTAAATTTTTTGTGTTGCCATCAATGCACTTCTTCCTCTTCTTCTTTGCGTAACAGAGTATAACTTCCAGTTGAAAGGCTGGTTACTCTGGGTGTTGGTGTGCGCTTGCAAATTTTGTTAAAAAGTTTGGTACCCATAGGCTTGGTTGTAGATAGTTTGTCTGGTGGGAGTACTGGTGCATAAACGATTTATGGGCAGAGCTACTAACAAAAATAAACGGTAACTGGACGACTCGGACCCTAAGCCAGCTCGGACCCTATACCAACTCTGACCCTAGACCAACTCGGACACTACCAACTCGGACACTATGATAAACCAACTCGGACCCTATACCAACTCGGACCCCATGAGTATATAACCAACTCGGACACTACTTGGACTAAGGAGCGTTTAAGCGGCAGCGCGATCTTCTAAATGCAATTACTGCATGAGTAATGAGAGTTCAGCGAGAATAATTAACACTCACAAGTGATAGAGGTGACACCTGTTAATTATACTCTGGTATTGTCAAACAATGGAAATGTGCTGAGTAAATATATCGGCTACATTGATGCAATAACAGTCATGACATCAAGTCGTCCTTTCATGTTTAAGGTGTTGAGTAGATTAATATTAGGCCTAAAGCTAAGAGTTTCATATTACTAATTTACTAATATCAAGTATATGGCTATATATATATATTCTTGCTAATATCAAGGTGAAATGTCAGATTAAAAAAACATAGCTGGAGGAATGTTTTCTATTATCTATAGAAATGAACTTTTTTGGCAATTTGCAAACACCAACAACGCTCGCGATACAATCACATGACTGCTCGCCACATATAACATGAATAAAATGTTGATTATTAGAGATGGTTGAAGTTAGAAGTGATGTAATTAAGCCACAAAAAAATTAGTAGACTTGCAAATACAAATGATTGGAGACGGGCGGCTCGCTACAAGTGTAGAAATTACAACAGAGAGAGCATATATGTATAATCTAAAATGTAATATCTTATTATTAATTAATCGTTATATCAATAAAATTTCATATCTTTGGTTTTGTGATCATCATTGTATCTGTATATATTTGTTGTTATTTATTATCAGAAAAGTAAATAACAACAAGCGCCATTGAGTCTCAATATTGTTGAGAGATACTGGCGCTATAGAAGTCATTATATTATTATATATGCAGACTATAGTAGGCCTATATTTTATTTGGTTAACGGTTGTTAAATACGGAATATCGTCATTAGTATGAGGAGGGTTAATTGAGCATCATTCTGTTGAGTTGTTATTCCACTGTTGATATTGATTGCGTTTTAGATGGTATTTTATCTGCTGTTGAAGTTAATTGCGTTTTATATGGTGTTTTATCTACTGTTGAAGTCAATTACACAGGATATTTTTAAAATATATATACATTGTGCATGGACGATATGGACGCATATATATATCTTCACACGAATACAAATATTTATTGATTCCTGTTCTTAATCAGACGGCTGCTAATTCTAGGGCAAGGTAATATTATTATATACCATTTATCAAAATAAAAAAGAACAAGATAATACAACCAGCATGACCAGTGACAATATTTTATAAACCTTTTATTTTCATTGTCTAACAATATACAATATTTTGCAATATTATTGCGTTGAGCTATAATTTTGTAGAATTATTAGGTTCTAGTTGAATAGGCCCTAAGCTACTATTCCCACTGTGTGGGGAACCGTCTTGTGCTGTGGTGAACGAGCCTCCTGTCTCCGAGTCTAATAATAGTTTTTTTAGTATTGCGCGGCCTGAATGATAATGATAACAGATAAAACAAAATAGGGTCCGAGTTGGTTTTAGACAGGTCGGTCCCTATGCCAGCTCGGACACTATTCTACCATTACCAAGTCGGACACTGCAGTGAACCAACTCGGACATTGTTTGTAGCAGGGTCCGAGTTGGTAAGGGTCCGAGTTGACCCGGAACCAAATAAACAAAGGGGAAAGAGTAGCTTGCCAACAAGGTCAGGAAGGTGCATGTTAAAACACTATTTATAACATATAACCTAATTTCTGAATCATTTGCACATTGTATTTGTGATATGTTTTTTCTATATTTATGATATTCCTTTTGTACTTTGAGCACGTCAATAAACATATTATTATTATTATTAATAAATGTCAAAAACTCAAATCATTTGTCCTCACATTATCGCCCACTAAAAAAAATACAATTGACAGTATTTTCATGGACGCAATGGCTTGAAATAGACTAGCCTTAAATTCAGATTCATCAAATTTAAACTTCATTTAAACACCTAAAGAAGATTAACGAATAGAATGTAGACTAATGATAAAAATATTTATTAAAACGTTAATAAAAATACAAACTCAAAAAGGCCGCTATTAATATATTTGTGCCATACTGCTAAATATTTATATTGTGCGCCGTCGTCGTTTGATTTACCATTTACGAACCACAGTCATGGAACGGACCTTTGACTTTGAATTGGTTACTCCAGCAGCACCTCCTGTGTGGAATATCAGGCTGGAAGGAGAAAAGAGTCTGGCATACTTAGTCAGCCAGTTGATTCCTGAATGCTGCCATAGTTTTCGATTCTATGGTAGGGGCCGCAAGAGAATTCCAATAAGGGATAGTTTGATGCCAAAAAGAGTTTTGTCCCAGTAGGCCTACGGTGTTAGCTCTGATGTGTTTATAAGCAAGATTGTGCCAACCACGTGTTTCTTTGTCTGCTGGAATTAAACACTCATTGATAGCAATTTTGAACAGCTCATTTAAAATTTTGAACAAAAATAAAAGTCCAGAAGTTTTTCATCTTGCTTTCGAGTCAGTCCAGCCCATGCAGTTTTGAATGACTGATTGATGTCACACTGGCGGTTTGTCTAGAATTTGGGGGACAAATCATGCTGCTGCTCTTTGAATTTTTTCTAATTTATCAATGTCATTTTGTCTCAAGGGTCCTATGCTGCCGAAGAATAGTCTAAGGATGATCTGATTCAAGAGGACATGACTTCAGGCTCCTCCGAACTTCCGAAGGAAGCCCAGAGTAGAATTTGCTTCAAACTCATAATTTTGTTAATGTGGGTCTCCCATTCCAGGGTCTCGCTTAGATAAACATCAAAGTATGCTACTGATGAAAGGTTTTCTAGTTTTTCGCCTATTGGGGTCTACTGGAATTCCAGGATTTTTTTTTATTTTGGCCTATAGACACCCAAAGGACTGATAATGTGGAGGGGTTGAAGCACAGCACACAATTTTTCAGGATGTGCGAAGTCAACATCAATACAACCAATACAAATATAAACTTTAACTTTTAAATTTTAAGATTTAAAAATTAGTTATTTTGTGGTAGGCTAGTAGTACGGTAGTAGTAAATCATTGCTTCACGTCACTTTTCGGCACAAATGGTATTTTAAGTGACATTGTAATAAGATAAAAACGTTGTAGTCAATTGATGAGATGAAATGATGTAGGCCTACAGATGATGATGTGAGGGTGGGGGTGATAGGGCATGGTGGGTTATTGAGAGCGTTTTCCTCCACTCGCCCGATAAGGGCATGTCTAGGGGATCTACCCCCAGACATGCCCATGTGTTAGGCTAATGTCGTAGTATGTGTAATTACTATACCATAAAATTTAAAAAATATGGTTATTTGGAGGACACTTAGAAGTCCTCCAGGATGACTGGTCATTTTAAATAGACATAATCATAACAAAAAGCAAACACGCAAACCAGTCATGTGCACGCAAAGACCTCAAAATGACATCAAAGCAACTACCCCATTCCTGGGGGGGGGGGGGGGCAATTTAGAGTTGCTCCCCAAATTCGGTAATAGTCAAGTGTGTGCAAGAGGCGTTGGTGGGGGACAACATCAAAGGCCTTACTGAAATCTAGGACAACAAGATATGTTTGTGTTTTGCCTTTAAAATTTTGAATAAATTCTTTAGTTGTAAGTAAAAGCTGGCTTTCACATAAGTGTTTTGATCTAAAGCCATGTTGGTAAAGTTTTGTTAACAAAAAAGGACATTATTTGTTTACAAATGATATGTTCAAGTAATTTGGCACAAACACATGTACGGAATATCGGCCTATATTTTGTGGGAGAATGCTGATTCCCTTTTTTGAAGACAGGGCAACATTAGCCTCTACCTAGTCATCTGGTAATGTGCCTGTCTGTAGAGATCAATTAAAAATATTTTTAAGAGAGATATTTCGTTGGCAGCATTCTTCAGAATCAAATTCGGGAGCTTGTCTGGTCCGAATACCTTCCCGCCGTTTAAACCCCCAAGTAATTTAGTTACACCTTGAACAGTAAATTCGAGTTGGGTGACAGTCAACTCGTACCCATGTCAACTCTCCCCATGTCAACTCTTACCCATGTCAACTCGTACCACCAATAAATGTCAACTCGTACCACAAGTGATGTCAGCTTGTACCACAAGTGATGTCAACTCGTACCCAACAAGGCAGGTATCAGATGATGGTATGAGCTGATATCTCTTATCACACAACAGATGTCAACTCCTACCCATGTCAACTACATGGTCGAGAGGGTAATGCGGATAACAAATGCAACAAATAGACAGACGTCATGATTTTAATGCTGAATCTACAGGCACTATCAGACAAGAAAGGGTTTTATTTTTATTTCGACTATGTCACAACAACAAGAGGCCCAGGGGCCTTAACGCTTGTCAACAGCATTGCAAAATATCAGCTACAGATGTGTCAGAGAATGTATATCTATGCTCTAAGATGCATTATCATAAAAATAAAATATGTATAGGCCGGTAGTATATATTTATATCTTATCCATCATTGGAATTTATATTATATGTTTGATTCCCATCATACATTTCGCTGATTTTACACACATTCGGAAGTAGGCCCACTGCACATAATGAAAAATGCTTGACAAAATTTCATTTTTACAGGACTACAATGTTAATATTACAAAAGTATAGGTGCAATTATTATTTAATCTGGGTCTTTTAATAGGCTCCAGTTAGCCAGGAATTTTCACGAGGTCTTTATTATTCAATTTTAATTCTTCTGCCTCTAATAGGCCTAACAAAGTCGTCGCGGAGTTGTAAAATATCAACTTACTCAGCCGTGAAATAAACAACAGCCCTAATCCATCATTATCACAAGTGGACGTAATGCACTTTCACCACACCCTCTTACGTAATGCAAATTACGGAAATCACAATATCAACTGTAGATCGACCCAAGGACAAAGACCCATGAAGGCTTTCTCAACTCACACGATCTTTGCTGCAATGTTACTGTAATGCTACTGTAATTAGTCAAACGTCGAGTCAGGTGTTAGTTGGCTTTATGAAATGTAATGAAATGAAATGAATGGGGTTTTACGCCACATTTGTGCACATATAGGCTAAACTGGGCTAGAAGAACCTCCTAAGGATGGTGATATGGGTGAGGTGAAACTGCCCTCCAGACACATGATTCAAAATTGAGCCCTGTTGGTCTGGGGCCAAGCACGTTACCTCTCGGTCATGGAAGCTGCCCACAATATTCAATATTTACGATTGAGCAGGGAGGAAACATTTGGTTCTTTGAAACTTGAATGCCAGAGCAAGAGACGAACCTGCGATATCTGTCTTTCAAAGAGGCACCAGGGCTCCCGCCCTTGGGTATTGTTGTTACATATATACAGACACATTACCTGATTACTAACTGATATCAAGATGATGTGCTATGTATTCTTGCTGGTATCTATAAGGTGATTAGCAAAACGGTTCCAATTATTGATTTTGATGACATTGATGATTTACTATATTTACTATGGTTAAAATATAATTATTTTTTTTTAGTGTTCATATGTGTCGTTAAAACTCACTTATGTAGTTATTTTCCACATGATGGTTAGGGGGCAACTATTTAATATCCAGGGGGAGGGCAGGGATATTTTTGAAATAAATAATTAAAGGCTGGAAGAAGATGAAATAAATAATCTGATGTCGATCCCATTTGAAATAAATAATTTATGGCATATCGGGCAAGCCTACATGTTTTGTGTACTAAACCAGCCGATGAAATTATGAAGATTCTGGAGGTATTCAGTTGCTTGCATTCCAAAATATTATAGGTTATTATCAGATGATAGCCTTAATAAAAAATACATTGGCAATTTATGAAAGTCCTTCCAAAAGTGGTTGAAATAATAAGTTCTTAACCATACAGCTGGAAAAAAATAACTATGTGCTGGATTATATTGAAAAAAATATTTTGGTCCATCCCAATATCCCTGCCCCCCCCCCTTGATATTAAATGGTGGCCCCCCTTAATGTTATTATGACAATAGACGAGCCCATACCAATAATGTGTGGGCCATTGATTGCTGTATTTGTTTTACCCAGGAAAATCACGTTTTCAACATGACGGTCACTGATTTCAACCACAGGGTTCGAAAAATGAAGATGCTCATAACTTTTTAATGACTGCGGAAAATGAGCTGAGTATGCGTAGCAGTAGACCTAGCTGAAATGTTAATGATTCTAATAAACCTATTCTCCACCTGATAAATCGCGACCCAGGCTTCGATATATGGCATGGCAGAATTGTACATATTCAAGAGATCTTAGACATAGAATACTATATCTGGACATTCCAGGGCCATGTTACTGCTTATAATAGATGAGTGATTGAATACAGTGTCATTGCAAATCTCATAAGCAATCATTAAAAGGTCTACACCAAGATTTGCAAGCAATTGACAATGTATGACTATATAATGATGTGGTCATTCGTGCATATAATACAGATGTTTTAGTCATTAGAGGATGACAATGTTATATTATCAAGTGATGAGACAGACAGTTCAAGTGACTAGTTTAAAACATCAAAATATAATTTACCTTTTATGGTTGTCTTCAACTCAATATTATATATAGCTGACATATCGGATACTTTATGCTTTGGCACAGGATAAAGTCTAAAGAACTTTAATTGAAGCTTAAGATACCCATGCTAGGTTTCGCAATAAGATAAAACTGATTGATTTTTTTTGTTTCTGACTAAATGTTTCACAGATATAATATTGTTTTCAATGTGTTGTACTTCCACTATAGGGCACATACCGAGATAGTGGAAATAGTGGAAATAGTTTCACCTTCCATCCGCTCACCCCAACCTCACATCATGACGCATAATTTTTTCATCAACGGTTTGCACTGTTTTTAACATATTACAGTCACTTAATTAACCATTAATTTTGCAGAAAATTAAACAAAACTAATATTTTACCCCACTCTTTAAAGGGTTCTTAAGTAGGTTTTGTACAGGCTTTGCATTTATGCACAGATTATGCTAATTAAATCTCTAATTAGCACCAAAAAAACACCTTCTTAAGCTCATTAAGTACAGGATTTAACACTTAAGAACTATGATTTCGGCCTCTACCACCAACCACCTTGTCTGTGCCATTGTTTTTGTGTGTTTACTCGGTATGCTAATTAATCACTAATTAAGAGGAGGCAGTAACATCAGCGTAAAGGAAGTATATAATTGCTTTACAAGTGAGCAAACACGGCCTTTTAGCAACGCTATGGCAGGATGATTCAGTCAAAAAGCAGTAGATACCTAGTTTACCAGGGAGCCGATAATGCCTTTTGCCTTTGCACAGGCAGAACAGATGTTCAACGGGAGTTAACGACATGTTAACGACAGATCTCAATGTTAAATCGAAGGTCGGTGAAGCATGTAGAAGAGAATGTTGCTTATACGTTCGCTACATGGCAACGAAAAGCCAACATAGAATCAATGTATTGATGAGAACCTTGAATAGACGGTCTGTATCAGACGTTGAAAAGATGTTGTTCTCACTTTGGCAAGATCACAACCGGCTTAATATCTTGGATTCAGCGTTAAAGTGACAGTAAGTAGTGTATGTAGGAACGATGGTGATTACATTAGTTTTGTTGCTACCAAAATTCAACATAGAATCAATGTCTTGATTTAAACATTGAATAGATAGTCAGTATTACACGTTGAATTGTTATTTTTGTCGCGCTGATTAGATCGCAACACAAATTCTACGTAGACTCAACATCCTGAATTCAACATCAAAGCGACAGTTAATAGTGTATGTGGAAAAGATGGTGCTTTTACGTCAGTTTGTTGCAACCAAATTTCAACATATAATCAATGTTTTGATTTAAACATTGAATAGACGGTTAGAATCAGATGATGAGTATATGTTGTGTTCACGTTGGTTATATCGCAACCAGAATTCTACGTACACCCAACATTTTTATTTTACCGTTGGAGCAACAGTCAGTGATGTACGTACAACAAAAGATTTTTTTACGTCAATTATGTTGCGACCAAAATTCATATAATGAAGGTATTGATCTAAACATAGAATAAACAGTCAGTATGAGACGATGAAAATATATTATGTTGCAATCGAAATTCCTCGTATGAACAATTAACGTCTTCTTTAGAAGTTTTAATTTTGTCAGTTAGGGACGTAGAAAAAACGTTGTTTTTATGTCTGTGACGTCGTATGCACAATCCAACGTTGAATCTATGTTGCAATGCTCGCTGGGTTGTTATCCCTTTTTTTTAATTTTTTTCATACGGGGGTGTATGTGTAGGATCCTGATTTCGTTAAGTTTAGGTGGCAGTTTCCCTGGCTTCTGGGACGCAAGAAGCTGTAGACGACCGCCTCGTTTCCGTACCTTGGTGCCGGGCGCACACAATTGCAGCCCATACAGTCTTGGTACTTTTCCCGCACTTCAGACTTTACACTCGGCGACTACGGACGTGCCGTAGGTCGCTCTCTCTGAGTCAAACAGGACGTGCCGTGCGCGGAGGTTGTGCTTTGTTGTTGCCAGATGTCTAACATATAAACATGACAAGTGGAGAAAGAGTTTTATGATTTATTGGCAGAAGATTGGGCAGTTTCCCTCGTCCGCCATGGAGACCCTACACTAGAGACTCCAACGGTCACTTACAGGTACTTTCGGCGCGAGGGGCTCTCCATCCCACCATACTGGTGACCCCTGACGACTGATAGTCAACGCAACAGTGTTTTCACCTAGACGCCAGTTGAAAACCGCTGTTTTCAAAGATAGTTTTGATTAAATTTTAAGGGATTTTTTGAAAAAAATCAATAGCATTTTTTTCATCAGGTACGTGAAAACTGTAGGTCATTCTTTATATGCCAGTTTAAATTAGTCAGAAAGAGTTATCAGAGGAGAAGCACGTTTTTTTACGTCAAAAACGGGGTAAATTTCTAATTTTTGGACGAAATCCCACGTGTTTGGCGCTTTTTCTAGATGGCGACCATGTCGGTTTCTCTAGAAGAATCCTGAAAATTATTCTCATAGACTTAGTCTATCATTTGTTAAATGTAAGAGTTTGTTAAATGCCTTCATCCTATTAATGCCACTGTAGGCGAATAGGAAGTGGGTATTTTCGGTAACTCATTTTTATCGTTGATTACCATAATTGGGTGACTCGAACCCTCGTCATTTTTTCGATTTTTCAGCAAAATCGACAACAAATTATAAATATCGCTTCGACTCGGGTAACCTTTATTAGGTTTAGGGCCAAAATAAAATTGTTTCCCTAAATGAATGTCAATAAACGGTCTTATTTGGTCTGTTTAAAATATTCCCAGGACCGTAGGTCAATATCTTATTACTATTATCATATGTTATTTCAGAGAATGCTGAATATTGTACATGTATTTGGTAGGTGAACGCCATTTTGGACGCTGGTTCCCCTAACTTAGCTGATTGCCCGCCGTGGGCAAATAGGTGTCCCGCCATAACAGGCATGCATTTGGACAGTGAACCTGTGTCGCCACATCACATTAGCATAAATTAGGCTGCCATTTTGATTTGGTGGAGCTGATTCCTCACGTGTTCAAAATTTTACACGGACTAGTTTTAATAATTTTTTTAAAATTATTTATAAATTTTCTTTTTCAAAACTATTGAAAGAGAGGAAATATAAATAAGTTGTTTCGAAAACGAAATTATAACACTAATTGTGTGAGATTTTTTTTCATTTTAAAACGCCCTTCGGTGTTTGAATTCGCTCTAGCCTATTTAGCGCCTTATTTGGGCATGCAGTAGGTAATGAATATGCTAATGTGAGGCGAGACCGCTGATCATGTTTCTATGTACACACCGTTCCACGCATGCTGACACAGACAGGCAGCCACATGCTGTCTGCCGCATATGTTAGCAGCACCGACAATACATCATACACACACCCAACACAGACGAAATAAACACAACCGCTATGACAACAGCCGATTTATACGTCAATCAATGAATCGAAGCGAGCGATTGATTCGGACGTTTATAAGAATGACTCGGTGATGAACGTGCCATTATAAAACAAAAAAAAACGTGGAATGTTCATCACAGACATCATTTTTCAGCGAAATAATATACTATATCATCAATCAGCATAGACTACTGTCAGTCATGTTTTAAATATTTTCCTAAAATTAAAAATGTAACTGTTTTTATTCGCAGTCACATTTAGTCTATCAGTTTGAGAACGAAATTTTCTCACGATAGTTTATTTCTGAAGTTTAGTTTTTTTATAAATACAGAAATATTCGATTTGACAGTTGCGCTATTGCGAAACATTCCCAATATTTGCATGTGTTTTTCGACTTGCGTGAATTTTTTTTTTTTTCACCCAGGTCGATTTACAAAATACTATTATCCTAGCTTAGCATAGCATGTCATAATTGTATCTGGCATTTTTTATATACAATTTCGACCTACGGTTTTCACTATACCATTATGCATGTGTGTGAATAAGTGAAAACGTTTTATGTCAAATATAGACCTTCAGTTTTCACTAAAATAAATATATACCTTTGTAAACTAGTGCACAGCACTTAGGCGCAACCTCAGCGACGCATTTTCAACTATATCTGCAACCCCTGTTTCTCGCAACATGCGACATAGCATGAACATTTTCTACAGTCTACATTTCTAAGATTCAGCATATTACAGACATTTTTTATCTGATTTTGACGGCAACGTACAACCTACCCGCGCACAGCACGTCACGGACATAGGCCACGGAGAGTGGCGACCGCATACCCTGGCCAAAGGCAATATGGAGGCTAGCCACCGACACGGTGGAGGTAGACCTACGTCACTTCAACAGAGCGCTGGAAAATAATATTAACGATGGCCAATTACAGTTTGGCATTGTTCACATATATGACATTTTTATGCTCGCTCAGGCCTGCACAGCTAGCCAAATAGGTCGCAGACTGAGTGACCTTTCAACGTGACCGTCACAGGTGCCCTCCACGCCTCCTGCAGCGCTACTCAAATACGGTCCTGTCTATAACACAGCACACAGCCTGTGCCGTATAAATCTATACACCACGCATCAACAGCACAGACGACAGACTTTATACACGTGATTGTCTGCTTCAGCCGACACGGCTAACAATCAGCATACGTTATCACTCACCCGGGGGTAATGTAGGATCCAGACTTCGTTAAGTTTAGGTGGCAGTTATCCCCGGCTTCTCGGACGCGAGAAGCTGTGGACGACCGCTTCGTTTCCGAGGGGCTCTCCATACCACCATATATGTATGTTTTATCAATATACATATACCCGTAAATCACTCCAAACAAAATGCATGCAAGGTATACTATTCATCAAGTCGCCTTGCAAGATTGCATTATTTCTGTTTACAATTTATTTTATATTTCAAACTACAATCATTAAGCAATTATTATCAGGTCATCTGTTCTATAATAAGTGAAGCTCCATCGTATCTGTGTGACCTGCTACATCACTGTAAAGTGGATAGTCGCCTTCGCTCTGACAGTGCCAATAAACTGTACCAACCCATTGCTCGTAAGTCAGTTGGCAAGCGGGCATCCAGCTCCCAAATTGTGGAACAATTTGCCCACAGATCTAAGCATTTTAAGTGTTGTATCTGTTTTAAGCGTAGATTCAGTAATTTTTTAAACTGATATTTAAGGCTACTCGTTCATGTCATTATTTGATTGCTTCGATAACTTATTTTAAACTATTTAAAATAATGCTATATTCAATTTTTTTTTAACTGTTCTTTATAACTTATAATATTTTAATGTTAATTTATTTCAATGTACATCGCCTTGATCAACACTGTGGGATATGTGCGTTATCAAAGAACCTTTTATTATTAATATTATTATTATTATTATAATTAAATGATGCTGTAGAAAACGGTCTGACTAAAAATACAACTTCAATTGACAAAAACCCTCTGTAAATATTATGTTTGTATATGATATATGAGCCATTATTTATAAACTCGTGGTCTCAAGATGAGAGATTTTAAAAATATAAAATATCTCACAACTGCCAAATTAAGATTTAGTCTTATGTATATATCGTTTTAGAATACAGAAAACTAATCGGCAGTTTTCAAATAGTAACAACTGCATAATTATCACAATTTGTCTAACACAACCTCGTAGAAATAAATTAAGCCTTTATCAACACAGTAACAAACAGTTATGACATGTCTACCTGGCAAACAAATATTCGGTGTTGTCCTGTTTTGAAGATTAACATACTCAGCATACATCTCTGGGGATGAATATGAGTAAGTCAATTATTATACTACAGGGTACAATAATAAACATGTTCAGTTATGTTTCACTGTACATCAGAATAATATTCATAAGCGTAGGGTAGTGAAATTATACAATTGGAGAAGGAATTGATGTTGAAAGCAGATGAGAATTGTTTGATTCCAACAACTTTAAAATAAGTCAGATCTAAATGGCACTCTTTAATGCGCAAAATTGTTACTGTGTTGACTTCTTTGCTTAATTTTACACTGGGTAATTTGAAACTAGCCCTGGATTATAGGCCGACACGTTTAATTTCAGTCCGATACCAGCCAGGGCCTGTAGTGTAATTCACGAATTAAATACTGGCTAATACAATATTCCAAGACCACACATAGGCCTATATTTAAATAATGTTATGTGTACACACAGGCCTAATAAAAACATACAAAAATATATATTTTTCCAAATGTTTTATCATATTATGTTAAGTAGAAAACATTTAGTAAGTAAACTTAAGCCGCTGACATTAATATGTTTTCTAGCCATTTTTCGTCTGAATATTGTTGTAGTACAAAACTATAACTTTGACTAAGTTGGTAATTTTTGTCAAAAAACGTTATTGTGTTGACATAATTGTGGTTGGACAAAATAGGACATATTTATATACCATTGTACCAAATGATGCTGTTCTGGAGTATGTCTGAAGAAATAACACTAAATATGTCATGTTATTCTGCAGTATGTATATAAAACAAGAGGAGTGAAGGCCTATAGCATCTCCCGCCATAAAAAAAGAGTCTTGGAGGCCCACATAAAATATAAAGCTAATTTATGGCGGCCATTTTGAGTTTTGGTAATCCTGAAAAAATCACTTGTACATTGCCATATTTACCTTTGTCATAAGGTTTGTTTTTTATTGAATTGGTTGGTCTGTTTGTCTGTCTGTCTGTCTGTCTGTCTGCAGGATTACTTACAAAGCAATGAACGGATTTGCATAAAACTTTTATCATCCATTGCATTTTGGGGATGATCCAGATTACCAGCAGGATCGTGTGGCGATGATTTGTCTGGTGTTGAGAAAGTTATTGTACAATATTAATAATTTCTCACTGAAAGTTTTTTGTTCCCACAAAAAAATATGAAATTTACCCATGGCGGCCATTTTAAATTTTGGTTTATTTTTAAAAATCAGTTGCAC
Organism: Flabesymbios commensalis; assembly: GCA_964017125.1. Lineage (NCBI taxonomy): Eukaryota > Metazoa > Annelida > Polychaeta > Terebellida > Flabelligeridae > Flabesymbios > Flabesymbios commensalis. The sequence goes on from OZ024907.1 coordinate 84,813,442, forward strand.
ATCTTCATGTTGACCGGTTGCGGCATAGTATTATCTTTTAAAAAAATTACGTCAATGTTGCTAGAAATGTCATTTAATCGCAAAATCAAATAAGAATCAAATTTTTGAGCCCACTCAAAGAACGTTACATCTGACGCATGACGGAGGTTAGCATGACTAGTAAAAACACAAGAGAAAGGCAGAATATCAATCTAAAATTCAGCCACAATTGCAGCCATACATAGTTATGGGACGAATTCATTCAAATTAGTATACAATATACACATATAAATCAAAATAGGTGCATACATTTGTTAATTTATTTTTTTGACAACTCATCTACATATGTATCATACACGTAAAATCAATATATATATTACCAGAATATATTCGGTTTAATAAAACATAACTGAACAATAGGCCCCTATAGTCAGTGCAAGTGTGATGTACAGTATTTTAACCGACGTTAGTTTATGTCAAAGTAACATACTGCATTAATGGGAATCTAAACTTATGTCTAGATGAGTGTGCGCATTAGGCATTGTCACAAAAAAATATAGATTATACTGGTCTATTTAGTGAGGTCACATTCTGAACAGAGCTAATTGTGATCACGGTGATCTAATTGTGGTCTGGGAAATGTTTGATTGTTAATTTTATATTGTATTGATTATGCGTATTATTTATAAAAAACACATGTAGGCTATATGTCAACACAATAACAATTTTCTAAATTATAAATTCATTGAAACCAATGATAGAATATTGGATTGAAAAGGAAAAGAAATATGTATTTGTAGCTCTTATACACTGAAAGAAACAGTCATTCAAATTATTCATTGTCTGATTAAAGAATGTACGAGGTAACTCAAACTATATGAACATGATAACAAAACTGTCAACACAGTAACAAAAAAAATGTTATTGTTTTGACGTTACTGTGTTGATATTGAACATGTCTTTGGGCCAATACATGTATAAAACTAAGTGTATTAATTGTCACTCGTTCTGCATGCAAAGTTAAAGTGTTCAAATATGTTAATTTAAACAGAATCATGGGTTAATTTTACAATAAAAGTAAGCCTTTCTGTATTCAATGGAACGAAACGAAACGAAACTGACGAAACAAAACTGACGAAACTGGTTTGCTGTAATCGACGAAACGAAACTGACGAAACGAAACTGACGAAACTGGTTTCCTGTAATCGACGAAAATCGACGAAAAATTGAAGGCAAAAAACTGACGTAGGCCTAACGTTACTATGTTTTTATTTTCCAAGTTAGGCCACAGACGGTGGACCAACATTGACCCTACTGAGGCCTACTAATACTGTCTTGCCATCGTATTTGTTTATCCTATGATGTTGACCCAGCATGATGTAGCCTACGTTGTGACTGACCCATCATCAAACCTGATCACGTGTAAGCCCAGCATTGAGACGTCGACCCAAAGACATTGGTTTAAAGTTGGTTCACCGTTAACGATGATGGCCCAACTAACCTTAGTCGATTGTATATGGTTTAACCTTGCTATTAAAAATACCATAATTGTGCTTGGCGCCTTAAGTGTTAGCATATTGTTGATAGTTTATACCCAGGGTACATAGACTGAGAGACGTAGAGGCGTTACCAGCTTCATCACAAGGCAGACTGCCTGGATGCGGTAAAAGGTGGACCACCTTGGGATCACGCCCTAACCTGATATGTACCATACGACACATATCTCATAACACTGCCACATAGAAATACCATTAACCCATATTTTACATCCTGCCTCTGACAGAGTAGACCAGAAGAAGATATAGCCCATGCGAACACGGGGCGCTACGACAATGTTAATTTAATGCTGGACCAGCGTCGTAGGTAGTGCCCAAAATTGAAACAACATAAGAATAGCATGAGTGTTTATAGGAAGTTGACATTACATCTACTTGTACTTACATCTGCAACACTAGTCACACTATCAACATTGGGTCAACGTCTCAGGATTCGAACATGAGCTTAGTCTCGTCAATTTCTTTCGTCGATTAAAGGAACTCAATTCCGTCAGTTTCGTCGATTGAAGGAAACCAGTTTCGTTTCGTCAGTTTCGTTTCGTCAGTAAGCCAAAAGTAATCATTGAAACAGACGTTATTGTGTTGACCGTCAATAAACCTAACCATATATCTCGAACACAATAAACCCATGGTGGCAAAAGAGACTAGAAGGGATAATCCACGTTTTGATTCCATGTGGACTGACTGTAAAGAGGGATCAGTATAGATGCAGTCTGAATACTAACCGTTTCAACTGTTTAAGTTCAGTCCCGGTGGTAACTTGTGTTATTGTGTTGACATGTTTTTCATGGACACACATTGTTGTATATTTCTTGGCTAAAGGGAATGCACGGGAATATAGATGTTTTGTAAGATATAATTACAAGAAGTAGGCTAAAACTAAGGAAAGGAAGGTCAAATAAGCGTTAATGTAAAACCAGTTGAGTGGTGGGTATTGGAAATTGTTTGATATATGAATTCTGGACATGTTACTGTGTTGACATTTGACACATTTAGTCTAATTAAGTCACTAATGCAAAAACACAGAAAAGAAATCAGATTTTTTATTTACCCTAAAATGTAGTTCATACAGGTTGTCATCATATAGAAATAGTTTGAAAATTATATTTAAAAAATATGCCCATATTCATGGACAGTTAATTTCACATTTTCTGTAGAATGGCTCACATAGCAGTCACAAAGAACACAGCCTCACAGGTGAGTGTTTATCACGAGTAGGCGATGACAACCATCTGCTCCTGCTACGCCTAACTACCCCATTACTGGAGGGGGGAGGGGTTTAGTGAATATGATTTAAAGAATCATTCAGCTTCAAAACGCGCATGCCTGGGACGGTCAAGTGTAGGCCAACAGTAGCCTATTGAGTACAGATTGACGGCATTAATATAGCCACTGAACTGATTACAAGATACTACTCAAACAAGACATTGATCCAATGCTGTTTTAATGTTAGGCCAACGTCTGCGACGCTGGCCCAACATTGAACCAACATTAGATTAATGTACAATGTTTGAGAGAAAGTTCTCCTGCCCAGCAAACGCAAGACATTTGTATGACATTTATGCAATGTCGCCCAACGTCTTCGACGCTGGTCCAACATAGCATAAAGTCATACAAATGTTTTGTGTTTAGGCCTACTGGGTGACAATACAAAATTGGGGGTCAAGCAGTTTCCAAATCCCCTCAATAATACAGTCAGTTTGTTTGCAAGTAGGCGACCAAGTAGGGGCAAAAGACAAGGGCTTTGAATTATTAACTCATAGATGTCGCTCAAGTATATATGAACTTGCTGTGATTTGAGAACTTGCTCTTAATGAGGCTTTGGGTATGAAACGCATATTTAGTATTATTATGGAATAGGGCCTTGGCTTACCCACGGGCACTATTGCCTTCTGGGGGACCCTTGTCCTGCGAATTTTGACAGTTGACTACACCTTTAAGTGTGCTGTAGTGAATAAAAATCATTTATATAGGGCCTAGATCTAATTATATAAAATGAAACGAACAGTTTTTGACCCAGATTTTATGGTTTTCTTTGTAAGCACCAGATGGCAGGACAATCGACCAAAACATTGGTTTGGCGCTAAAATCCATGAAATTTGACAGCTCTCACGTTTTCTCTACCGTTCATTGTTGTTTACTCGCTCTAATCTGAAACAGAAGCTATTTAATTTACAGCTTAATCAATGTAATTACAATTAAACTAACCTACACCATTTATAGTCTAGATCGATTTTTTGTCAGGTCAAGTGACAAATCTCAAACAAAAAGTCAACTCCACCAACCCTGGGCCTTGCCAACACTGACAGTGACCACTGGTGACACTGTCCTGGTGTCCAATCTCAACCTCAAATGAGTTCTACTTCATGTACTTAAACGAGACATTGTGACGGTTGTCATTGATCCATCCGATGGCAATGCTGTTTCAATGTTAGGCCAACGTCTGCGACGCTGGCCCACCATTATACCAACATTGGATAAATCATAATGTACAATGTTTGAGAGAAAGTCATTCTGCCCAGCAAACACAAAACATTTGTATTTAATTTATACAGCGTCGGCCCAACGTCTTCGACGTTGGTCCAACATTGTATAAGGTCCTATTAATTGTTTTGTGTTTACTGGGTGTCAATACAAGCTTGGGGCAGGCCGTTTCCACATCCCCGCAGTCATGGCAGTACTGTAATACAGCTAGTTTATTTGCAAACCGACGACCAAGTAGGGGCCAGGGCTAGGCCTAAGCCTAGGCTAAGGGCTTTGAATTATGAACTCATAGATGTCGCTGAAGTATAGCTTATATGAACTTGCTGTGATTTGAGAACCTGCTCTTAATGAGGCTTTGGGTATGAAACGCATATTTAGTATTATTATGGAATAGGGCCTTGGCCTACCCACGGGCACTTTTGCATTCTGGGAGACCCTTGTCCTGCGAATTTTGACAGCTGACCATACCTTTAAGCGTGTTGAATGATTTTTGACGATTTCTCAGTCAATTCTCAACCAATTTTCATTAAATTTGACACACACTATTTGACACACTATTTTCCATTCATGTCGTTACTACCCTGAAATTTTCGCAAAGTTTTTATAAATATTTAAGAAGGTAATTTAGACCATTTGACATGTAGTAAATAAAGTGTTTCCTTCTATAAACCAATTAGCTTTGTCCTAAAATTTTACTACATGTCAAATGGTCTTAACTTCTGAAATACTTACCAAAACTTCGCGAAATTTCCAGGGTAATCACGACATGAATGGAAAATAGTGTGTGTAAAGTGTCATGAAAATTAGTTGAGAATTGACTGAGAAATTCGCGAAATTCAATAATTCTGGTTGATGAATTTAATGTGAATCTGACTATAGTCCCAACTAGCCTAGGTCTAGGCTAGTGCTGACCGTGGCTACGCCGGCCTGCTGTGGCTCGCTGCGCTTGCCCAGGGCCGTTGTTCACTCGACTACTCCTAATAGAATTATGCTGAGCCTTTTTTCGTAACTGCCGACATGCTAAAAAACTAATGAAATATTTGACCACATTCCACAGTTTTCACTGAGCAAGAAAAATGCTGTGCTAGATCAAAATCTGAGCTAAATTATAAAAACATCCAAAAGATGGCACCTCAATGTTGCAAATTGGTATGGGGGTGACAGAATCCAAAACATCACCCAGACACTTGAACTTTTTGACGCAGCTGAAGATAATTACTGAGTTGATGCCGCTGTTGAGAGTTTTAGTTTTTAGATACACCATTTTTAGATACACATTCTCCGGAATATTGATTGATGATGATATTGATATTTTTTTCATATGAGAAATTTTAATAGTGAATAAAAATCGTTGAAAAAAAATTCTGAATGTTTGTGTTATTTTCAAAAATAGGGCACCCAAAAGTTTGGGCGGGCACCCAAAATTTTGTGAGTGAGTGCCCTGTTGACACCCATCCAAAAAGTTTATTTTCTAGTCCTGTTATAGCTATAAAACTTACATTTTCACCCTCGTTGCTCCCCATGATGAAGTGCAGGGCAGGCAAACAAAACTTCACCCATGTTTTACCCTGGGTAAACTAGTGCTGTCTTCCCCAGGTATCTCATTTCCGAGATTCCCACATTGTTATGTCCAAACGGTCTTAATGATGTCCTCCAGAACTTCCTAGAACGGTGGAAATAGTCTATTTTCATTTGTTTGCATTTTCTTACAAAAAATTATAAAAATGGCACATAAGTGAAAAAATTATCAGAAGGGGCCACAGCATGCCTGTTCCACTTACCTCTTCAAGCATTTGTTGCAGCTATCATGAAATTAAAGGCGAGAGCTGGCATCATTTTTCGTAATTGCGAGAAATCTAATGATGGGAACCTCGAACAGGTCACAGGTGATAAAAGTGCCATTCAAAACAAATAACTCTTTTAATTTTACAATGATGGCTTCAATTCTACCAGTAATAGTGAGCAAAAAGAACAAACAAACAAAGAAAAATATATCTTTTATTGCAGTGCATAACAAATTCACATGAATCCTGAAAAAAAACAGAAAAAAAACAATAAAATGACTTCTTCGGACGTACCTAGCCTAGGCTTATTGCAACCATTGATTGATTAATTGAGACTTTCAGCCTTTTGATGGGCATCACTGTGTTATTACACATTATACAGAAGCTCGACTCTCCTGAAGGAAAGGAGCACACCGTGACACCCCACACTTAAATTCCCATTCCCCAAATAAAATTTTGTCTTCTTATCCGACCTGGGCCTTTTTAACCTGCCTCGGGCGGCTGGTCGGACGTTAATGTCATTGGCTGCTATTAGGCTAAATTGCTTGTGAAGCCCTTATTATTTCTATGCAATTTTTTACATATCGAAACAAATCAATCAATTTGTATGACACATAAGATATAAAAAAACCGACAAAATAAAATTTATTTGAGAAAAAAAAAGAGCAGAGACGTTGTAACGTTACACATGGCTAGGTATCCATTAAGTTGCTCAAAGTTTTGAAATATTAGAATTTTTTTTTAAATTCTTTTCAAATGTAACGTGTAGACCTATATATGTGTGGACCTATATATTTTGTGTATGATAATTCGCCCATATTGTAGTTTCCCACCAATAATCACCAGTTACATCAAATGGTACAGTTACTTGAAATTGCCTAGTTACCCTTTACTAAAACAAGCTAATGACCTCGACCACTTTTGTTTCCACCAAGCTAGCTTATACAATGAAGTATGGGGGAGGTGGTCTTATATACATGTAACATTGTTTTCACTGAGTTGTTATTCAAAACGGTTTCAGGTGACATCATTGCGTTTCACAGTTCAAAATGTAAATTTTGATTTGATTTGGTAATTTAGACATAACTCAAGATATAATTATGTGGAAATTAAATAAAGCAGCTAGCACGTCTGGTATTTTTCATTGGCCCCCAGGGCCAATAGGCCTATCTCGGCTGATATACTGGCCCTTAATGATTTTTTTCTGGCCTCGTGCCAACAGACCAGTGTTCGTGTCGATCCCTGGAAATGGAGCCACCAGAACTGTCAATAAATTCTAGAAATTCTGCCAGAGCCTGTTTTGACTTCCTGATTCGTCGACTTGAAAATGTCTGCACCACCTAGTTCAACTTTTATATTTTTCAGAATTTCATTAGCAGATTAGATTTTTCATTTATAAAATATGAAAATCTCCACACCAGAGATATCTTGGCATGGAAAGGAACCGATTTACAGTGTGGATTTTCAATTTATCAAAGGTGACATCAGACGCCTGGCAACATGTGGAACAGACAGACACATCAGGGTATGCACAGTTAATAGCATATAATTATTTGAATCCTGTGTATAATACTCCAAATAAACTGCTAGCTTCTTATGAATTTGTTGTTTTGCAAACAAATACTGTAGATCTGATAATATTCACACGGTTTTAATTTAAGAGGACCTAAGTTCTAATTCTAGAATCTCGCAAAAATTTTCATTATAATAGTGTAATCTGTTCTAAATAAAAATGAAAATTTGTGAATTTTAATTTTTTGCGAAAAGTCCCAAAATCAGAAATTCACGAAAATTTTAACATGTGAAAGTCACAAGATCTACAGTTTTGTGGTAAAGGCATGTTCTTCCATTTTTTGTTAGTGAATGCATCCCCTTCCTGCTCAATTCTCTGCGACTAGTTTCACTCATTTACCTTAAACCGTACAATTTAAATTTTCACCCACTTGAAGTTGTCTCAACACCGCGACCCACAACATCCAAGTCGGTTAAAATTACTGATATTTGTTTAGTTTGAGACCAAACATTTGCAAATATTGATGTTTGAATTATACAAATTTCATTCCCAATAACAGTGATTTATCAAGCTAATAAAACAAACTAATAGAAATTATAGTGGTATTTAGCGCTCTCTAAACAGCCATTGAAATTGGGATTGTTTCATACTAGAAAACTTGGCAGGTAAACTGTGATTTGTGTCTGCCCTGGTGACTTTTAACTAGACCTGGAAGTGGTACGTAGGGCAAAAACTATGAAAACTTCACCCTACCACCGGGCGGCCGATGTTTATCCGACCTGGGCCTTTTTAACCTGCCACAGGCGGCCGGCTGGACGTTAATGTCAATGGCTGCTATTATTTATAAACCCTTACAGAGCAGGGATAGACTTTAGACGTCAGAATAGACGTCAGATTCTGACGTCTAATGTTGACCCCCACACTGTAAGAGCAAAAATATTGATAATGGTCAAAGACCCATGACATAGGTATTTAAATGAAGCGGAATGAGCCAACTAAGACATTTGTGATGATTAATTAATTGATAACGTATTTATACAGTACCAGCAGCAACAGAAGTGTTATACATGTAGTTTGTGAAGCTCAGGAATCTGAACGTGCTGCGTTATCAAAATAAATTTTAACCACTTGGAAGTTGTCTCGCTACCGCGACCCTCAACTTCAAGTGGCTAAAGATATCTTTCATAGTCTAAACTTTGTAAATGTTGCAAATTTAATGCTCAATTCTCTTTACTGTTATCTTGTTTAAAGAACAAATAAAAAACCTGAAAACGACAGTAAGACTCAATTAGTCTCCATGTTTTATACAAAAATAATTCAGCGCTGTAAGGGTTAGGCCAGCGCTGTAAGGGTTAAACCAGCGCTGTAAGGGTTAAGCCAGCGCTGTAAGGGTTAAGCCAGCGCTGTAAGGGTTAAGCCAGCGCTGTAAAGGTTAAGCCAGCCCTGTAAGGGTTAAACCAGCGCTGTAAGGGTTAAACCAGCGCTTTAAGGGTTAGGCCAGCACTGTAAGGGTTAAGCCAGCGCTGTAAAGGGTTAAGCCAGCGCTGTAAAGGGTTAAGCCAGAGCTGTAAGGGTTAAGCCAGAGCTGTAAGGGTTAAGCCAGCGCTGTAAGGGTTAAGCCAGAGCTGTAAGGATTAAGCCAGAGCTGTAAGGGTTAAGCCAGCGCTGTAAGGGTTAGGCCAGCGCTGTAAGGGTTAAGCCAGCGCTGTAAAGGTTAAGCCAGCGCTGTAAGGGTTAAGCCAGCGCTGTAAGGGTTAAACCAGCGCTGTAAGGGTTAGGCCAGCGCTGTAAGGGTTAAGCCAGCGCTGTAAGGGTTAAGCCAGCGCTGTAAGGGTTAAACCAGCGCTGTAAGGGTTAAGCCAGCGCTGTAAGGGTTAAGCCAGCGCTGTAAGGGTTAAGCCAGCGCTGTAAGGGTTAAGCCAGCGCTGTAAGGGTTAAACCAGCGCTGTAAGGGTTAGGCCAGCGCTGTAAGGGTTAAGCCAGCGCTGTAAGGGTTAAGCCAGCGCTGTAAGGGTTAAGCCAGCGCTGTAAGGGTTAAGCCAGCGCTGTAAGGGTTAGGCCAGCGCTGTAAGGGTTAAGCCAGCGCTGTAAGGGTTAAACCAGCGCTGTAAGGGTTAGGCCAGCGCTGTAAGGGTTAAGCCAGCGCTGTAAGGGTTAAGCCAGCGCTGTAAAGGTTAAGCCAGCGCTGTAAGGGTTAAGCCAGCGCTGTAAGGGTTAAACCAGCGCTGTAAGGGTTAGGCCAGCGCTGTAAGGGTTAAGCCAGCGCTGTAAGGGTTAAGCCAGCGCTGTAAGGGTTAAGCCAGCGCTGTAAGGGTTAAGCCAGCGCTGTAAGGGTTAAGCCAGCGCTGTAAGGGTTAAGCCAGCGCTGTAAGGGTTAAGCCAGCGCTGTAAGGGTTAAACCAGCGCTGTAAGGGTTAGGCCAGCGCTGTAAGGGTTAAGCCAGCGCTGTAAGGGTTAAGCCAGCGCTGTAAGGGTTAAGCCAGCGCTGTAAGGGTTAAGCCAGCGCTGTAAGGGTTAGGCCAGCGCTGTAAGGGTTAAGCCAGCGCTGTAAGGGTTAAACCAGCGCTGTAAGGGTTAGGCCAGCGCTGTAAGGGTTAAGCCAGCGCTGTAAGGGTTAAGCCAGCGCTGTAAAGGGTTAAGCCAGAGCTGTAAGGGTTAAGCCAGCGCTGTAAAGGTTAAGCCAGCGCTGTAAAGGTTAAGCGATAGCTGTAAGGGTTAAGCCAGCGCTATAAGGGTTAGGCCAGCGCTGTAAGGGTTAAGCCAGCGCTGTAAAGGTTAATCCAGCGCTGTAAGGGTTAGGCCAGCGCTGTAAGGGTTAAGCCAGCGCTGTAAAGGGTTAAGCCAGAGCTGTAAGGGTTAAGCCAGAGCTGTAAGGGTTAAGCCAGCGCCGGAAGGGTTAAGCCAGCGCTGTAAGGGTTAAGCCAGCGCTGTAAGGGTTAGGCCAGCGCTGTAAGGGTTAGGCCAGCGCTGTAAGGGTTAAGCCAGAGCTGTAAAGGTTAAGCCAGCGCCGGAAGGGTTAAGCCAGCGCTGTAAGGGTTAAGCCAGCGCTGTAAGGGTTAGGCCAGCGCTGTAAGGGTTAGGCCAGCGCTGTAAGGGTTAGGCCAGCGCTGTAAGGGTTAAGCCAGCGCTGTAAGGGTTAAGCCAGCGCTGTAAGGGTTAAGCCAGCGCTGTAAGGGTTAAGCCAGCGCTGTAAGGGTTAAGCCAGCGCTGTAAGGGTTAAGCCAGCGCTGTAAGGGGTTAAGCCAGCGCTGTAAAGGTTAAGCCAGCGCTGTAAGGGTTAAGCCAGCGCTGTAAAGGGTTAAGCCAGAGCTGTAAGGGTTAAGCCAGCGCTGTAAGGGTTAATCCAGCGCTGTAAGGGTTAAGCCAGCGCTGTAAGGGTTAAGCCAGAGCTGTAAGGGTTAAGCCAGCGCTGTAAAGGTTAGGCCAGCGCTGTAAGGGTTAAGCCAGCGCTGTAAGGGTTAAGCCAGCGCTGTAAGGGTTAAGCCAGCGTTGTAAGGGTTAAGCCAGCGCTGTAAGGGTTAAGCCAGAGCTGTAAGGGTTAAGCCAGCGCTGTAAGGGTTAGGCCAGCGCTGTAAGGGTTAATCCAGCGCAGTAAGGGTTAAGCCAGCGCTGTAAGGGTTAAGCTAGCGCTGTAAAGGGTTAGGCCAGCGCTGTAAGGGTTAGGCCAGCGCTGTAAGGGTTAGGCCAGCGCTGTAAGGGTTAAGCCAGCGCTGTAAAGGGTTAAGCCAGAGCTGTAAGGGTTAAGCCAGCGCTGTAAGGGTTAATCCAGCGCTGTAAGGGTTAAGCCAGAGCTGTAAGGGTTAAGCCAGCGCTGTAAGGGTTAAGCCAGCGCTGTAAGGGTTAGGCCAGCGCTGTAAGGGTTAGGCCAGCGCTGTAAGGGTTAGGCCAGCGCTGTAAGGGTTAGGCCAGCGCTGTAAGGGTTAGGCCAGCGCTGTAAGGGTTAAGCCAGCGCTGTAAGGTTTAAGCCAGAGCTGTAAGGGTTAAGCCAGCCCTGTAAGGGTTAATCCAGCGCTGTAAGGGTTAAGCCAGAGCTGTAAGGGTTAAGCCAGCGCGGTAAGGGTTAAGCCAGCGCTGTAAGGGTTAAGCCAGCGCTGTAAGGGTTAAGCCAGCGCTGTAAGGGGTTAAGCCAGCGCTGTAAAGGTTAAGCCAGCGCTGTAAAGGTTAAGCCAGCGCTGTAAGGGTTAAGCCAGCGCTATAAGGGTTAAGCCAGCGCTGTAAGGGTTAGGCCAGCGCTGTAAGGGTTAGGCCAGCGCTGTAAGGGTTAGGCCAGCGCTGTAAGGGTTAAGCCAGAGCTGTAAGGGTTAAGCCAGCGCTGTAAGGGTTAAGCCAGCGCTGTAAAGGGTTAAGCCAGCGCTGTAAAGGGTTAAGCCAGCGCTGTAAGGGTTAAGCCAGCCCTGTAAGGGTTAAGCCAGCGCTGTAAGGGTTAAGCCAGAGCTGTAAGGGTTAAGCCAGAGCTGTAAGAGTTAAGCCAGCGCTGTGAGGGTTAAGCCAGAGCTGTAAAGGTTAAGCCAGAGCTGTAAGGGTTAAGCCAGCGCTGTAAGGGTTAGGCCAGCGCTGTAAAGGTTAAGCCAGCGCTGTAAGGGTTAAGCCAGCGCTGTAAGGGTTAAGCCAGCGCTGTAAGGGTTAAGCCAGAGCTGTGAGGGTTAAGCCAGAGCTGTAAGAGTTAAGCCAGCGCTGTAAGGGTTAAGCCAGTGCAGTAAGGGTTAAGCCAGAGCTGTAAGGGTTAGGCCAGCGCTGTAAGGGTTAAGCCAGCGCTGTAAGGGTTAAGCCAGCGCTGTAAGGGTTGAGCCAGAGCTGTAAGGGTTAAGCCAGAGCTGTCAGGGTTAAGCCAGAGCTGTAAGGGTTAAGCCAGCGCTGTAAGGGTTAAGCCAGCGCTGTAAGGGTTAGGCCAGCGCTGTAAGGGTTAAGCCAGAGCTGTAAGGGTTAAGCCAGAGCTGTAAGAGTTAAGCCAGCGCTGTGAGGGTTAAGCCAGAGCTGTAAAGGTTAAGCCAGAGCTGTAAGGGTTAAGCCAGCGCTGTAAGGGTTAGGCCAGCGCTGTAAGGGTTAAGCCAGCGCTGTAAGGGTTAAGCCAGCGCTGTAAGGGTTAAGCCAGCGCTGTAAGGGTTAAGCCAGAGCTGTGAGGGTTAAGCCAGAGCTGTAAGAGTTAAGCCAGCGCTGTAAGGGTTAAGCCAGTGCAGTAAGGGTTAAGCCAGAGCTGTAAGGGTTAGGCCAGCGCTGTAAGGGTTAAGCCAGCGCTGTAAGGGTTAAGCCAGCGCTGTAAGGGTTAAGCCAGAGCTGTAAGGGTTAAGCCAGAGCTGTCAGGGTTAAGCCAGAGCTGTAAGGGTTAAGCCAGCGCTGTAAGGGTTAAGCCAGCGCTGTAAGGGTTAGGCCAGCGCTGTAAGGGTTAAGCCAGCGCTGTAAGGGTTAAGCCAGCGCTGTAAGGGTTAAGCCAGAGCTGTAAGGGTTAAGCCAGAGCTGTAAGGGTGAAGCCAGCGCTGTAAGGGTTAAGCCAGAGCTGTAAGGGTTAAGCCAGCGCTGTAAGGGTTAAGCCAGAGCTGTAAGGGTTAAGCCAGCGCTGTAAGGGTTAGGCCAGCGCTGTAAGGGTTAAGCCAGCGCTGTAAGGGTCAAGCCAGCGCTGTAAGGGTCAAGCCAGCGCTGTAAGGGTTAAGCCAGCGCTGTAAGGGTTAAACCAGCGCTGTAAAGGTTAAGCCAGCGCTGTAAGGGTTAAGCCAGCGCTGTAAGGGTTAAGCCAGCGCTGTAAGGGTTAAGCCAGCGCTGTAAGGGTTAAGCCAAAAGATTTATAAATTTAAAAATGCTTTACCTTTATTTCTGTCTCAGATGTGGGAAGTAAAGTTGTCAACCGACTCCAAAACTGAGGTAGAATTTTTGTCAACTCTCACACGCCATACAAAAACAGTTAATGTTGTACGTTTCTCACCTGATGGTAAGTTGATTTGTTGATAAGAGTTCAAATAAAATGTATATCATAGGCCAATGACTTAAAAAACTCCCAATTGCCAACCTCTCCTTGCACAATTTATTAGAATAAAATGGTACATGTCCAGCCTGATCATCAAATAGATTTGAAGTTTAAGATTTTTTTTTTTTCAACAATAATAACAAATCACTCAACATATTATATTAAATTATGAGGGCTGTACTTGCTAGAAAACATGATGAGGTTTCACAATTTATTAATTTGAAATACACATACACTATTAATACACATACACTATTAATTGTAATAAGCGCTCTGTGCATTAATTAGAATTACCCTGAGGCTACAGAGAGTAGTTTTTTAATGTTTATATAGTGTACTATGATCGTGGACTTTATTTTCAAATCAAGATAATCCGTGTTTATCATGCTTATCGGGATATGGCTGTTTATGTAGTAACCTAATTTTGTAATTAAAATATTTAGATTGAATAACTTACAGGACAATCTGTTAACACCCAGTTAGTTTGTTGTTTTTTCTCTCATGTGAATTGCTGCTTCGATATGGTGCATAAATTAGACAAAATGACTATAGTCAGATTCACAATAAATTCATCAACCAGGATTTGTGAATTTCGCGGATCTCGCAGTCAATTCTTAACCAATTTTCATGAATTTTTACACACACTATTTTCCATTCATGTCGTGACTATCCTGAGAATTTCATGAAGTTTAGAGTATTTTAGAAGTTAGACCATTTGACATGTAATACAATTCTGAGATGAAGCTAATAGGTTTATAGAGGGCAACATTTTTATTTATTTACTACATGTCAAATGGTCTAACTTCTTGAATACTTATCAAAACTTCGCGAAACTTTCAGGGTAGTCACGACATGAATGGAAAATAGGCTCTGTAAAATTTCATAAAAATTGGTGGAGAATTGACTGAGAAATCGGCGAAATTCATTCACCACGGTTAATGTGAATCCGACTATAAGGCAGCCCAAAGGGGGGATGTAAAGATATATGATCAAGGCACGAAAATTGGCCCAGTTTCATTGGGATCGTCCTACCAGACTAGTACTCTTGCTGCATAACCATGTGCATGCAGAGGGCTTGACAAAGTCTGTCTCAGCATACGCTGATGATGAGCACTGTACTTGGCCAGCTTTTTATTACAGCAAGTGATAAATTGATAAATTGGGGGGGGGGGCAAGTACCCAAAGAAAAAGATAAAATCAGGTAGTGGAAAAGTGACTAGGCCTCCCAAAGGGAGGATTGAAAATATATATGATTATGGTGCATTAATTAGACAAGGGACTAAGAGAGGTCAAAGATGGACTTGAAGCTGTAAGTGATCACACAACTTGATAACGGATGGGAAGAAAACCAGATGATTAAATAATTAGAATTTTTAATTTATTTTAATGGGAACTCTATTGCCCCCTTGGTATTGATCATGTAAAACTATGATCAGGATATATACAACCACAGTAGGTTAAGTCTTAGTCTATTCTCAATCCTTATAGAGTTTTGTCAATCTATGGGAATGAAATGTGACAGCTTTATATTTCTCCCTCGTGATGTTGTATTATATATTGTAGGTGAAGTGCTGGCATCAGCAGGCGATGGTATGTTGACATACTAAATAACTAGCTAGATAGTCTTATTAACCCATGGACTGTGAACTATTTAATTTAAATTTTCAGTCACTTGAAATTGTGTCTTGCTACCGCGTTACACAACTTCAAGTGACTGCAAATTACTATACCTTGTAAAAATTAACTCATTTTGCATGTCATTTTAGCCTTGACTACTTTGTTAAAATTATCTCATATTTTTTAACATTTTCACATATTTAAGAGATTTTCCACTTGTAGAAACCAGTTACAAAAGTGCCACTCACACCAGAGAAATAACACTGGTCGACGTCAGTGCTCTAAGGGTTTAGCAAGCCTTGTGGCCTGTCTAATCGGCCTGACTTAACTTCCACAGTTATTAATTTTCTTTTATTTAGTGCTTCAAGGGTTTATATCGTTGGAGTGGATGCATGGGGTGGGAACTGTATATTTCCACTTCACTGCAAATGTAGGTCTGGATTTATTGAAAAAAAATTGCACGGTAAATGATTATTTCACACTATTTAAAAAAAAATGGTGATATACTAAAATCACATTGTACTTAGATGCGATATTTATTAAAATTTGTTTTCTTCCAGATTCTGTTGTAATGCTATGGCAAAGAAATGACAGTCCTTCGGGGGCCAGCCTCTTTGCAGAAGATGATGAGGAAAACAAGGAGACATGGAGCGTGTTCAAAGTCCTCAGGTATTTATGTGCTTCAGTGATTCTTCTGTAGAAGGTATGTAGGGCCTACAGATTTAGCCCTTGCAGTGCTTTACAAACACTATTGCCTGATACCTGGGACAACATAGCACAGGGCTACTGTCTATGACTCTGCAGTAAGTATGATGGACAACCATCAGTAGCTAAATGAATATTTTTTTTATATGAACATATGACACTCGGCTCAAGGTACATATTTGTTGTGTATCAATCATCAGTCCTTCACATAAGTAAACAGGAGGAGAGGTATAAAATACTCTCCTGAAAATTTGTAGGACGACATTGAACGTTCCTCGCACGTTGTGAGCGATATTTGGCCTGCCAATTGCTCTCTTGTTCTTGGTTAGGTTCTCACATACTGATGAATACAATTGATGGAGTTAGTGAGACACAACTTCAAGTGATTGAAAATTCAAATTGAATTGTTCAGTGCTCTAGGGGTTAAAGAATGTTTGAATAATGATTTTTACGTAAAATAATTGAGAAGATTTCTTGAAACCTTGCGTTTTTATGTTTTTTTCCAGGAGCCATCTAGAGGATGTTTATGACATAAACTGGTCTCCAGATTCCAAGTACCTCATTTCTGGTTCAGTAGATAACAGTGCCATACTGTGGGATGTCAAGAAAGGTAGCATGTCACATCAGTCACACTAAATGCAGGGCTTCTGCTGCACATTTTTTCCTTAACTCTTATCCTGCTGAAAATTTAAATAAATTAACTTGGCAGAATTAGGGTTAACTGCGTACTAATATTAAGCCTGAAAGCCCTGAAATACGTTTATACAAACCATGGAATCCAAGGGTCAATTTGATATCATCATAAATGTCTTAGTTAGCCCTCTCCTCTTCATAACTAGATTGATAACTATATTCTGAGTCTACGGCCATTATAAATATTTTACCCTTTCAGTGTGTGGATCAACTTTAGACGTCAGATACTGATGTCTAGTTTTGATCCTCTGACTGTAAGGGGCTTAAGATAACAGGTAACTGTAGTCAGATTTTTCTAGAAAGAAAAGTGTCAAATGAGACAATAGTGGTGCTGAAGGTAAAGGGGATGTGAGTGTGGCATTATTGTGTCAATTATTCTCAATAATTTTCTATAGTTTGCAGATAATATTGTGTTGTATGATTGCAACTAATACTGTTTCAATTCTGTATAAAATTTATTCAAAGAAGGTGATAATTAGCCAGATTTAAGTAATAATTATTGAAGTAATAATTTTTTGAAGTGCATGTAGAAAATGTTAATAATAATGTTGCTCACTCATTGTGCACAAGCTTGAAAAAATTATCCCAAGATGTTTTCTTCAATTCCATTGATGCTTTTGCATTTTCAGGGTTCAATTTGTTCAGTATTGCGTAGCGAAAAAGTACACATTTTTGTGTAATTGCTAATCAAACTTGAAATTTACCAGTGAAATATTTCATGTTTGATGACAGGAAAACACCAATGAATTTTGAGATTTGCTGCAAAAAACAATATTTTCAAAACAAATTGAACCCTGATTTTGTATATTGTATGCAATTTCTTTAGATAGAGAATTCCACAATTCTACAATTTCAAAATATAAATGGACAGGTCACCTCATTTTAAGAATGAAAAATCTTAGATGATACCATGTCATTTCTGGGTTATTCTTCATCTGTGTGTTCCTGTGTAACAGGTTCAAGGCTGGGTTTATTTCCCGATCACAGAAGTTTTGTTCAGGGAGTCGCGTTTGACCCAAAGGGTGAATACCTTGCGACAATGAGCTGTGATAGGTGAGTGATATCAGCACTTTAGGGTGAATACCTTGCGACAATGAGCTGTGATAGGTGAGTGATATCGACACTTTAGGGTGAATACCTTGCGACAATAAGCTGTGATAGGTGAGTGATATCGGCACTTTACGGTGAATACCTTGCGACAATGAGCTGTGATAGGTGAGTGATATCGGCACTTTAGGGTGAATACCTTGCGACAATGAGCTGTGATAGGTGAGTGATATCGGCACTTTAGGGTGAATACCTTGCGACAATGAGCTGTGATAGGTGAGTGATATCGGCACTTTAGGGTGAATACCTTGCGACAATGAGCTGTGATAGGTGAGTGATATCGGCACTTTAGGGTGAATATCTTGCGACAATGAGCTGTGATAGGTGAGTGATATCGGCACTTTAGGGTGAATACCTTGCGACAATGAGCTGTGATAGGTGAGTGATATCGGCACTTTTATCGTTAATTTACTCACACTCTATAGTTGTTTTTAACCCTAAAGTGCTGAATTATTGTTTGTATAAACCATGTGAACCAAAGGGTTTTATTCAATTAGAAATGATCACAAATGTCTTAGTTAGCGCTTTCTGATTCATTTGAATACCTGTTATGAGCAGGGCTCATGTTGGACTAAATTTACACTTGTCCAGCCGGATAACTGGCTAAAAAATTGACTAGTCCTTCCCAAAAATATCACTTGTCCTTCTTAATAATTGTCAGGCAGGGGCACTCGTCCGGTAGGACAAGCTCAGTGAAACTGAACTTGACCTTCCAAGATTGTTGGTCGTATCGGACGGGGCCAATTTCGAGCCCTGATGAGTCTACGATCATTATAAATATTTTTACACTTACAGTGCGGGACAGACGTCAGATGTAGATGTCAGATTCTGACGACAAAAGTCTGTCCCGCGCTGTAAGAGTTAATGTGTTTCACTGTTATTGGGAATGGAATGAGTGCTTTAACTTCACGATTTGAAAATGTTGTGTCGCAAATTAAACAAATATGAGTAATTTTCACCCACTTAAAGTTGTGAGACACAACTTCAAGTAGGTGACAATTTGAATAAGACAGCCCGAGATAACTCTTGTTTTGTTTTACATCAAGAAAGTACATTTTGAAAAATGTTGTGTCCACAGAGACATGTATCTAGTAAAAGGGCTGTCTTGAATTAGTTTATATGCATGATATCTAGAAAACTGTGCTAGATACCTAGACTATTACTATAAAACAAAAAATGGGAGGTTTGAGGGAGGGATATGACGCGGAGTTTTTATATTATATTATTACTTTCTGCACTGGAAGGGAGGCATCTTCAGTTTTTGTTTACCTTCTAGTCCTAATTACTTTCAGATGTTGTCGTATCTTCAGTATACAAACCAAAAACTGCCTTCACACCATAAGCAAAATGGTCCTACCAAGCAGCAACTCAAGTGTGCCTGTCAATAACGGTGTAACAGAAAAAGAGAAGGAAAAACCAAAACAGACACGTATCTTTCACGATGACACAATGAGGTCTTTCTTTCGTAGATTATCTTTTTCACCTGACGGCCAATTATTAATAGTTCCTGCCGGCTGCATTGAGAAAGGCTCATCTACTGATCTCATCAACACTACCTTCATTTTCACAAGAGCCAATATATCCAAGTAAGCTGTTGAAATTCAGTTGATGTATTTTAATTTTTAATTTTATTTATTCTTCAAAGTCTTGGTTTATTTAACTGTCAATGAAATATGATTGTTAATATGCATATCACGAAAGGGCACAAAAGAGACCACTGTCTGTCTCAAATTTTCCGAGCATACAAATTCAAAATTTTAACCCAATGTTGTTTCAATGCTGGATCCATAGTGGTGGCCTAGAATCAAACAATATTGGTTCAACATGTTGTGTTTGCCTGAATATGATGGCTAGTTTGTACCTGTTTTTAGTGTTTTTAGTTTTGGGAATTCTCTGGAATAAAATCTCCAGTCAGAGCTAGGTCAAATTTTTTTTCCAAGATATTTTCAGGAGGGGGAGGGGGGGGGGGAGAATCAAAGTGCAGGTTTTTAAGATCTCTGACTTAGTATTTCAGGACCACCTCCGATTAGAGTATCATGCTGGAGGAGGGAGATATGCTGGTTGATTTGGCTGACAATTAGCGGCTTTTGAATGTTGCAAAGTGCTCTGGTAGCTTCCAAGAATGGTACCTGCCATTTGGAAGAGAAATGGGTTTCAACATTTAGCTGCCGTCTCACTCATATCCACGAATCTAGAACTCGCTAAAAACTGAATTAAGATTTAAGCCTTCCATTACAACTGAAAACAGCATGATGATCAGCTGATCATTTAGATACAAAAATGTTGTCACTTTTGATGCTATGTCTGGCCACCATTGTGTGTTCGAATCTGATGAATGCATCAATTTTTAGAAAGTTTGAGAATATATCCGGGTCACAGCGGCCATCTTCAATCCTTTTTGTCAAATTAGGACCTTGTCACCCTGATACTTACTGAACCACTTACTCAATTCACTATGTGTTCAACATACTGAATACTAGGTATATAGTATTAATTGAAAGACTGATTTTTCAGAAAGTTTGAAAATTTAAATCTGGGTAATGGCAGCATCATTAATCAAAATTATCTTTTTTTGTCAAATTTTAACCTAGTAACCCTGATAACTTTAAAGCTGCTTATAAATCCGATATGTTCAATGTTCAAGATACTGGTTGCTAATATTAATTCCTAGACTGCTTAAATTTTTCAAATTTCATGAATTAATTATCTGGTTTATGGTGGCCATCTTCAATATTTTCTAATTAAGACCTTGCCACCATGACAGCGTTAAAAACAGAAAAGATATTTAAGAACTTGACAATAAGACCCCGCACGAATATACCCCCTGAGTGTAAAAAAACACAACCACTCCTGAGGTAATGCGGACTCGGGGCACAAAATTTCAATGCATCTATGCCGTGAGGGAGCAATGAGCCCTGTTGCTTTTCTCTGATCACTACTCAGAAAACATGACACATTGAAACAATGTTGGTTGGATGTTGGCCCACCATCTGACACGCTGGCCCAACATAAAACTACCATTGTTTTAATGTGTTGTGTTTTCTGGGTAGTGATAAGAGCAGTGTAAGTATAAGCTTGTTGTTTATTATAACACGTAGCATTTTGTTACAGACCTGCATTGCATCTACCTGGTCCCCACAAAGCTGCCATAGCTGTCCGCTGTTGTCCTGTTTTGTTTGACCTCCGGAAAATTCTCAAGAATGGTCACAGTGCAAAAGCAGAGGAGGGTAGGTGCTCAATATCAGTGTTGATAATGGTAATGGTAAGCATCTACTTCAAAATGAAATCAAACTACCGAATCCACCCTGGAAATACCTGGAAATATATCTGTGTGTATAATATTTTTTTTTTCAAAATAAATAAATTGTCAATACATATAGCTTCAAGCATACTTTTCAGGGTTTTAATTTTTGATTTTTCATTAGTCCTAATTTAATATTGATTAGCATACCGGTATATTTATCTTCTCTTAGAATCAGATTAGATCTGCCCCAAGATATGAGATAAGAGAAGTATTCATACCTCACTTTGAAAAAATACTCAATTTAACATAGATGTTGAATACCTTTTGTTGGTCAATTCTTTTTTTGTATTTCTTTTAAAGCTGATATTATGTTTAAAGTTGAGAAAGGCACATGTAATTCACCTCTTTATTTGAATTAAAATGGGAATAAATAGATACAGCTTGTAGACCTTACAGCACCAAGTAAGACTATCAAGATTTGCAAAGCCAAGTGTTTGATCACAAATCAAACAAAAATGTGAATTTTTTCATCCTTGAGTGATTAGCAATTTAGCATTTGAAATATCTAACTGTATTTATTCCTTGTTTTTAGAAAAGGAGAATATTAAAAATGAAGAGGATGAATGTAATGAATGGAAAAAATACCATAATTTGTTTTGGTAAGTTCCCTTTATCCCATTGGAACCAAAAGGCTAGGACAACATGTTTTCAATATGTTACACATTCACATCTCAAATATTTTCATTTGTCATGGATTGCAGATAAAAACTTTGTCTGATTTAAGCATATTTGTCAATTAAACTACAGGGTTGGGTAATTTAAGTAGGCAATATTCTTTTCAGTTTTGGTTTAGTCTTGGAATAATTTTCCACTCCCACCCCTGAAATTAGGATTTCATGCAATTTATAGGAAATGTCGGCATATATTATTACCCTATGTCCCCTCATATGATCTAGAACTGTAAACATTTCACCAGCAAACACAAATTTATTACAAAAGGTTTATCTGGAAATATCTTTAGAATGCCTTAAAAAACATTTGTGGTTTGAAAAATTCTAGAGGGAGGTCTACCTGATCCCCTTCCCCGAAGTCAGATTTTTTTGTCTCGGCTCGTCAAAAACATCATTTTTATCGCACCCTGTAAACCCCATCACAGGTTGTGCATTTATCACAGCTATACGCACTCTAATGATTCAGCATCACATCTTGAGCCTCAGAACTTACTTAACTCTTAGAGCACTGATGTCGACTGCAGTAGACAATCTGTGCTTTAAATATATTGATGACGAAATGTTCACAGTAAAATATGCCTTAAATCTTGAAACAAGAATATATATTGGGATATAAATTTGACAAATAACATATATTTTGGTCACTTGGAGTTGTGTCTCGTGGTAGTGACACACAACTTCAGGTGACTGAAAATTTAAATTGTATAGCTCGGTGATCTAAAAGCTAATACAGTGCTCCGCAAGATCAGTAAGTATCTTTGAAAGGTTTTGTACTGTATGTTTTTCATGTGTTGTAGCTTACCTTATCGTATGGTTTTTGCCGTGGCCACAGAAGATGCGGTGTTGTTTTATGACACGCAGCAGCCTCGGCCATTCGCCTTGATTTCAAATATCCACTACCACACGCTGAGTGATCTCACATGGTCAGTATCCACAGTTCATCAAATAATTAATATCCACTGCTACTACCGTAAAAATTCTTTCAAATTGTAGCCGCATCTCCAAAAGAAGCGACCCCAAATATTTTTGACAACATTTTTTTCAATTTGAAAACCTTCAATTGAAGTGGCAGGACGACTATTGCAATTTGCAAGGACCAAAGCATATTTTAGCACAAAACCTATTTAAGATAACTGGAATCTTGAAAGGAGAATGACAAGGTGTTGATAAAATTGGCCGCTACACTAACACAGATCACACTCTTAGCTTCTAACAATAAATATATGACAATAGTGCGGGAAAAGTAACTGTATGAGCGCTACCATTTTTGTCATGTTATGCATACTTACCTGGTGTAAAAACGTATGTAATAAATATCCATTGTACATAAAAAGATTGATAAGGGTTAAAATTTGATCTCGACCTTTACAACGCTGAAATATTTTTGTATAAATCATGGAAACGAAAGGTTTTTTTTCAATTTTAAATTATCATAAATGTCTTAGTTGGCTCTTTCCTGGTTCTTTTGAATACCTATGTCATGGGTCTACCGCCATTGGAAATATTTTTATTCTTTCAGTGTGGCCACCGTCTTTCTGCATCAGAATCTGACATAAAAAGACTGTCTCCGTACTGAAAGGTTTAATTGTTAAGGACATATATATTTATCAGGTCTTACGATGGCCGCATATTGGTGGTGTCCTCCACCGATGGCTACTGCACCTTGATCAGTTTTGGGGAGACGGAGCTGGGTACTCACTATAAAGACCAGGTGGTGCATGCTCAAACCTGCGAAGATCTGAAGAGAAAAGAGGAAGAGAGGCGACAATTAAAAATGAAGCGAAAGGAGAAAAGAAAATCTCAAGTTGTGAAAGAGACAAAAGATGAGAAGATAGATGTACGTATCTTGTAGTGATTGTTTAATAATTATGAATGTTCACTTCTTGCAAGGTTTTCTTTAGAAGGCATACAATTATTTTTCTCTCAAATTTATGATTTCAATAGATGAATGTATTGCTGTAAGACATACTAAATAACAAAGATGTGCTGGTATGTGGACACAATGAACCAACCGTATGAGCTGTGGGTATGTAAGCATCAGGTATTACTGTTAACTATTTTCTTTTGAAAATTCTGGTGATGATTTTTCGAACAATAATGTGAGAGCTGATTATTTCAGCAAGAGTTTGTGAATTTGTCAAAAGAATTGTCCCAAAATTCAGTTTAGCCTGTATGTGCACAAAAGTGGCCTCCAACCCCGTTTATTCATTCTTTTTAGACCCACAACTTGAGATGGCTGAAAATTATTGATTACATGTACATTTAAATTGGAGAAATGTCAAATAAACTAACTGTTCATGAATAATATTCCCAAACTGTTAGCAAACCATATGAAATAATGATAGTAATTGTATTGATAATTTTGTAGCTGTTATTTACACTTCAATAGCACATACTAGCTAAAAGCAGAACTTCATATTGTTGATTCTTGAACCATGCCAACCTGTGATTCACTCTTAAAATTATAGAATTTAAATAGAATTTAAATTTTCACTTTCTTGAAGTTGTCTCTCTACAGCGACCCAAAAATTTGAGTGGCTGAAATTCGTATTTGTTCAGT
Organism: Flabesymbios commensalis; assembly: GCA_964017125.1. NCBI lineage: Eukaryota > Metazoa > Annelida > Polychaeta > Terebellida > Flabelligeridae > Flabesymbios > Flabesymbios commensalis. Next base: position 84,837,374 of record OZ024907.1, read on the forward strand.
TTGAGACCAAACATTTCCAAATCTCGATGTATAGTACTACATTTCGTTGACAAAAAACGTGATTTAACCTGCTAATAAAACAGCTTAAAAAGGACTATTATTCGTTCTCAGCGCTTTAAGGGTTAAGTTTTTTTAGTGAGTCAAATATCCTTGTACCCTTATACTGCTAACCCGCATATTACCCAGGCCCTTATACTGCTAACCCGCATATTACCCAGGCCCTTATACTGCTAACCCGCATATTACCCAGGCCCTTATACTGCTAACCCGCATATTACCCAGGCCCTTATACTGCTAACCCGCATATTACCCAGGCCCTTATACTGCTAACCCGCATATTACCCAGGCCCTTATACTGCTAACCCGCATATTACCCAGGCCCTTATACTGCTAACCCGCATATTACCCAGGCCCTTATACTGCTAACCCGCATATTTACAGTTTGAAGTGAATATAAATTGCCAATGAAATTGACTAAGCACAGCTAAGCGCCACTATAATCGTTTTTAATCTGTTTTATCAAATCACTTGTTATTGGGAAAAAAATGTGTCTTTAAAACCTCACGATGCAATGAAGCATCATTTTACATCCACGAAAACATACTTAATTTTCCTACAACAAAGGGTTTTAGAAAGAAAATTCCCATGAAACTGGTTTACCAATACAAGCCAATTTTCTTTAATTTTTAAACCACTTCAAATCATCTTCATCCACTACAAGTCGAGAATCCGGGGAGGGTCATTAAGGATCTGTTCGTCTGTTGGATGCTGTTACGGCATTGTACGGAAGCACTAGTCTACAGCAATCATCCAAGGGCAGCTGCAGCCTCCTCGTATCTGGCTATAATCTTCGTGCGGATTGCCAGTGGCGTACCCTGGTTCCTCCGCTCAACAGCGGAGCCAATGCAGCACCCGCATCAGTGCTGGCGCTGATGTAAGCTGTGGTAGCCTTAGATAACCGGCAATAGCGTGTTTGACATTAGGTCTCTCACTTGGGATGAATGGAGTTACCCAGAGGGAGTGATCCTTCCTATTGTTACTCTGGGGACTATCCGACCCGAGGATAGCGGAGCTGCGCAAAATGCCAAAGAGTTTCATCATTAAATTGTACAGCGAAACTCAAGTCTCCGGCCGTCTGGGCATGTCCGGGGGTATATCCCCTAGACATGCCCAGAACCCCTTATCGGGCCAGCGAAGGAAAACGCTCTCAATAACCCACCATGCCCTATCACCCCCACCCTCACATCATCATCTGTACATCATTCATCTTATCAATTGACTACAACGTTTTTATCATATTATAATGTCACTTAAAAGACCTTTTGAGCCGAAAAGTGACGTAAAGCAATGATTTACTACTACTTTATCAAATCACTGTTATTGGGAACAAAATGTGTCTTTAAAACCTCACGAAGCAATAAAGCATCATTTTACATCCATGAAAACATACTTAATTTTCCTACAACAAAGGGTTTTAGAACGAAAATTCCCATGAAACTGGTTTACCAATACAAGCCAATTTTCTTTAATTTTAAAACCACATCAAATCATCTTCATCCACTACAAGTCGAGAATTGCGACAGCAATTCGCGGCTTGTAGTGGATGAAGATGACAATGGTAAACCCACGCTTGAAACGGTTAATCATCCAAGATTTGCAAATGTTTGGTGTGTAAAATTAAACAAATATAAGTAAGTTTCACCCACTTAAAGCTGTGGGGTTGTAGCAGCGAGACATAATTTCAAGTAGGTGAAAATTGAAATTAATTATTTTAGCATTCTAAGGGTTTAATAATTAGTGATGGATGTGCAATAAACTATGCAATCGCTTAACCCTTTAACTGCCAGATGATTTAATTGGAATTTCCACTCACTTGAAGTTGCGTCTTGCTGACTCGATTCACAGTTAAGTAAGTGGCCTTGAATTTCATCAGCTTTTGTTTGTATGAACCATGTACATGTACACTGAAAATTGTGCTTGGAAGACAAAATTGCATTGTCAGTATGTGACATATTTTCTGTAACATTGCAGGCTGCAAAGAGTGCTGTTGAAGGAGGTGATAAAGTGGCTGTGCCTTCAGAACCTTCAAACACATCTCCTCGAAGGGTTGCTCTAAGTTCTGTGGACTCACCGAAGAGCAGTGCAAGACGCGTGGCTCTTCAGCCTGTGGGAGATTTAGCTGCAAATAAAAAAAGTTCAAGTGAGACACAGACTGACAATAAAAGCCCCAGGAGGGTTGCATTACTTAGCATGGACGGCACTGAAAGTAAACCTAGGCCCAGGAGGATTGAAGTGACAAGTTTATTATCAAGCCAGAAAACATGCGAGTCCAGTGATAGTCAGAGTCAAGAAAGTATCGGCTCTTCTGTTGAAAGTAAAGAGGTACTGTGTTATAATCATTTATTCTCTTCAACATAATAAAAATGGTTGTATGTATGTGCGTACATTAGATATGGTGTGGAAATTGGGGAGACATGTCAATTGTATATTTTGCACTTACGATTACTTGATTTTTTGTGCTAAAAACGAGCACATCTGATTGATTGAGATTGATTGATTGATTGATCAGTCAAGAAAAAATAAATTATAATAAACAGGTTTGTAAAATATGCTGCACCATTAACACCACTGACTATACCATATGGAAGTCAATGATGGAACAGCACTTTCTGTTTTCTGTCCCCTTTTGTTGTATAAACTTTACTGTTACTCCAGATATATAAACAAATATGTGGATATCTCATAAATATAAAAGTTATAATTTTCAAATACAATTTATTTCTAACCGTTCACAGCATGGAGATTGACAAATACAATTTTCAAATACAATTCATTTCTGTACCGTTCATATCATGATCTATTAAGTTCGAATCACAACTAGACTCAACAGCTTTACGACAATACATGTAGCAAGTTTCTATGTCTAAAGGTAAAACACATTGGCACATAATCTTACAAACTTACAGTGTGCATCTTTTATAGTACACACACCTTGATAATCAGAATAATTCACTTGACCAAGTATATATATGTTCAGTCACATTCAAATGTGTAGGTGAGCAATCGATCTGGATTGATTTACTACATTAGAATTTTATTTTTTCAGTCTGGTATCACAGAAATTGTGACAAGTGAGGAATCAAGTCTTCACCTGGAGCTGGAAGCTACATGTGATGTGGATATGATCGCAGAAGTGAAATCCAAGTCTGAAAATTCTGAAGTAGCAGTGGAAAAATGTCCGAGCCCGTGTAAGCAGCAGAATCCGGCTGTGAAAACGTTACTGAGTCACGTGTCGCCGTCTCCGTCGTCTGGGTGCCGCAGAGTGCCCCTCACGACACTGTACACCCCGCCAAAAACCAATAAAGACAAGACATAAAGCCTTTATCAAGACTATTTTAACCATTTATCCCTTTCAGCGCGGGAATAGACTTTAGACGTCAGATTCTGACTTCTAAATTTGATCCCCGCACTGATAGAAATGAAAAATTATACTGGCACAGGTATTCAAATGAAGCTGAAAGACACATTTAGGATTATTTCAAATTGGAAAAAATTCTCTGGTCTCCATGATTTATTCAAAAATATTTCAGCGTTATAAAGGTTCAATACCCATGTCACACATCAGAACTGTAGCCTCATCTGAAATACGACAATAAATAGAAATCTGTAGGTTTGAAGCTCTTATTTAGTTATAATCATCGCGGTTATAATCAATGATTCATATTGAAAGACAATTTCATGATATTCATGGGAAGTTTATTCAACCCCAGTAAATGCTAATCGGTGAACCGATTTTGAATTAATGATTAAAGCGACCTTGGGTAAACGTATTATTTTTGCTGGGTCCTTACATTAAATTGTATTTTTTGAAACACCAGTAAGCCGGATTTAGATTGTTTAGCTGAGTATGGTTTGGTTGTTTCTGCCATGGCTGCAACATATATCACTTGAAATTTAACCCATGAGCTGCTGGGATTGTTTATATGCGTTATCAAAGATGCAACAAATTAGGAAAAAATGTTATTGAAATTGTTTAAATAGGCTGTGGTAGTTTAAAGTTAATGAAACAATTCACAATAGGAAATAAAAAAATATAAAAATATAAAAAAAAATATGTATAAAATTAATTTTCGGCATTTGAACCTGGATATTGTGTTAGCAATTCCAGCTTCAATTCAATGAAAATAGCAAGAAAACAATTCAGTAGCGCTGAGGGTTAAAGAAAAGCCAAGGACTTTATTTATAATCCACAAACAATAAGTTTACATTGTTAACTTTTTAATCAGTAGTGACTCTTTCTGTCTGAGTAAATTGTTAGTGCTTAATAATTGTTTCCACAATGTATTTATCTACCAGTAACCTTGTACAACATAACACTAATTATAACGCCACTCGTTATCCTGTTTTTCTTTATGCTGGATACCTAGCAGGAGATATAATCAAAGTTCACCTAGTATACCTCTCCCTACCATGGTGATATTTTGTCGCCCTTGGGGCTCAAGGGTCCTATCTGCCAGATAGTATATTTTTGTACCGATCTGACGATTTGCAGACTTGTTAGGTATCTTAGCATATTATGTTTTCAAACTGTTATGTTCTTGTGTTGTTGTCATTGATGCCATAAAAAGTTATTACAAGATAGTACATTGTACACAATTAGCAATTGAAAAATGTTGTTAAAAGATTGTTTTGAAAGCAGTTTATTAGTAAATCGCCATGATAAGCTTAACCCTTCAAGCAAGGGGACAGACTTTAGAATCTGACGTCTACTTTTTAAAGTCGGTCACCACATTGAAAGGCTAAAATATTTATAATTACCGTAACCCCATGACATAGGTATTAAAATGAAGCAAAAATATCTACTGGTAACTAAGACATTTATGATGATTTCAAATCAATGAAGGAATTATGTTTTTTAGTAGAGCAAAGCTCTACTGTTGCAGTCGTCTGGGCTTAATGTATTTTAGTGTCGATTTATTCCACGACAATGTCGTTAAATTTGTTGAGCTGAGAACATATCTAACGTCATCTGTCTGTTAAAAAGAACTTTCTTCATTGCACTACGAGCTCCAATTTTGAAATTTCTATTTAGATGCTCAGAGAAGCACAGTTAAATATCTGTTTTTCTGCTACACCATGTCAGCCTTTAGAGATGTAAACAGCTTACAGGTTAACCCAGTGAACTACACGTATATACTGTTCACTGGGTCAACAAGTCCTCCTCTGTCCCCTGCCTCTGTCCAGTTGATTAATTAGGTCAGTTTGGTGACTTCATGCGTGACCTGGCTGCGCGACATTAGCTGTAGCTGGCATTGAACACCAACACGCAGAGTGCGTGCATTAGGCCTTAAAGCAGTGACACCGCCCAGCAAACACAAGGCTACACAGGGCATTCAACCAATGCTGTTTCAATGTTGGCCAGCGTCACCGTCGTTGGCCCAACATTGAAACAGTATTGGGTGAATGCCTCGTGATTGCTGGGGGGACTGCATCATATTTCTACAGATCTGTAGAAATACGATGCAGTCTTCCCACCTGCCCAGAAAACACAAGGTAGTACATCATCATGTATCTGTATCTTCGGACAGACCTCGTCCTTCGGATTTTGAACTTCAGTCTTTGAATTTCAGACTTTGGACAATATAGGCTACTTCAGATTTCTTCGGACTTAAAAGTTCAGACTTTGGTCATTTTCATGACTTGGTCTTTTGATTAAAATAAGCAAAACAGTTAAGCAGCTTTAATAATTTTCTGTGAGACAGCTCCATTTTAGCTGACCGTAGAACAATAACCCTGAATTTTTTTGTGGAAATCTTTCTCCAAGCATTTGAAAATATAATTGAAGGAGAAGCCAAATTGCATTTATATTCTTCTGATGCAAAATATCTCTTTATGGCTTCCTTCGTTCCGCCAAGTAAAATATAATATTTTCCTTGGTCCCACATAAAATGTCTGAAGGGCTTTTTGTGTTTATATCTCCATTGCATTTTGTTGATCAGCCCACTGCAGTAACCTTGATCCAGCATTGAATCAATGTCATGTCTGCTGGGTTTTACCCCACTACTTGCCCTGCATAATATTTATACTTTCATTAATTGTGAAGTTAATTTGACATAGACATGCTGTTCTGACCTAGTGAAGCAACCACTCCTTTAATGTCCACACTTACAGCAGTCAGACGTAATATGAATTAAGCCTTCTCACCTCACCATCATAGCCTAGTTTTGTTATAGCTGAACGTCAAAATATTCAGTTAATAAATATGGCTCTTTGGGATCGTTGAGAAAAGGTCAAGTTAGAAGGCTTGTTTGCTAAAGATTTATTATTCGAAAGCTGAGAGCGCCAACTCTTTTGGCTGATGTCAAGGAGCGATGTTAGTGACCTTCTGAATTTATACTGTAATAATACAAATATAGATATATGGAACTATACATAGCTGAGTTAAATGCACAGTCAACATTCGTAATAGATTAAAAAAATATAACTATCTATTTAGAGATGTATGCTTGTTATTACCAGGCCAGTATTGCGTATGTGATCATATTGCGGTATATTAATAAATAGACGCCTCAATAAGTATGCTACCTGCGGTACAATGTATTTTTCATTAAAATATCATTCAAAACCATCCTTATCAGCAAATATTGTTTTTTTCTAAAACCGTACGTATGCTATTAAGATGAGTCTATCAGTCTGTGTATTTATGTACAGTGATTTTTCAAATACATTGAAACTATATTTCTATATCATATGTAAATTAGTTATAGATGTACAATGATCATGATGTGATGTCCACATACTTTCACGATTATAAATATATAATATCAATTTGAAGCTTTGTATTTTTATTCTAGCAGCCCTCGCCGGAGACAGGCTGCTTAATGTATTATCCCACATGGTCCGCCGCCGCAGTTATTTTTTTTCTATATAATAACAAAGCTATTAACAGTTTCCAACGGATCTTTTTTTAATTTTGGTACACATGTTTAGCAGTGCTAGGCAATGACCTGATCGACTCTTTGGGAATAATCAATTTAAAAATGGCTTTTGAGATATGTATATAGAACAAAATGTGTTTGAAAGAGCTTGGGCCTGTGCATTAAACTTCCTCACGGATTTGAGAAATTTTAATTATTAATTAACTCATGGCCTAATTAGGACCTAATTAGGGCACTCTGTCCACCATTCACAAGAAATGCTTCTCCTCCCTCAATTCTCATCCGATTTCAATTATGTTTGGTTTGTTTGAAAGAGCTTGGGCCTGTACATTAAACTATCTCACGGATTTGAGAAATTTTAATTATAATTAACTTATGACCTAATTAAGACCTAATTAGGGCACTCTGTCACAGAGATCTGTTCCGTCTGTTGCATGCTTTACAGCATGGTACGGAAGCACTAGTCTACAGCAATCATCCAAGGGAAGCTGCATTCTCTACGAGTCTGGCCATCATCTTCGGTCAGATTGCCAGTGGCGTACCCTGGTTTCTCCGTTCGACAACGTTGCTAATGCAGCTCACGTATCAGTGCAGGAGCTGTCAGCAGCGCAGGCACTGATGTTAGCTGTGGTAGCCTTGAAACAACCGGCAATAGAGTGTTAGACAGTATATGTCTTACTTGGGATGAATGGAATTAATAACCCTTAGCTATTGTTACTTTGGGGACTATCAGACCCGAGGATAGCGGAGCCGCGCGAAATGCCACGGAGTTTCAGCATTAAATTGGGCGGGGGCCCTAGGGTATTGGTTAGCACCGCTGCCTTTCACGCTAGAGTTCGGGGTTCGGTTCCCGGTCTTGGCGGTTTGAAAGAAACAAAAATGTTTCTTCCCCATCCACGTGTGTAACCCAGTATTGTGGGGGCTTCCGTGACCGAGAAGTAGCGTGCTAGGCCTCAGACCGCCAGGGCTCGAATTTCGAATACTGTGTCTGGAGGACAGTGTCATCTCATTCATCTCGCCATCCTCAGGAAGTTCTCCTGGCCCAGTTTAGCCTATAAAGCCCAATTCATAACATTTCATTTCAGTATTAGATTGCACAGCGAAACCCAAGTCTCTGGCCATCTGGGGGTAGATCCCCTAGACATGCCCAGAACCCCTTATCGGGCGAGCGAAGGAAGACGCTCTCAATAACCCACCATGCCCTATCACCCGCACATCATCATCTGTACATCATTCATCTCATCAATTGACTACAACGTTTTTATCGTATCACACCGTCACTTAAAAGACCATTTCTGCCGAAAAGTGACGTAAAGCAATGATTTACTACTACAAGAAATGCTTCTCCCTAAATTCCTATCCGCTTTCAATTCTGTTTGGTTTGTTTGAAAGAGCTTGGGCTTGTGGATTAAATTCCTCAAGGATTTGAGAAATTTTAATTAATAATTAAGCAGCCCTCACAGAGGCGGGATGCTCACTGTATTGCACATGGTCCGCCGCCGCAGCCGCAGTTATTTGTTTTCAAGATAATCTATCAATTTCCGCTTCTTCATACTTCACATAGCCATCACATACCCCAGGGTAATTATTTTGGTGACATTTTGATCCCCATATCATCAACCCTTTAATTACTATGGCCACTAACGAAGGAAAAAATGGTGCCATCAGATCTTCTTTTAATTTGGCAGATATCTCCAGCTATGTCAGCCAATGACCTGATAAACTGGCCATTTAACAGCCATTTTGAATTTTGTAATATTTACTCAACTCAAGAAATGCAAAATGACTGGACCATGAATATAAAACAAAATGTGATGTCTCACACAAGGATGACCCATGACAAATTTCACACTAAAAAATCCATAATGGCTGCCAGTCGGCCATTTAAAAAAAAAAAAAAAATTAATCTCGGAAATCTTGCATGATAGCTGATCTATGAATTTCCGACCTGATTAACTTTTGGGTGCAAACAATTTTCAAATAGTGGTCGAGCAATAACCGAGGGCTGCTTTTGTGTTCGTTTCCAAGCAACTCTTTCTAGTTAACTTATGGCCTAATTAGGACCTAATTATAGGGTGCTCTGTCCACCATTAACAAGAAAGCTGCTCCTCCCTCGATTCTCATCCGATTTCAATTCTGTTTGGTTTGTGGGAAAGAGCTTGGGCCTGTGCATTAAACTTTCTCAAGATTTAAGAAATTTTTATTATTAATTAACTAATGGCTCAATTAGGACCTAATTAGGGCATTCTGTCCACCATTCACTAGAAATGTTTCTCCTCCCTCAATTCTTATCCGATGTCATTTTTTTTCATTTGTTTTCAAGAGCTTGGGCCTGTGCATTAAACTGTCGTCCTCACGGATTTCAGAAATTGTAGTTAATATTTAACTTTTGACCTAATTAAGACCTAATTAGGGCACTCTGTCCACAATTCACAAGAAATGCTTCTCCCTCAATTTTTACCCAATTTTTATTTGCCCTAATTTAGGAAGGGGTGAATGAGAGGTTTTAAAGAGTGACGGAGCTGCGCTAAAGGGCATTGGAGAGGCGTTAAAGGGCGACAAACAGGCATTAAAAGGTGATATAAAGGCGTCAAAGGACCACAAAATGTTGCTAAAGGGTGAAGAGGTGTTAAAGGACGACAGAAATGCGTTAAAATGCAAAGGGGTGCGTTAAAAGATGATGGAGAGACATTAAATGGCGATGGAGAGGCGTTAAATGGGGATTGGAAGTTGTTTCATGGCGATAAGAGGTTATTTAAAGGTGACGATGAGGCATAATAAGGTGACTGAGAGGTGCTAAAGGGCTACGGGTAGGCATAAAAGTGTAGCAAGGGGTATTAAAGAGCAACGAAGCAGCGTCAAAGGGTGACTGAGTGGCGTTAAAGGGGACGAAAATGTGTTAAAAAGATTGATGGATGCATTAAAGGACAATGAGGAAGGGTTAAATGGTGACGAAGTGACAGTGAATGATGATAGGGATGTGTTGAGGGGAGATTGGGAGGCGTCAGTGGGGATGGGAGGTGCTAAAGAGCGATGGGGAGGTGTTAAAGGGTGATGGGGAGGTGTTAATGGGTGATGGAGAGGCGTTGAAGAGTAACAGAAAAATTTAAAGGGCAACCGAGAGCAGCTAATATGTAACGATGAGACTTCAAATGGCAATGGAGAGGCAATAAAGGATGATGAAGGGGAGTTCAAGGGCGACGGAGAGAAGTTGCAGGGCAATGGGAATACTAGAATTCCAATGTATCTACATGATTTCAAAATGAAGATCTCCCTGTGTATTTTATCGAGATGTGACACATATCGCTACAGAAAAGAGATTGTTCCTGTTAAGAATGACGAAGATGCATTTATGAGAGATGTTAAAGGGCAATGGCAATGCATTAAGCGTGACTGGGTGCTCTAAAAGGTGACTAGTAAGCAATAAAGGACGATGAACATACACTAAAGTCTGATGAGGAAGAGTTAAAGGGCGACACAGAGGCGTTAAATAATTTGAAATGGCGATGGGAAGGCATTCAACGGCAATGGGGAGGTGTTTAAAAGTTATTAGAAGGTGCTAATGGTGACCGAGAGCCAGTAAAGGATGACAGGGAAGCGTTAAAGGCTGGTGGGGTGGTTTTAATGAGTGATGTCAAAGCAACGTTAATGTTGGAGAGAAGGCCATTTATGCCCGGGGAGTTCTACATTATTAGCTGTTAAAAAGGTCGAGGCCGAAAGCTGAGGCCTTTTTAACAGCTAAGAATGTAGAACTCCAAGGGACAATAACCCTCCACTTGCGGCTTAAAATATAGAAAATAATGTAGTGGTGTGTTTTAAGAGGCGTTAAATGGAGTTGAAGATGGGGTAAAGAGTGAGGGAAAGGTGTTCAAGGGCGATGGGATGTGTTAAACGTTGCTGGAGATGCACTAAAGGGTGATGAGAAGGCCTTAAAGTTCAACGAGGACGCGTTAAAGAGTGACAGTAATGCGCTAAATGACGATGGGAATGTGTTGGAGGGACGATTTGGGTGCGTTAAAGAGCAAGGGGAGACACTAAGAAGCAATGGAAAAGTGTTTAAGGATGAAGTGGATTCAATAAAAGTCGACGTGAAGGCATTGAAGAGCAACGAAAAAACACTTAAGGGAGAGGAGATAAAAGGCAACATGGGTACTATTGTGTTAATGTATGTACATAAATTCCAAAATTACCTTTTCGGTAAGCATAATAATTGGCGGAAATCCTTGTGGTCATGTTTATTCTTTCAAATATTCCGGAATTTTATGTCTGCCAAAAATGATATCCAGTTTATTGTTTGACCCTGCAGTAATGGAAACATCTTAGATTTTACTCACAATGTGATGGTGACACCACTATGTCTGGCATACCCGAAAGCCGATATTGATAGACACCAAAATGGTGAATATGCTTCTCTTCTGTGGAATATGATACTTATTTTTTGTTTGAACTTGCAAAAATGACGATCTTCTTATATTTTACGCCGCTCTACTGACAGCTCTTGAACTAAGGGTTTGGGTGATAGGAACTAACTAGTAATGTAATGTACCTCCTGAACATATCGTGACCCATAACATGGTATGACATGTTTTGAGAGACCAATAGTTTTTGTGACTTTATTACTGTATGTGGGTCCGGCACAGCTAGTGGCATTATATGCAGTTATAAGAAAAACCTTGACGGTATAAAACGTTTTCAGCTAACGCTAGTTGGCAAACGACATTTCTTTTTTATTCGTGTGAGCCTCTTTAGCCTGGCTTCGTTAACTTCTATACAGTAGCAATATTTGTTAAATTCTGAGCGGTTGCAGCGGTAGCAGCCTTTATTTTCTTCGCTTTCTTAAAGGTGTGTATGACGTTGTATTAGTTTGGTTGGGCAATAGAAATGAGGGCTAGTATCTATGCGTTATACGTATAGTTTGATTCGCGATGACTGAGCTATATATTCACACCATATAGTTGGTTTCCGTTAGTTTTGTATTAAACTGGTATCTGGATCACCAGGTATGCCAAAGAGAGGGGGTATCTCAGTATTCTGGTGCACAGTGCTTTCTCAGTTGTTTCGCGAAACGAAGGTACAAAACTAACCAATCAGGATCGGGGTTGATAAGGATCAGAGCATCCTCTCTGCTAAAATTAGAATTTGGGACAGGGCTTTTTAGCTAAAATTGGCTAAATTTACCTAATATTTATTTCAACAAACATATTAATGTTATATTTTTTTAAAGTTTTAATATTGCTATATTGTAACTTGCTATATTGCATTTAAGTAATGAAATTAAATCAAAATATTCAAAAATAAATATTACAAAAGGTCCATAGAATCCCTCATATATTGTATCTTGGTATCTATAAGGCAGCCCAATAAATCAACATATAGCATCAACTCTTTGAGGAATGTCTTGAGATCATCACATGAACCATAATCCAAACTGGCAACCGAGATGGATTTCTGTTCATCGCATGTCTGTCTTGTAAAGGTTTGTATGTATTTCATATACTGGAAAAGCTTATCGGCAGGGCTTTCATAAAACTGAAATGCAATGTATATCTTTCATATCAGCAATGACTCTGTTTGACAGGTAATTTGTATCTCACCTTCTTGAGATTGGAGGACAGTTGGACGCTATTGAACATATGAACTAGTATTTGACCTTGACTGTGTAATTTTTCTGGGTGGTTTGACGGATTACCATCAGAGCGTTTTGACATGTTTAATGTTTAAATACTTTTTTCACAATCAACAAAAATACTTTTTGTCACCCTGCAATGTCAATATTTGCAATGTCTGCAATGTTAATATTTAACTTTTGACCTAATTAAGACCTAATTAGGGCACTCTGTCCACAATTCACAAGAAATGCTTCTCCCTCAATTTTTACCCAATTTTTATTTGCCCTAATTTAGGAAGGGGTGAATGAGAGGTTTTAAAGAGTGACGGAGCTGCGCTAAAGGGCATTGGAGAGGCGTTAAAGGGCGACAAACAGGCATTAAAAGGTGATATAAAGGCGTCAAAGGACCACAAAATGTTGCTAAAGGGTGAAGAGGTGTTAAAGGACGACAGAAATGCGTTAAAATGCAAAGGGGTGCGTTAAAAGATGATGGAGAGACATTAAATGGCGATGGAGAGGCGTTAAATGGGGATTGGAAGTTGTTTCATGGCGATAAGAGGTTATTTAAAGGTGACGATGAGGCATAATAAGGTGACTGAGAGGTGCTAAAGGGCTACGGGTAGGCATAAAAGTGTAGCAAGGGGTATTAAAGAGCAACGAAGCAGCGTCAAAGGGTGACTGAGTGGCGTTAAAGGGGACGAAAATGTGTTAAAAAGATTGATGGATGCATTAAAGGACAATGAGGAAGGGTTAAATGGTGACGAAGTGACAGTGAATGATGATAGGGATGTGTTGAGGGGAGATTGGGAGGCGTCAGTGGGGATGGGAGGTGCTAAAGAGCGATGGGGAGGTGTTAAAGGGTGATGGGGAGGTGTTAATGGGTGATGGAGAGGCGTTGAAGAGTAACAGAAAAATTTAAAGGGCAACCAAGAGCAGCTAATATGTAACGATGAGACTTCAAATGGCAATGGAGAGGCAATAAAGGATGATGAAGGGGAGTTCAAGGGCGACGGAGAGAAGTTGCAGGGCAATGGGAATACTAGAATTCCAATGTATCTACATGATTTCAAAATGAAGATCTCCCTGTGTATTTTATCGAGATGTGACACATATCGCTACAGAAAAGAGATTGTTCCTGTTAAGAATGACGAAGATGCATTTATGAGAGATGTTAAAGGGCAATGGCAATGCATTAAGCGTGACTGGGTGCTCTAAAAGGTGACTAGTAAGCAATAAAGGACGATGAACATACACTAAAGTCTGATGAGGAAGAGTTAAAGGGCGACACAGAGGCGTTAAATAATTTGAAATGGCGATGGGAAGGCATTCAACGGCAATGGGGAGGTGTTTAAAAGTTATTAGAAGGTGCTAATGGTGACCGAGAGCCAGTAAAGGATGACAGGGAAGCGTTAAAGGCTGGTGGGGTGGTTTTAATGAGTGATGTCAAAGCAACGTTAATGTTGGAGAGAAGGCCATTTATGCCCGGGGAGTTCTACATTATTAGCTGTTAAAAAGGTCGAGGCCGAAAGCTGAGGCCTTTTTAACAGCTAAGAATGTAGAACTCCAAGGGACAATAACCCTCCACTTGCGGCTTAAAATATAGAAAATAATGTAGTGGTGTGTTTTAAGAGGCGTTAAATGGAGTTGAAGATGGGGTAAAGAGTGAGGGAAAGGTGTTCAAGGGCGATGGGATGTGTTAAACGTTGCTGGAGATGCACTAAAGGGTGATGAGAAGGCCTTAAAGTTCAACGAGGACGCGTTAAAGAGTGACAGTAATGCGCTAAATGACGATGGGAATGTGTTGGAGGGACGATTTGGGTGCGTTAAAGAGCAAGGGGAGACACTAAGAAGCAATGGAAAAGTGTTTAAGGATGAAGTGGATTCAATAAAAGTCGACGTGAAGGCATTGAAGAGCAACGAAAAAACACTTAAGGGAGAGGAGATAAAAGGCAACATGGGTACTATTGTGTTAATGTATGTACATAAATTCCAAAATTACCTTTTCGGTAAGCATAATAATTGGCGGAAATCCTTGTGGTCATGTTTATTCTTTCAAATATTCCGGAATTTTATGTCTGCCAAAAATGATATCCAGTTTATTGTTTGACCCTGCAGTAATGGAAACATCTTAGATTTTACTCACAATGTGATGGTGACACCACTATGTCTGGCATACCCGAAAGCCGATATTGATAGACACCAAAATGGTGAATATGCTTCTCTTCTGTGGAATATGATACTTATTTTTTGTTTGAACTTGCAAAAATGACGATCTTCTTATATTTTACGCCGCTCTACTGACAGCTCTTGAACTAAGGGTTTGGGTGATAGGAACTAACTAGTAATGTAATGTACCTCCTGAACATATCGTGACCCATAACATGGTATGACATGTTTTGAGAGACCAATAGTTTTTGTGACTTTATTACTGTATGTGGGTCCGGCACAGCTAGTGGCATTATATGCAGTTATAAGAAAAACCTTGACGGTATAAAACGTTTTCAGCTAACGCTAGTTGGCAAACGACATTTCTTTTTTATTCGTGTGAGCCTCTTTAGCCTGGCTTCGTTAACTTCTATACAGTAGCAATATTTGTTAAATTCTGAGCGGTTGCAGCGGTAGCAGCCTTTATTTTCTTCGCTTTCTTAAAGGTGTGTATGACGTTGTATTAGTTTGGTTGGGCAATAGAAATGAGGGCTAGTATCTATGCGTTATACGTATAGTTTGATTCGCAATGACTGAGCTATATATTCACACCATATAGTTGGTTTCCGTTAGTTTTGTATTAAACTGGTATCTGGATCACCAGGTATGCCAAAGAGAGGGGGTATCTCAGTATTCTGGTGCACAGTGCTTTCTCAGTTGTTTCGCGAAACGAAGGTACAAAACTAACCAATCAGGATCGGGGTTGATAAGGATCAGAGCATCCTCTCTGCTAAAATTAGAATTTGGGACAGGGCTTTTTAGCTAAAATTGGCTAAATTTACCTAATATTTATTTCAACAAACATATTAATGTTATATTTTTTTAAAGTTTTAATATTGCTATATTGTAACTTGCTATATTGCATTTAAGTAATGAAATTAAATCAAAATATTCAAAAATAAATATTACAAAAGGTCCATAGAATCCCTCATATATTGTATCTTGGTATCTATAAGGCAGCCCAATAAATCAACATATAGCATCAACTCTTTGAGGAATGTCTTGAGATCATCACATGAACCATAATCCAAACTGGCAACCGAGATGGATTTCTGTTCATCGCATGTCTGTCTTGTAAAGGTTTGTATGTATTTCATATACTGGAAAAGCTTATCGGCAGGGCTTTCATAAAACTGAAATGCAATGTATATCTTTCATATCAGCAATGACTCTGTTTGACAGGTAATTTGTATCTCACCTTCTTGAGATTGGAGGACAGTTGGACGCTATTGAACATATGAACTAGTATTTGACCTTGACTGTGTAATTTTTCTGGGTGGTTTGACGGATTACCATCAGAGCGTTTTGACATGTTTAATGTTTAAATACTTTTTTCACAATCAACAAAAATACTTTTTGTCACCCTGCAATGTCAATATTTGCAATGTCTGCAATGTTAATATTTAACTTTTGACCTAATTAAGACCTAATTAGGGCACTCTGTCCACAATTCACAAGAAATGCTTCTCCCTCAATTTTTACCCAATTTTTATTTGCCCTAATTTAGGAAGGGGTGAATGAGAGGTTTTAAAGAGTGACGGAGCTGCGCTAAAGGGCATTGGAGAGGCGTTAAAGGGCGACAAACAGGCATTAAAAGGTGATATAAAGGCGTCAAAGGACCACAAAATGTTGCTAAAGGGTGAAGAGGTGTTAAAGGACGACAGAAATGCGTTAAAATGCAAAGGGGTGCGTTAAAAGATGATGGAGAGACATTAAATGGCGATGGAGAGGCGTTAAATGGGGATTGGAAGTTGTTTCATGGCGATAAGAGGTTATTTAAAGGTGACGATGAGGCATAATAAGGTGACTGAGAGGTGCTAAAGGGCTACGGGTAGGCATAAAAGTGTAGCAAGGGGTATTAAAGAGCAACGAAGCAGCGTCAAAGGGTGACTGAGTGGCGTTAAAGGGGACGAAAATGTGTTAAAAAGATTGATGGATGCATTAAAGGACAATGAGGAAGGGTTAAATGGTGACGAAGTGACAGTGAATGATGATAGGGATGTGTTGAGGGGAGATTGGGAGGCGTCAGTGGGGATGGGAGGTGCTAAAGAGCGATGGGGAGGTGTTAAAGGGTGATGGGGAGGTGTTAATGGGTGATGGAGAGGCGTTGAAGAGTAACAGAAAAATTTAAAGGGCAACCGAGAGCAGCTAATATGTAACGATGAGACTTCAAATGGCAATGGAGAGGCAATAAAGGATGATGAAGGGGAGTTCAAGGGCGACGGAGAGAAGTTGCAGGGCAATGGGAATACTAGAATTCCAATGTATCTACATGATTTCAAAATGAAGATCTCCCTGTGTATTTTATCGAGATGTGACACATATCGCTACAGAAAAGAGATTGTTCCTGTTAAGAATGACGAAGATGCATTTATGAGAGATGTTAAAGGGCAATGGCAATGCATTAAGCGTGACTGGGTGCTCTAAAAGGTGACTAGTAAGCAATAAAGGACGATGAACATACACTAAAGTCTGATGAGGAAGAGTTAAAGGGCGACACAGAGGCGTTAAATAATTTGAAATGGCGATGGGAAGGCATTCAACGGCAATGGGGAGGTGTTTAAAAGTTATTAGAAGGTGCTAATGGTGACCGAGAGCCAGTAAAGGATGACAGGGAAGCGTTAAAGGCTGGTGGGGTGGTTTTAATGAGTGATGTCAAAGCAACGTTAATGTTGGAGAGAAGGCCATTTATGCCCGGGGAGTTCTACATTATTAGCTGTTAAAAAGGTCGAGGCCGAAAGCTGAGGCCTTTTTAACAGCTAAGAATGTAGAACTCCAAGGGACAATAACCCTCCACTTGCGGCTTAAAATATAGAAAATAATGTAGTGGTGTGTTTTAAGAGGCGTTAAATGGAGTTGAAGATGGGGTAAAGAGTGAGGGAAAGGTGTTCAAGGGCGATGGGATGTGTTAAACGTTGCTGGAGATGCACTAAAGGGTGATGAGAAGGCCTTAAAGTTCAACGAGGACGCGTTAAAGAGTGACAGTAATGCGCTAAATGACGATGGGAATGTGTTGGAGGGACGATTTGGGTGCGTTAAAGTGCAAGGGGAGACACTAAGAAGCAATGGAAAAGTGTTTAAGGATGAAGTGGATTCAATAAAAGTCGACGTGAAGGCATTGAAGAGCAACGAAAAAACACTTAAGGGAGAGGAGATAAAAGGCAACATGGGTACTATTGTGTTAATGTATGTACATCAATTCCAAAATTACCTTTTCGGTAAGCATAATAATTGGCGGAAATCCTTGTGGTCATGTTTATTCTTTCAAATATTCCGGAATTTTATGTCTGCCAAAAATGATATCCAGTTTATTGTTTGACCCTGCAGTAATGGAAACATCTTAGATTTTACTCACAATGTGATGGTGACACCACTATGTCTGGCATACCCGAAAGCCGATATTGATAGACACCAAAATGGTGAATATGCTTCTCTTCTGTGGAATATGATACTTATTTTTTGTTTGAACTTGCAAAAATGACGATCTTCTTATATTTTACGCCGCTCTACTGACAGCTCTTGAACTAAGGGTTTGGGTGATAGGAACTAACTAGTAATGTAATGTACCTCCTGAACATATCGTGACCCATAACATGGTATGACATGTTTTGAGAGACCAATAGTTTTTGTGACTTTATTACTGTATGTGGGTCCGGCACAGCTAGTGGCATTATATGCAGTTATAAGAAAAACCTTGACGGTATAAAACGTTTTCAGCTAACGCTAGTTGGCAAACGACATTTCTTTTTTATTCGTGTGAGCCTCTTTAGCCTGGCTTCGTTAACTTCTATACAGTAGCAATATTTGTTAAATTCTGAGCGGTTGCAGCGGTAGCAGCCTTTATTTTCTTCGCTTTCTTAAAGGTGTGTATGACGTTGTATTAGTTTGGTTGGGCAATAGAAATGAGGGCTAGTATCTATGCGTTATACGTATAGTTTGATTCGCGATGACTGAGCTATATATTCACACCATATAGTTGGTTTCCGTTAGTTTTGTATTAAACTGGTATCTGGATCACCAGGTATGCCAAAGAGAGGGGGTATCTCAGTATTCTGGTGCACAGTGCTTTCTCAGTTGTTTCGCGAAACGAAGGTACAAAACTAACCAATCAGGATCGGGGTTGATAAGGATCAGAGCATCCTCTCTGCTAAAATTAGAATTTGGGACAGGGCTTTTTAGCTAAAATTGGCTAAATTTACCTAATATTTATTTCAACAAACATATTAATGTTATATTTTTTTAAAGTTTTAATATTGCTATATTGTAACTTGCTATATTGCATTTAAGTAATGAAATTAAATCAAAATATTCAAAAATAAATATTACAAAAGGTCCATAGAATCCCTCATATATTGTATCTTGGTATCTATAAGGCAGCCCAATAAATCAACATATAGCATCAACTCTTTGAGGAATGTCTTGAGATCATCACATGAACCATAATCCAAACTGGCAACCGAGATGGATTTCTGTTCATCGCATGTCTGTCTTGTAAAGGTTTGTATGTATTTCATATACTGGAAAAGCTTATCGGCAGGGCTTTCATAAAACTGAAATGCAATGTATATCTTTCATATCAGCAATGACTCTGTTTGACAGGTAATTTGTATCTCACCTTCTTGAGATTGGAGGACAGTTGGACGCTATTGAACATATGAACTAGTATTTGACCTTGACTGTGTAATTTTTCTGGGTGGTTTGACGGATTACCATCAGAGCGTTTTGACATGTTTAATGTTTAAATACTTTTTTCACAATCAACAAAAATACTTTTTGTCACCCTGCAATGTCAGTATGCACAATAAGGACACATTCTTACACATAACCGAGCAATATTTTGCATCATCGATTGTAGGCCTATGGTTAAATTGAAAAAGTCACCACGTGGGCTATTTTGCCATTCATTCAAGTATCGAATCTATTTTTTTCTATTGCTTAGGTAAAAATACTTTCACGTTGAAATAAACCCCATGATATAATTAAAATAAATTGATTAATTGCATATCCGAGACGCCCATCACAAAATAAAACCACCGGGTTACAAATGGATGGCATCATGCACAAGTGGTCTAACCCACATTTTGACGATTTTGAGAAAAAATCGCGCTGCAACATGAAGTACGGGATAAAACGAATAAATACAAATTAACACAAAAAGATAACAAAATCAGTGACCAAATGGTCTAACCCTGAATGTGAAACTCGTATATTGATCAAGTTGTTGCTTTCAAAAACATATGTTTTCATTGTTTTTTTAATGTAGGTTAGCCCACTTGTGCATTATGCCATCCAAATATATTTCGAATATTACCTTGACGTTGACCTTTGTACAACATTGAAATGCAGTGTATTAAAAGAAATTAATTAAAATCACAACGTTGCTCTTTTTACGAGACATGTGCGAAGAAGAAAAAAAATTATGGTTGAACCACTTGTCCAAACAATTACTATTATTATAACTATCGATAATGACAGTGATCCGTGTCAGCATATACAAATATTTATGTAACAATTACTTTAAATATATTACGCTAATTCTACATGTACATTATTTAACAAAGTAACATGTTTATTCAAATCGTGTAATATAGCATTATGACACAAAATAATAATCTTTTTAAATCGGACAATAAAACATCACAACACGAACACGATGTTCCCTTACATTTTTCTATTTAAATCCACATATTTTACCAATAATATATTTCCCTATTATTATTTCATGCACTGATACTAGATAAAGTTTTTTAAAAGTCTCCGTTTGCTTTTCTCCACATCTTAGAATCTCGTCAGCAATGCTGCAGTCTACATTAGATGGATTTCTGGTGATCCTGTGCCTGGTTACGTGGAGATGTGTGCTGCTGTATGGAGGCATATCACTTATCAGCTACATGGTATACATCACTGTCATCAGACAATTGTTATCCCCTTTACGAAAGATAAATACTAATTGGTCACATGGGATCAAAACTTTATATCTGTTCAAACCGGTTTGTTTCTCATGCCGGGCATAATTCACTCACTCACTCACTCACTCACTCACTCACTCACTCACTCACTCACTCACTCACTCACTCACTCACTCACTCACTCACTCACTCACTCACTCACTCACTCACTCACTCACTCACTCACTCACTCACTCACTCACTCACTCACTCACTCACTCACTCACTCACTCACTCACTCACTCACTCACTCACTCACTCACTCACTCACTCACTCACTCACTCACTCACTCACTCACTCACTCACTCACTCACTCACTCAACCAATGACTCAATCACGCACTCACTCACGCATGCATTCATTCACGCACTCATTCATTTCTTCATTCACTCATTCAATGCACTCACTCACTGAATATGTTTACAACTCGATTTAATAGTTTCAATTGGTGTATGTCGAAATACCCTTTTTCTATATTGGTAAAAAGTACAATATGAGAATTAATATAAAGATTACAAACAAAAGTGGTTTCAGATTCCAGGCTTGCCATTCATACCAGTGATCGGTAATGCGAGGGAAATAATAAGTCAAGATTTTGCTGCGTATATGATGAGGTAGGTTGAGCTGCAAATAATACAATCATAGCACATATATATCGCTGGTACAAACTGTAAAAAGATATATTGCAATAATAAAACATGTAAATTTAATTCCTTTTATTACAGCTCGACGAAGACATTTGGGAAGATATGGCGCTTTTATTATGGGTTTAATAATAGAGTAGGTATAACCGATCCTGAAATTGTGAAGCAAATATTTGTTACCAACAGAGAAAACTACGTAAAACCCAAGCAATCAGCGTAAGTTTTATATGGTTATCATTATATTTTGGTGTGTTCCCTAAAATAAAAAATAACCTTTGTCGCTTGATATACTCATACAATATAATTTTTACCTTCTCCATATAATTAAAACTTCCCTTCCGCTCGTCTACAGTGCCGTATGACTGCCAATTCATACAAAGCTCTGATACAGACATCACATTTCCCATTATCAGTGATTATGGTTCTTTTTCAGGGTTTTTAAAGCTACGCTGGGTGATGGACTGATATTGAGCGAAGGCAAGACACATTCTGTTCACAAGCGACTGATGAGCCCAGCTTTGAGGAGAACATCGGTGATATGTAAACCTATTTTTCTATAATTTATTATCTATATATCTGGAAACATGAACAAACTTAGTTTTTCGTGAGTTTCACTATGATCAAGCACACAGGAGTATTTTTCTACCGTTTATAGCAGAAAAGCGTCATAAATGCCAGGGTCCGAGCTGGGTTCGGACTTAGACTGCTATGAGTTAAAAGCTAGTATAATTATATAACATGTAGTGAAATGTTGTCTTGTACTTCTGATCAAAAGTTCGCGACTTCAGGTTAGTAAATTTTATGAAAATTATTTGAGAATTGACAGGAGAATCTGTGAAATTAATTCATCCTGGTTGATGATTTTATTGTGAATCTGACTATAGTTTACATCTCTAAAATAGAAGCAGAGTGTATGTTGACTGGCGTCATCCACCTCTCAATCTCCATTAAAACTTCATTTCAAATAGGATTGACAAATACTTTGTGATGAGTAGTTCCGAAGTTTCTGTTTCTGAGAGCTACTGTCAGCGCCTTTCAAAATTATGTTTCGCTACCAATAACTTGTTCAACTTACAAAATAAATAACGTTATACAATAGTACAATAAATAATTAAGACAGACTTAGTATAATTTTAACGAGTGTGATCATTTTTGTGAAATAATTTCTTCAACATCAAGTAAAATAGAATATGTATTTCTACCAGCAATGATGCCTATATTTGGTGAAGAAGGATATAAACTGGTTGGACATTGGAATAACAAAATAGGACAAAAGTCTTCTCACGAAATTATGGTCTCTAAAGATCTAGAGAATGTGGTTAGTGATCATCTTATCATATTAAATTTTGTGACACTTGCTTTGACCTGATGTTATTATAATATTGGGCCACCGTCATCGACGCCGGCATTAAATCAAAATTGGGTCAGTGCGAACGTGTCCCCAATAATGCTGTCTTAAAACACACCACTGCATTATTTGCTTTGTTCGACTACTACATTCTAAGCCGGGAATGATGAGTTATTGTTGATCAAGTACAGACCTATTATCATGGTAGGCCTACGGTGTTACAATCAGTCGGGTGTGACTGAGCTGTTAATTATGAGGGATCCTCATTATGGTCGGATGTGTTTTAAGTCAGTTAAAACCTTCGGCCCTCTATATTCTTAGCTGTGGCCTTCGGCCTCGGCCTTTTCCACAGCTAAAAATGTAGAGCTCCTCGGGCTTTAGCCTATACCTAAACCCGGGAAACCCGAGCCCTTCAGCTAACTTTGGTTTCATGTTAAGCCAACGTCGCTGACGGTGGGAAAACCCCGATAATGGTTCGTGTTTCCCGAGAAATATCTAGAAACTAAATATGTTTATCCAGCTCACCACCAAGCCGTTAATTGTGGTTTCCAGTGGGTCAAAATGGGAATATGTTGTCCTATATGGTAATAGAACTTTGGATGCTATTGCCGATGTTATTTTTCTCCCTTAACTAGTAAGCACACAGTCTCAATAACTAGGGTATGGAGACAAACTTTGTCATCTCGATCTAGTTATTTGATTTATCGCTTTGATAAGGAACAAAATGGTGTACTCAGTACTGCTGTGTCGTAAATGTTTTATCGGTTATATAATCGGTGTAGAAAACTATAAGGTACGCACCTCATGATTTTAAGCCAGCCCACTGACGTCCAAATAATTCAAAAATTATTGTCACTTAGTACAATGCGTTATCCTGGGTGGGATAGGTTGAGAATATATTTTTTTATTCAACCACCAACTGAAAAGCACACTGTTTCAAGATGTGTTAGGCCTTTACTGAATATATAATCAATAATATGTAAATATATATCATCGCTGTGGCGCTGATAGGTCATATCTGCCACTGTGGCAAATATGACCCTTTAGGTCCGCGGCCATGATATCTGCTGGTTAAATAACAATTGTCTTTCAGGCGCTGAATGTTGTGGGTAAAACTGCTTTCGGTTACGAATTTAACGCTCTAAGAGAAGAAAGTGCTACAATAAAGGCATTCAGGAATGTGATCGCCTTAACTAAAAACTCGTGAGTTTACTAAAAATGATCCCAGCTAAAATGAGCTCTGATGCGGATTCAAGTTCAAACTTCCGCTACTGAATTACATTTTCTATTTTTCATTTATTTAAAGCTGGAATTGCTAACGCAATTTTCAGCTTTAAATAACGAAAATATGTTTATTTATAGAAAATAGAGATATCGCCTTAACTAAAAACTCGTAAGTTTAGTAAAAAAAATGATCCTAGCTAAAATGTACTCTGATGCGGATTTAAATTCGTGACACTTTTGCTACTGAATTACTTTTTCTATTTTTCATTCATTTGAAGCTGGATTTGCTAACGCAATTTCCAGCTTCAAATGATGAAAATATGTTTATTTATAGAAAATAGCGATATCGGGATCGCAAATTGAATTACTTGACGAGCTGAGTATCTAACAGAATTAATTTGATCATTTTCAGCGACATTTTATTTGGCCGAGACATGCTTGCAGCCATGTAAGCATGTTTCAGTACTATTGCAATAATCTAACTTGCTAATGACGAATGTCACTACAAAATATATATTTTGATAGCACCAACAAGCCGATTTCAATTTCATGAGAATTTCATCATATTTTTTATTTCTAGGTGGCGTGATTTAATAGATTTTTATTACTGCTTGCCATTTCCTCGAAATTCAGAGCTGAAGAAGGATTTAAAAATTTTGAAAAAAACAGTGAGAGATATCATAACAAAGAAGAGACAGCATATAGCACAGCTGCAAGAAAAAGGTGGTATTGTGATTTTTCCCTGGATATCATGAATTAGTCTGTGGGCTATTTTCCATAAAAGGCTTAAAATAGAATCCCGTTGACCTCCACCCATATTTAGGTTTCTTGGCACCAAAACAAAGATAAATATCATAGCAAAAAATCTAGAGTGGGGTGGATTTGGCAAGACTTTTTCAAAAAGGGTAAACCACGGCAAAATGTTCTACAAATAATTAGCAAAATTGTCCAAAAAAAGTAAACTGGGACAAAATGTTTCGCCATTACCCTATACCCAGGTTGTAATCGTGGTCAAGTAGCATTTTAAAGCCAGTTATATATTTTTCATATTTATCATAACCTTGCAGCCAATATATGATGATCTGGCTGTTTCTGGTTTTCAAACATTTCCCATCCTCAGTCGGCGGCCGCCAATAAGTTAATCTGATTCCATTATAATAAGTTTCAGGTGGGTATCAGATTTTCTAATACAGTGTAATCTGTATGCTAATAATAATAACGTTTTGGATGACACCCGGTTGGAAATGGTGTCAAGTGTATTTCCTCTCATTATTCACTATAATCAGAACTATACATGGTGATTTCTGTGTGGGCCCGCACAATCAATTGCTTCAAATAGGTTACGAAACAAGAAGAGAATATCTGGGTATCACTATGGGTATGTTGAGGAACGATTGATTCGCCAATATGGGTATGTTGAAGTGCTTTGTTCCTCCACATTTCCATCAACCCTTCCGTCGGGACGACGGGAATAAACAACTCCTCTTAATTCATTCTTCAGTTATTTCTCACTTTATTGTAGTCTAGACATTCATATAGTGCACACAGTCCCCATCCCCAAGCGGAGTACGACGAACTAACACCATGCGGCTTGGCCCTGAGCTCGAGACCGAGCGTCCGTCTGCTTCAGTGGCAACGAGATGAGTGAAAGCGCGCTCGGCTTGAAGCGTGCTCGATTGGCTGCAGAGGATGATCAGAACGAGGCTAGGCGGGCCCGGCCACTCGTCAGTGGTCGAAAAAACCGAGCAGTCCCGAACGGGTGAGACGCTATCCCCACATCACTTCCAATATAAACAAGGGACCCAGGGGCCTTGACGCTTGTTAACAGCATTGCAAAATATCAGCTACAGATGTGTCAGAGAATGTATATCTATGTTCTAAAATGCATTATCATAAAAATAAAATACGTATAGGCCTATATATATGTACTATACCCGGTAGTATGTATTTATATCCTATCCATCATTGGAATTTATATATGTTGGACTCCCATCATACAATTTGCTGATTTTACACACATTCTGAAATACTACTAATCTAGTAGTAAATCTAATGAAAAATGCTTGATAAAGAATTATTTTACAGGACTACAATGTTAATATTACAAAGTAGAGGTGCAATTATTATTTATTCTGAGCCTTTCAATATGTCCCAGTTAGCCAGGAATTTTCAAGAAGTCTTTAATTTTCAATTTTAATTCTTTTGCCTTAAATGAGCCTAACAAAATCGAGTTGTAAAAATATCAGTTTTTAATGTTTCTTACTCAGCTGTGAAATCTACAGCAGCCCTAATCCATCATTATGACATGTAGACGTAATGCACTTTCACTGCACCCTCTTACGTAATGCTAATTACAAAAATCACAATACACACAGTAGACCTAAGGATAAAGACCCATGAAGGCTTTCTCAAATCACACTTTCTTTGCTGAAATGTTGATGTAAAAACAGCGCTGTCTTATCAGGCCATGTTGAGTCAGGGGTTAGTTGGCTGTATCAAATGTAATGAAATGTAATGAAATGAAATGAATGGGGTTTTACGCCATATTCGTCCACATATGGGCTAAACTGAGAACCTCCCGAGGGATGGAGAAATTAATGATGTGCCAGGATTCAAAATTAAACCTTGCTGGTCTGCGGCTGCACGCTGCAGGCATCAGGGCCCCCGCCGTTTGGTATTGTTGTTATATATACATACATATTACCTGATCACTGATATCAAGATGATGTGTTATACACTGTTGATTCTTGCTGAGATCTATAACCTGATTAGCAAAACGGTTCCAATCAATGATTTTTATGATCAATACAATCATATACATTGATGGAGTACTCTATTGGCTTAAATATATATATTTTTTTTGTTGAGTTTTCATGTTTCGGTAAAACTCACTTATGTAAACAAATGAAAGGAATCGGGCTTTAGGCCACATTTGTGCACACATAGGCTAAACTGGGCCAGGAGAACCTCCTGAGGATGGTGAGATGATTGAGATGACACTGTCCTCCAGACACAGGACTCGAAATTCGAGCCCTGGCGGTCTGAGGCCGAGCACGCTACCTCTAGGTCACGGAGTCTCCACACAATACTGACTTTCACACGTGGATGGAGAAGAAACATTTTGTGAGTCTTTCATACCGCCGATAAACTCACTTATTTAGTTATTTTCCACATGAAAGCTAAATCTAATGCAAATTATGCTGACATATGTTAAAACATCTGGGTGGAAATACATAAGCAACAAATGGAAGTATTCCAGCTACAATATCATTATTCAATAACAAAAAAGGTATACTGGGTCAAATTTGACCCAGTCTGTGCTGATCTGTGAGTGTTTGATCCGGTGACGTTGAGGGTGAACCTTTCAACCGCCAAATTATTCAATTTTAATTTAATTTTAATTGAGTGAAAATTATTCAGGTTTGACAAAATGGAGGTTAACTCTTTTCAAATCTTGCTGGTTGATGTCACATTTGTTCTTTAACATATTTAAAATGTGGTATTTAATGTGCTAGTATAAAATGAAACTCGAAAATATGCGGCACCGGCGGTTAAAGGGTTAATGCTATTACACGCACCTTGCGGGGCATTATATAGACATTATTGAAATCGATTAGTCCTAAAACATGCGTATTATAGGCCTATAACTTGTACATAATATCAATAGATGGTGAGCATGGTGGTTGGTGGTGTGGAGCTATATTGCCTATAAGCGGGCCAGTCAACAGGTTACCGTTGATAAACATGCACAGCACAGAAAGCTGCTTCCCGAATACGCTGGTTCGGGGCAAATTGTACTATTATCTGTCATTTCGTGCTGCTAGGCCACTAAGTTTATTTCTCTGTTTTAGATCAGAAAAAATATAAAAAATCTAGCGAGGAAGGGCAGAAAAAAAATATAAGAAAAAACAAACATTGCACCTATTTTTTGGAAAGGTTATTGAGGGCGGCCAATAAAAAAAACATAGGAAAAATTTCTGGAAATGTTGATAAAAAAATAATGCAAAAAAAACATGCAAAAAACAAAGTTGGAAAAATGTCTTTTCATCTCCTTAAATGAACTTTTCGCACGCTGGACAGAAAAACCCCATGTTTTTTTGTATTTCTTTTGTAAAATTCGCCGGTTAAGTCTGATGCGAGCGCTGATTTAAAACAGAGAAAAAACATAATGCCTATAATTTGTGTTGAAATATTTGTTGAAATATTGTATAGGTATGACCTAAGTAATGTCCAAATCAAAAGAATATCAGCTGCTCTATTGCTGACGGCCCAGCTACATGTATTGCTCGAACCGTGCTATATACACCCTTTTCAATAACAGCACGCCACACAGTGACTAAAGCTGAACTATTAAGTTGGGACTCCGGTTACACTCTTTTCAATAACGAAACGCCACACAGTGATCAAAGCTGAACTATTTAGCTGGGACTACTGTTTAATGCGCAAAATCGTGCAAAGAGTGTATTATCCGTCGTTTGGTTGTTTAGTAGAGGCGGTGACTTTGAGATCAAAAACAGTCATTTCAGTGCATGTTAGGCCTATATGCGGCAACGTAGCCATAGCGGAGCTAAGAAGATTAATATATATATAAATAAATATTGATGACACATATAAATGCGCATACATGCATCCTTCTTGTGCGCACGTATATGCGTCTTTCGTATGCGCACATATGCCATCAGCAGGCTATAGCTTCATCTTGCTTCATTTTAATATAAATATATGGACATAATTATCAGGTAAATTGGATTCGTGGGTCGCTGGAGATGTACTGGACATGATGTTGATGGCCAAAGATGATATTGGTAAAGGCATGACTGATGTAGAATTAGGAGATCAAGTGATGACACTGATGCTTGCAGGGCTCGATGTAAGTCATGGGGGATAGTTCAGGCTATAACTTAATGAAGCCAAAATAAGGATAAGTCTTATTTTTATTCGGGTATATTTGTGATTTAATACTAAACTTCATTGTAAACCTTCATTGTAGCATCACAACCCAACAATGCTATATAAAGGGGTGAAATATTTACCACATCTACATTTGTACCACTTTATGTGTATCCATGTTTTGCTTCCTGAAGATACACTTAGACATTAATAGATGCAGTCTTGTGCCATAGGAGAGAATTTAATTTTATTAAATGTAAACCAGTTCCGTGCATAATACTCAACAACTATTTGCATAACATTGTGTTATAATTACATATATTTATATCCACCATTGCTTTGTAGACCACAGCTGCGGCATTGGGTTGGGCATTACTGCTGCTGGCACAGCATCCCGCTATACAAGAGAGAGCACGACAAGAAATCCTGACTTTGTGTAAAGACTCTGATCAAAGTGTTACATATGATATGCTACAAAAATTACCCTTTCTGGATCGTGTTATCAAAGTACTCAGGTAAACGTCATTTTCATCCAATTAAAGTTGTGGGTCGCGGTAGCGAGACACAATTTCAAGTGGGTGAAAATTAAAACCTACGGATATCCTTATTTATTCAATATGCTTCTCACTCGTTGGTGCTCATTTTGTATAGTTTACTCCAAAGTTCTTCAACTTGTAAGGTTGTGGTAGTTGACAGAACAACTGTACTCTAGCACACAATGTTGTAAATTAAACATTGACATTTTATTCCAAGAGTATACACTATTTGCAAAATCAAATGTTACGTTTGCTGCCAATATGAGAATAGACTCGTTCATACAAAATAGACTGAATTAAGCTTGTTTCTACAGAGGATGGCGCAATTGTGACTATAATTGCGATCATGTTGGATTCTAGCAGCTTATGTTTGGAGTTAATTTGAATAATGCTGTATTGATGTGCCTCTATGCCTATTGAGGTCTATTTAGTACACTAATAAACAAGTTTTTGTGTATAATTGAAAATTGCGCTGAAAATTGTAATGAAATTGCCACCATCTTGAATACAGATGTTATCTTGGATTCGATCCTCTTGTATTAGCAGTTATTTTTTTATCCGTATTGCAACGATTTTGGTATTTTTATCATCAACTGAGGATTTTTTTTACAAATATTACCCCAATTCTGATGTAGGCCCTACCAATGTATTTAAACAACAGTTGTACATTTTCAGCTCAGTACTGTAGCTTTGTGAACGTTTTATTTGCTCGATTATAGTTTGCTACTGGTAGGCTACGATAAAAGTGGTTTAATATAGCGAGATATATGCGTCATCACAATCAACCACCAGTACCATATTGGAGTAATACTGATTTAAATTCACTGTATAAATTCTATTTTTTCAAGAATGTATCCTCCTGTTCCTGCCGTCTTTCGCCAAGCCGTGGGTTCTGATATCTTTATGGACAAATATCACATCCCTCCGGGTACCCAGATAACAATCGCGCTGTTTGCCATGATGAGGTCAGTTAAATGTATTTGTGTCGTTGTAATAATTATGTATAACGTTAGTTTGAAGAATATTTATTTAAATTATCTAAGTTAATGCTCTAGTGAGCACTCTGACTACAGTAATTCAGTTCAGGTTCCAAGAAGCACAAAACAAGTATAGAGCGCGTTCAAAATTGCCTTGCCCACATAGCAACCATGCAGATTCTAGGTCTCTGCGTAAGTCACACGCGTATTAATTATAAAATGAATCTTCTGGCATACTTAAAGCATTATAATCCAACAGAAATCACCCATATCTCAGTGATTTATTAAATTTTAAAAATCGCCAGCAAACAGTGAAGTCCGAAACTATTAAGCTGCTACATCTCGGACCACCTTAATTCCATCCACAGATCTTCCCACGACAAGCTCTTTTCTTGACAATGGACTTGATAGAGAATGTCCATCCTGTAGAGACTTCAGTTGTATTTGTTCTCACTGTACCCCTGAATGAGATGAGGCTTTTTCCACCTATTTGAGCACCCCTCTCCACGGGACTCCCAACTGTCGGCCCCTCCATTAAATTTCAAATTCTGCCCAAAATTATTAAAGTGATACATGTAGAACAAATATAGCTTTTATTGCAATAAATATGTTACCCATACATTTCTATGTCATAGCATACATATTTTGCCATAAATATAGACACATTAACGTTCTGAATTATTTTCTTAACTTTATATGAGCCCATTTATTCTCGAAATTACGTAATATTTTTTCAAAATGAAACCACATATTTTGCGTGCGTTTTCATTCATAAGTAGATAATTAGGGGGATTATATCCATACAAAATCACAAGAAAAAGAGTTTAGCCACTGTTTAAACTGTTTTTGATATATTAGCTGATGTAATCCCCCGTTTTAGGCTCTAATTATTCAATTTGTAATCAGAGGTGGCAATATTTGACTGTATAATCCAGTTGTACACACTCTATTATTGTTACCCTGATGACATCGCAAGGCTCTGACACACTGAAAGCCATGTTTTAGCGGGCTTGGCTCTACTGTGATCACCAGAGCGCGCTAGCTGACTAGGGCCAACACCGCTACCGTCTTATCGGTAGGCGGAGTCACTGTCTTTTTTACACGGGCAGCTGTGGAAAAATGGTCGTCAGTGCGGCCGAGCTCCACGCAATGTGAGTAGCTTGGCTTAGCCTGGTATATTATTGTGTAATAGGGATGTACAAATAAAATTTCGCAGATGGCAGTGCTGCCTCAACGTTGGGCCATTATCATCGACGCTGTTACAACGTTGGAACAGCATTGGCCAAGTTCTCGCATCGCTTCGCGTATACTGTCACTTGGCTTGATGTTTCCAGGCCAGACAGTGCCATCTGATTGCCGGTTAGCTTTGATGTCTAAGCTTGGGGGGTGTCGCGCGCGAGGTGCGTGTGTCTCGCTGGAGTGGGGTCCCAAATAGGTCCACACAGGCTCATATCTGGCAGGGTGTAGTGGGAAATACACCCTGCAATGACAGGATGAGAATGTCGAGCTTAACACCAAGAAAGTACAATTGCGCCTGAAACTTATTGAGAGATTTATTATAATATATGATGGCATATCATACATACAATAACATGATTCTGCTATGTATGCTATGTATTCAACATGTTAAAGCGGCATTGATGTAGGCTCTATTAGTTGACGCTGCGCCATGTCACACTGGATTTCATGTTTTCCATGCTGATTTTCAGTTCTCGTTCATTCCCACCCACTTGTATTGTCCGTATTGTGGGAATTTCCATGAACGAAAGGTAGCGTACTCGACTTCAGATCGCTAGGTCAGTGTCTGAAGGGCTAGTGTAACACGCTCCAAGTAAAATAGCGTAATTAAACATGTATCATGCTTATGTAAGCCTACATAAAGACTATTATGTGTTCACATCATACACAGAGTCATACTGTATGGTGATGTGCTTATGTTACTACCATCTTCCCCGCAAAGTTATCTTACCCGCGAGCCTGCAGGGCGATACCTTGCTCTATCGAGCCTAGCATCTAACTATTATAAATAGTGAGGTACCTTGAATGTTGCGCGCGCTACGTCACAAAACAAAACGCTATGTACAGTCTTTTAGGAAAAAGTAAAATTTTGTGTCTTCCTATAGATGTTCAATCACATTAGTTTAATCAATTTTGGTTTATGGATCTGGAGTATGGGGTTGTGAAAATAATGATATTGTTGAAAAACGTCATTTAAAGTTTTGCCGTATTCTTCTGGGAGTAAATAACAAACTTCAAAATGTATGGTGTATGGTGAATTGGGTAGAACCCCTTTACAAGCTTGTATTGATCAAAATGTATTGAATTTTTGGGCAAAAATGACAAACAATTTAGTAAAACTCTTTATCATGTCATGTATAAGCTTAACAAAACAGGTCTGATAAAATCAGATTGGATTTTGCATGTTCAAAATTGTTTAAACAATTGTAACCTGTATAATCATTGGATCACACAGTGTGTACCAAATATAAATCAGTTTCAAATATCGGCAAGGAAGGTATATACACTAAATATAAGGATTTGTGGTTATCAGATGTTTTTAATTATAGTAAGTGTTATAATTATAGGATGTTTAAAAAAAATCCGAAAATGGAAACTTATCTGTTAAAATTGCCAGTTTGGAGCGTAGTGAGAGAAAAGGTAATGTGTGTCATGTATTAGGGGATGAATTTCATTTTTTAGTTTCAGTGCAGTATTTTTAATGATGAGAGGAAGTTACTTCTGCCAAAATATTATTGGTCCAATTTAAGTACAGAAAAATACCATGTATTATTGTCAAGTTCAGATTATCAAAAACAATGTAAATTAGCTAATTTTGTTAAAATATTTATGTCGCACGTTAGATAACTTTCAAAATGTTGTTGTTTTATTTTGAAGATGTGTTAGGAAATTTTAAAGTACATTTTTTTTAAATCAGTATTAAATAATGAATATTTGTGGTATTATGTTCACCATCATATATCAGTATTATTTTATAATTTGTTTTTATTTGTATACAGCCTCACATACCCATATGAAGATACTGTTAGTTATTTACTTTTGTTATGATATGTACAACACAATGATGTATCTTTGGGGTCTTGAGAGTAATAAATAGTTCAGTTCAGTTCAGTTCAGAGACAGTACTTGACAGCTGCCTGAGAGCAAAGCTTGTTTATTTCCGTTGATATGATAGATACAGGAAATCTTAGAATATCACGCTGATGTCATTGGGTACCGAACTCCCTGATGGAGGCCACTATATGATTACTGGTCGCCACGAGGGAGTTCGGTAGACCTCACTGTCCAAAATGTGAGACTCCCAACTTGTCTATATGATATATCTATAGTACCGGAAACAGGTAACTGTTCCTGAGGGCTGAACAATAGGTCAATTGCTAGTGACTCCTAAATGAAGCTGAAACATCCAATGAGGTTTGAATCTCAGACACACTCCCAAGATTCCGACATAGACAGATCGAGTACTTGATACGGCCAGGCTCCTGCTGTAGCACTCGCGTGTTAGACTAGCTGGGCCACTATGCTTCACTGAACCATACAATTTACTCCTACTCCTGTGGACGTTAACTATGCTGCGCATATGTGCCATTGCATTGTGGCCCATAATGTTCGCTTAGCGAACCATGACCACCCAGCTACTTTAACATTGTTTCTATTTTTCTTTTGTTGAACTTCCAATTGCCGGCTTCAAATGACAAACGAATCTATTTTGGAGAAATAGACACCTCTGAATGAATGTTTTGAAGAATTGATCAATATCTACAACAACGTAATTTTTTAATGTACTAATATTTCACTTGGTTTGCAGCTTGTATATATATACTGGCCTAGTATAGTACAGCAAGGGCTAATATGTACTATCTTTGTTACAGAAGCCCAGACGTATTTCCTGAACCGGACACATTCAACCCAGATAGATTTTTGAAGAAAGGCAACGATGCTACATTTTATTCGTTAATTCCATTCATACTTGGGAATCGCATGTGTATGGGCAGCAAGTTAGCAAAGCTAGAAATTAAAACCATTGTAATGGTGCTGTTAAAGAAGTTTCACTTCGAGACAATTGCTGGAACCAAATTCACCACCAAAGTGGCGCTAATAATGCACCCATATCCTTCACTAAAACTCAAAGTATCACCCATTTGAGCAACAAAATGATTTTGAAATGAATTTATCATTTTCATTGTAGTATGCTTTGCTTTGGTACCCGTTTAATTATTATTTTTTAACTGAAAAAGTTGCCGACGCGGGCACAATAAAACAACTTTGGGACAACGCCTGGGGATTGCTGAGAAGGTCTTTGCTCATAGTCCAGGGAATTAAGCTAGATTTCTAACGTTTTCTGCCCCCCCCCCCCTACCAAGATATTCTTGATGATTGTTTTGTCTCACTCAGTCTATTAGGAGCCACATGAGAAACAGTAACAAAAATATATGTCCGAAAAATTGCAAAAATAAATAGCGTATAATGATCATTTATTTATTCAACCCTCATGAGGAAATACGTCAGCATAATAGTATGATATAATAATGTAGCACATAAAAACAATAAAAGATACAACTTAAACTTTTTTCAATAATATAAATAACGTGTGGCTACTAGAGCCTCTAATGAGTATATCTGGACTAGAAATTACACTTTTGAAAGAGTCCACACTATCGTGCAGCGGCTTCGGGTGCAAAATGGGCTAATAGTGTAGGAGAGCACAGCCCGCGTTGGGGAAAGGCCTAATTTAACTACTCCACCCACTACACCAGTGTCTCTGGGATATATCCTCCACTCAAAACATATTTTGAAAGAAAACACATACATAAATCTGGTACAGGCGAGTCAACATTGAAAATTCTTTACCATAGAGAAATTGTCATATTATTCATTGCATCGGACAATTTTTGTATATTTAGAGCTTCCAGAAGTTTCGAGTGACTGAATTTACTTTAGCCCAAGGACCGCTTCATTAGAGAGTCCTGAAAAGATTCCAGTTTTTTTTATTAACCTGTATGACAAAAACATAATTTCCATTCCAAAAAGTAAAGTAGATAAACAAACAGATTTATACAAGTACATTTTTATATCGAATGGTAGACCTTAATATGGAATCCCTACTCATTACAACACCAAGTGTTTCCAAGGCATCAACGTATGAGACATTAAGTCTACTCTGTCAAATATGTCTTGTTCCTAGTGTCCTATAGTTATTAACATGAAAGTGTGAATGATCATAGGCCTATTACTGGAACGGTGACAATAATGATAAAACACATATTTATAATTTTATTGGAACATTATTTACATCAAATTAGACATCAATCCTTCTTTGACATGATGAGTCCGTCTTGTGATTTTAGCACGACGACTTAGGTTTATCTTGCATTCAGATTTAGTCAAGGTAAAAATAACTGGACATTTCGATAAGCTTTCGCAACAACTTCACTGATATTTGGTGCTGCTTTTTGATCTTGCACTTACTAAAATTGAATAGAGATGGTGGTGCAACAACAATCATATCCATTCATAGGATGTCGATGTCATCCGCATCCGCAACAGATCACGCATGGTCATTCGTGTAGCTGTATATTAGATCATTGGTGCCAACTTCTAATTTCTTAGTGTTGAACGCATAGCATAACATGATAATAGTCATGCTGTTGTTCAATCAGACTCAATATATGGAAACATGTACACACAGTGGACAGAAGATTGTTCACCCTCGAAGTAATGCTATATGAAACATAATTAGTGTGACAATTAATATTTAGTAGGGTAGCCACGTGATCTCATAATAGCGGTTGCTCTCCTCAACAAAGACAAAAACACTGTTCTGATCTTTGCAGGACGAATTATGTCAGAACTTCCGAATATTTCTGCTTTAGTTTCTTCACATGTGATCGGTTTGACCTCTCGTGCGTCGTTTTTCATTCGACTGCAGATGTTTTCGATAGAATTTCCATCTGGAGACTGCGGAGGATATAACATTTTGCGTCTATCATTGTTTTCGAAACATGGCTCTGTGACAAGGAGCATAGTCTGATTGTGACACAAATGGGTGTTGCTGGCTCCTAAACATTTGCTCTACTGGCACTAGCAAATTTTCATCCACGAGGTAAATGTAAGAATGCTAGTTGAAATTTTCATCCAAAACCAAATTGCCAACGAAATGGATGCTGATGCATCTTCAACCCATAACAGAAACGTTTCTACGTAGCCGAAATCGCCTGTATTGCGTCTGGAATCATACTCAATCCATTTTCCTTTAACATCTTCTAAGTCCATCATCAGTATGAAAAATATACTTACATTCATCAGAGAGCACAACAAAAGACCATTTACCATTGTTCCTCCAGTGCTGAATTCTCTGACAGAATCATTTACAGGAACCCTTTTTTACAGCATATAAGCACATTTGCTTTGGAGTGCACTTTCTGCTTATCAGGCACTGTTTGTTTGTGTATCGTCACAGACTATCTAGCAATCTTATGCATAATTCACAGCGTAGAAATGATAACCCTTGGAGCACTGATGTCGAGTACAGTAGAAATTCTGTGTTTTTATAAGCACCTGTATAACCAGTTGTTAAAAGTAAAATGTGCCTTTAATCATTAAACACAGATATATGTTGGGACCTAAATTTTACAAATCACATGAGGTTTCAGTCACTTTAAGTTGTGTGTCGCGGTAGCGAGACACAATTTCCAACGTCCAAGACGTTGGCCTAACATTCAGTCAACGCTTTCTGCAACGAATATTACTACTCTTATAGAGTTTATTGGGTTGTGTTTGCGTGATGTGTATTATGTTATTATTTGTGTCCGTGGAGCCCCATGTTGTTTCAATGTTGGCCCAGTTTTGACGACAGTGGGCCAAGATTTCCCCGACATGTAGTCTTGTGATTGCTGGATTTATCATCTGAGGGTTTATTAGTTGTGAAAACATACATTTGCTTAGGACAACTAACAGTGAGAGACAATTAAGCTACCCACACACTGACTAATCCGTTTTGATTTTTCTAGTTTCCATATCTAGCCTGCAGTGTAACCTACCCTGCTGACATCGTAAGGCTCTGACACAGATACCACCATTTCTAAATGGAATTGTTCTAATACGATCACTAGATTTCGCCAGCTGAAAATGGCCTAGATTTAATAGGCACTCGAAATAGAAATCTCAATTTCATGGCATCCGAGTTTTTCAGGAGGCTGCGCATGTGTCATTTTTGCACAGTTGGCTGTGTAAATAAAATGGATGTCAATGTTGCCGGGCATGTCGCGACATCAGTCAGGCAGCTAGGCCATGCCGGGAAGGTGTAGCCTACTTAGAGACTTTGAAAAAGCTGCCTATCACAATGCAAGCGGGGGGGGGGGGGAGTCATTTACAGGAAAAGTTGCAGTTAGATTATACAAATGTGTTGTGTTTACTGGGTAGTTGCATTTAGTCAACCTTCATAGGGTGTCGCATGACATAGGAAGATCCAGAATCTCACTTGTCTGGCACCAAACCTGCCCTCAGTTTCACTAACTGACTTAGATCAGTCTTGTGATCACTCATTGGTTGGGAATTCATAATAGGTTGATATTTCAGACAAAGTTTTCACATAAGTCGGTTAAACTAGGGCTGTTGAATGTTTTCATTCATTCACCTGCGTGATAAGGGGTTTTGAACATGTCTAGGGGATTTACCCCCTTAGGCTGGATTACAATCTGTTTTCAAGTTCATAACAATCTGAGCCAAAGGAGCTACACAGATTCTATTACCAATCCGGATTATGATCGATGTCAATCGAGTCGGGCCTTATAGTAGGGCCATGGCAGCATTGTGTCGAAGTCCAGCGGAATGGGATATTCAGGAAGAAATGCTTTTTACGGACGTTGTGCTCAAAACTGTTCAAATGCCGCCCTTGGATATAGCGCTTACAGTGTTACCAGTACATATATAAGGACTCTGCATCAGCCTTGAAAATGAGTCATTTGAAAGGAGTATCTTTCATCTAGGATAGGCCTACACAAGGTCATACTTAGCCCCATTTTGACTGTGTTTGCGGTGACCGATGAATTCTTAGCTGGGGCTTACTAGGGCATCCGGTCGTTTTTTCATTTGAAAATCATCATAACTACTGTTACTGTCTTATATATATATATAGTTGGCTCTGTCCGTTTCATTTTAAATTGACACAATCAGGCTAAAATCATCAAAATATCGTATTTTTAATTTTTGTGCTGCACATTCACCAGTTAAGCGAGATATATATATAAAGACAGGCCCGTAGCCAGGATCGGAAATCAGACGGGGCGAGGCACGGTGGCCGAGCCAAAATTTCTGAAAACCTCAAATTTCTGAGAATTTTCAGTGAAAAAATATGATAAAACAGACGAGGCAACTGTTCGTCTGCCTCATGCTGGCTACGGGCCTGGGAGACGAAATTCCGGTATTTCTTATTTCGGACATGCATGTCTGAAATAAGAAATACCGTAATTTTCGTCTTTATATATCGGAAAATTCGTCTTTATATCTCACTTAACTGGTAAATGCGCATCACAAAGAAAGTAAAAAACTTTTTCAGTTCTAGTCTATATTTACATCATATAATCATATTAGGAAGCCAAAATAAAATTCCCGATTTTTTTATGATTTTAGCCTGATTGTGTCGCTTTAATGCCTATGTTATGGGTCTACGGCCATTATTTTACTCTTTCAGTGCTGAGATCGACTTCCATTATCCATTATTTACTCTTTCAGTGCGGGATCGACTTCAGACATCATGCAGATTCTGACGTCTAAAGTCAATCCCCGCACTGTAGGTCTAAGGGTTAAGGATAAAAAACACCGACGCGAGAGCAGAAATGATCAAATACAATAATTCATCTATCATTTCCAAAACACACCTACGCAAAGGCGAAAATTCGTCGTCGCGTCGACTCGGTAGGTTTTGGAAAAAGATCGAATAGCGTATATTTTATTATATTTTGTTCGTCAACCAGCTGGTTGTTTTCTAGTGTCACCTAGCATTATTGTCGGAAGGTGCAGGCTGTATGTTTCCGGGTCTAGCTGTTATTTTACATTTGAAATTATGCCAAAAAGGTATAGGCCTACATTATTATTAATTTGTTTATTTTCATAGGTAAAAAAGTTATTATATTGCAAGTGAAAGAGTCATTATTTTAGGAAGCAGGAACCTTGTTATAAAATAGACGTAATCTTGCGCATTTAATGCTCCTTTTACAAATCCTTTTTTAGAAGCTCTGACAGTAACATTTAAAACGCTACATGTATACGTTATCAGCACGCTGAGGGTTAAAAGTTATGTTATACGCTGATATACTGCTTATGGTGATTGCTTTTTAGCGTCAGTCATTCAATTTAATCTTTGTCTTGAACCAACCAGGGCTACTTTAGTTTTAATAATACTCGATTTCATTTTGTTTTCTTCACACCAGTTATCAGCAGATGTTGCCATAGCTTGACTTTTGTGTGTAATAGTTTGACTGCATTTACTACTGTGATGTGCTGTAGTATCACCGGCAAACAGATATATTAAATTTTCCAATTCTGGGTACTACAACATGTCATTTATCAAAATAATAAAGGAAAATAGCCTTAAAACAGAACATTGTGGAACACCACTTATATTTTCTAAAGGATTTGATATTTGCCCATTTATGTCAACTGTCGGAGTACGTTTTGATAAAAAAAGATGTAAACCAGTCGAAAATCAAAAGCCTTACATAAATCTATCATTAAAACATGAGTCATTTCACCTTCGTTCATAGCTTTGAACCATTCTTCTGTCATCAGAATCAGTGTTTACAGTGTTTACAGCAAAAACCTGAATGTTTTGGATTTAAAATATTTTGTTCATTTAGAGATGAATAGAATGTAGAAGAAACGTGTTTCTCAAGTATTTTGGACACAGGGGGAAGGTCGATATTGGTCTGTAGTTATTTACATCGTCAATAGACCTTTTTTTATGCAAGACAATGACTCGGCTGTTTTCCAAGTACATACTGGGAAAACGATTTTCTCTTATGCTTAAATTACAAAGTTTAACTATACTATCTGTAATATATGTACGCCCCTAATATATAATATTACAGCCTAATCAAGGGAGTAGGGATTTACATTGGCTTTGCGCTTGTCTCAATTCATTGTGTCATTATTATCGCTTTAATTTAGGAATAAAAAATATAATTATTGTTTAAACCCAGTGCTGAAAGCTACAGCTAGGTGTACGTCCATTCTGACCAGTCTACTGTCTACCTATCGTTTGTTTGACCTGATAAACAAATCTTAAAGGTGATTTGATATATTGTGATTGTAATAATTATAAAACATAGAGACTTCGCATCCATGTTGTTCTAATGTTGGGCCACAGTATGTGACAATGGCACAACATTCAGCCAACATGGAGAGGCGTTTTCGAGGCGCGTGTCGTGCGTATAGGCCAGGCCTATCAATAATATTTCAGCCGATCTGGTAAGTGGCGGGAATCGATGCTACCTGTCGTGCCATCGCTATAGCACTTGGTCCATAAATAGCACCAACAAAAACATCAAATGATCCCAATAACATCGACAATGACACGTTTACCAAGCATTGTCACAATGCTCCATGCAGCCCGCTAAGCCCGGCGCTGATTTTTGCAGAGCAAGTCATCCAGTAATTATATTTTTCTTCTTGTCGCCGTTGTTTACGCTCAATATTTAGAAAGTGTTATTTATATGCCAAATATTATGTACCAGTAATTAATCTGCTATCATGCTATAGTACGCGTAGATGCTCTTTCGGCCACTAGTGTGTAAGAAGTGATGACAGTTGGGATTGCGATTTTTCCACAAACGGATTTATAATTTCGAAATGATTTGTTTTTAATGCTATTATATAACGCATCACCACTCCCCAACATTTGTATAACATTAAACAATGTTGGACCAACGTCGAAGACGTTGGGCCGACATTGTATAAATGTTATACAGATGATTTGTCTTTTTTGCTATGTAATGCATCACAACTACCTAGCAAACACAAAACATTTGTATAGCATTAGGACAACGACATTAAGACAACGTTGGGCCGACGTTGTATAAATGTTATACACATGTTTTGTGTTTTCTGGGAAATCTTTACGGTAGGTATCTATTAGTAGGTATATTGATCATATATATGACAATAATGATCATACTAATGACAATAAACTACCATAGCGACTAAATCCTTTGTGGTCTGAGCTCAGAGGCGCGACAAACATAATCTCAATCAGACTTATAGTAATAAAGCCGTGTGTCGTCTAGGAGCAACCGGACCACCGAGAGACTTATTTGGAAATGTCTAACTGATTTAATACTTAGTATTATGTATTATTTAGTTATTTAGTACATACATTTACAACATTTTTATTTTATCATATTTTGCATTGTATAATATAATGTAGGCCTACTGTTGATTTTAATGATGCGTAATCTACACAGACTTCCCGTCGTCAATAAATAAATATCTATCCATCATCATCATATATCATGTCTACAGTACGTGTTAAGTCAATTTGCCGTAAACGTCAATAGTCTTATTAGTGTGTATATGGTATAATGATTGATATCACATCCAGACGTTCGCACGATGATGTACCAGCACTGGTCCAACATGTTACTTTATATTGTTACCATGGTATTATTAACCCTTCACTCGCTAAGCACGACTATAGTCGTTTTTATCCGTTTTATCACTCGACGATATCACGAAATATGTGCCGGTTAGACATTAAGATTTGCAAATGTTTAGTCACAAATTAAACAAATATGAGTAATTTTCATCCACTTCAAGTTGTGGCTCGCGGTAGCGAGACACAACTTTAAGAGGGTGAACCTTTATTTTTTTAAATGTAGCGCTTTATGGTTAAGGTGACAGATACGACATTGGACTACCTCAGGGGGGCAACCATTTAATTACCAGGGGGGGGGGGACTAATTTTTGAAATAATTATTTTCAGACTGGATTTTCGTGAAAAAATAATTGTCTAAAGGACGTGTTGTAAATAAATATTTAACTTTAA
The DNA here is from genome assembly GCA_964017125.1 of Flabesymbios commensalis. Lineage (NCBI taxonomy): Eukaryota > Metazoa > Annelida > Polychaeta > Terebellida > Flabelligeridae > Flabesymbios > Flabesymbios commensalis. The sequence goes on from OZ024907.1 coordinate 84,879,751, forward strand.
AATAAATTTAAAATAAATAATTACAAAAGCTTTTCTAGCTTCGCTTCGCCCGATCATTTGTAAAGCCTCGCTTCGATCGTCTTTTTATCCCCCAGATCAATACTATGCCTTGTTTTGGACCCAATTTTGTAGACAAAAATAAAATGTTTTAATAAAGTGAAATAAATATTTATTTCCACACACAAACTGAAATAAATATTTTAGTTGAGGTAGAGTGTGAAAAAAATAAAATTTCTGCAGATAGGAAGAGAAAAAAACATTTTGTCCAATTAAAAAACTCTAGCACATACCCCCCATTGAATTCTAGAATTGGTGTTGGACTTCGTGCATTGGGAAATGATTATGATGTCACGTTTTATCGCTTATATTCATCAAGAGTTTGTTTATCTGGATGAGCTTTGAAAAAATCAAATTAACGATTTCCTGTTGATCACGTTGGTGAAGCATTTACGGGAAGAAAAAAACTGCGGCTCTTTCATTTCGTCTCCAAAGGATTAGAAAATCGAATCTTTCAATCCTCACGGGACGATTTGCCGCCAGCGACGAGCGTGACGCACGACACACCACAACGTCTGTTATACCCGCTGAAAAACATACTAGGGTTTCTTTGTAAATACGTGACGTCTAGCTGAAGAGGGTTGGTGTATTTTCGGTATCTTCAATCAAACTTTTTATTTCTTGTCTTTATAGGGGCGGCTGTGATATGACACGCACAAAAATAACCCTGCATATGGTCAGTGCATATAGTGCATTCTGTTATGTCATGTTTATGAGGTTGGTGAAAACTTCACATAGCTTTTTGACAATCCATTTTACTAGAAGTCAGAAATTTTTCAGACAGAAAAAAGATGATATGTGATACCACTTTTCCACTAGAAACTCATTTTTGACACCACGTTCTTGTTAGTTTTGAGTTATCTTTCATGCATAAATCAAATATTGCTACCACCGCTACCTTGAAACATAACTTCTTCAGCTTTTGCCTGAAAAAAAACAGATAATACCACATTTCAAAGTGAAATTCGCACGAGAAACGAATTTCCGATATTATTCTATAATTTTGACGTCTCGTTCATGCATAAATCAAAGATGGCCGCCCTATTGAAAATCATTTTTTTAGGACATTTATTTCTTAGAATTTTCTTCTTTCTCACCTTCCTAATATTATTTTTATAATTACTAACACCAGTGGCATACCTCATTCATAAACTTATCTTGTCAAATATATTTTTTTTATCACTCTATAAATATTATGATTTCACAAATGGCAGATTAATTGTTCTTCTCTTTTCAAGCGGTCAGTTACAGCTTTATACATTTGATGGGTAAAACAGCGGTATTACGCCAGCTCTACGTCCAAGAAGCACCTCCTCTAACACCAAGCAAACAAGAGCTAAAAGTTTACCCTTTGAGAAAATCATGTCAGTCTAATCAATAAAGCTGGGACTTGCAATACACCCCAATATATACAGACTATCTTTACTAATATTAACGAACACTCAAATTATTCACTCAGATCTTCATCAAGTAGAAATTATTCGTTCCTAGAACACATTATAAATCATTTTCCTATAGGCGTAATTATTTGGAATGCATTGCCAAAAAATAAAAAAAATCAGAATTATTTGCTAAATTCACACAATTGTATATTAAAAAAATATCTATCTGGAATATCTACCTGCTTGGCTGGAATATCTGTACCAGACGCGTGGCGTTGCATCAACGTTGTATCGACGTTATTGACGTAGATTCAGCGTTGATGGAACATCGTTTGGGAGTCTTATTAGATTACCACTGGGTTGACGCAGAACCCCATGGACCGGTGCTGAATCAACCCATACAACGCTGAAATATTTTTGTATAAACCCAGGAGACGAATAGTTTTTTTTTCAATTTGAAATCATCAAATGTCTTAGTTAGCTCTTTACGCTTCATTTGAATACCTATGTCATGGGTCTACGTCCATTATAAATATTTTCCCTCTTACATCGACTTTAGACGTTAGGATCTGACGTCTACAGACGTCAGATTCTGACGTTTAAAGTCGATCCCCGCGCTGAAAGGGTTAAATATGACTAGTCCTGCACTGACGCATCTAAGCGGACACACAAAGCGCCACCGCGGCCGTCCAAATATCGGATGACAGCGACATTAGCAGCTGAAACAGAAGCAGCAGTAGTAACAACAGGAAATGCCAAGGGAAACAACAGCATGAGAAGAAACGGGGATGCTTGCCAGACAGCAGCAGCAGCAGCAGCAGCAGCAGCAGCAGCAGCAGCAGCAGCAGCAGCAGAAGAAGAAGAAGCAACAGCAGCAGAAGAAGAAGCAGCAGCAAAGAAGCAACAGAAACAGCAACAGCAGAAGCAGCAGCAGCAGCAGCAGCAGCAGCAGCAAAAGAAGCGATAGAAACAGCAACAGGAGCAGCAGCAGCAATGGTCACCAGACATGCCAAAAGCAACAGCTGCAACAAGAGCCGCACCAGGGCTGAGCCCAGCGGGTTGTCTGAGAACCCTAACTACACAGGTGCGTTTGTGGTGGGGGAAGGCGACGTTTCCCCCAACAGCCGCTGGCGTCAAAGCTATACCTGCGATGCACCTTGGCGCACCCATCATTACTACTGGAACACTTCAGAACCGTCTTGATCAAACACAGTGATAGATGACAAAAGACTGAGCAGCACAAGTGAGCCGCCAGTTTTCATCAGGTTTTGATTTTTCGCGGCAGACAACGCCAAAGCAATGTCTGTGGCAAGAGAGGGAAAAGAAGTCAGTCTGTTCAGAGTGACCAGCCACCCCTGTGAGGTGTCGGCGGAACATGGGCGTGGTCGAACCCACGATCAGGGGACTAAAGAGCAGACTCGGCACTTCAGGAAGATAAAAGGCGCTGGTAAAGAGGCCCTGTGCGCCCCCGATCCTGGAAACGACAAGAATCAACTCCTACAAACTTTCAACAGCTTCATCACCGCCTCGCCTTGTGTCTCTCTGGCAGACATCATAGCCGTGAAAAAACCCGTCAGAAAGACACCTGTTGATGAGGAGTCCATGGAGCAATCCGACCTGGTGATTGATATCGCGGAGGGCTCCAGGCAGCAAACAGATGTCCACGCACAGTGTACAGTCAAATACAGCAGGGACTCGGATAGCTGTGTTATTACCAACATCACCAGCGATTCCAAGTCCGAGACGGAGGAACGGGTCCCGCCAGAAACCGCCATGTGTGCCTTTGGTGACTACACCACCGCCTCGTTCGTCCATCTAAACCCGTCCGAGCAGAACCCAGAACAAGTGCCTGCCGAGTTCGAGCTGGCCGCCGTCTGCAGTGGCCAGTCCGAGGACAATGTGGCCGAAATGCTGGTCACCATGAACAAGATGAAGGAGGCGGCGGCCGCCCAGGACTCCAAGTGTGATGAGGTGGTCAACCCTGTACAGTACACCACAGGATGTGAGCCTCAAAGAGGAAAAACGCCTGATATAAAGCGACTCCAGAGCGTTCTGGTCAGTAGAAATATTCCAACAAACACAATTTATAGTTTATTTTATTTTATTTTACTTAGTTTTAACCCTTATGCTGCTGAATTATTGTATATTTCTATTTCTCATTAATTTGAAGCTGGAATTGCTAACGCAATTGCCAGCTTCAAATGACAAAAAATATGTCTATATATATGAAAAATTGTCATCTGCAAAATTTACTTTTTTTGATTAACTGAGCATCTCTCACAAACTATTGTATGGATATCAGTGCCATTTTATTTGGTCTGAGTTGAAATCGTATATAATTATACGGTTCCCACAGTATAGGGGTGTTTAATCCTTACAGCGCGGGGATTGACTTTAGACGTCAGAATCTGACGTCTGTAGACGTCAGATTCTGACGTCTAAGGTCGATCCCCGCACTGTAGGGGTAAACAGATGTATAATGGCCGTAGACCCATAACATATGAATTAAAACGAATCAGAAAAAGCTAACTAAGACAATTATTATTAGTGCCAATAGAAAAACCCTTCAGTCCCCATGGTGTAAACACAAATAATTCAGCGTTGTAAGGGCTAATTCAATATAATGTATTCGGTTATCGCAGCTAAAGGGTGGTTAATCCAATTTACCAACATATTGTGTATATTGTGTCTGCTTTGACTACGACAGGGCTGAGTGCTTTATCAGAGCTGAGTGCTTATCATGTAGCTAAGTCTATAGAGATGCTTACAGCTCCGAATATCAAAGCTGTGGCGTCTTCGTAAAAATAGCCTTCATCTTCTGGGTTTGCAATGATCAATATTAGACTGAAGATCAATATGAAAGCCTTACCTGTGCAAATAGCATTGATTTTATATGTCTTATCTTTCGATGATCGATAGTTTTGATGGTTGAAGGCAGCGAAATGTGAAAATCCTTGTCATCATAGTAGCATTGTCATAAGTAGCTGGTATTGTCACTGGTCACAGACACAGCTGACCAGCTCCGTATGGAAAAACACTAGATGCACCTGTTTGATGTGTTTGTCCCAGCATCGGACTGATTACCCAGTAAACACAAAACACTTGTATAACATTTATACAAAGTTGGACCAGCGTCGAAGACGCTGGGCCGACGTTGTATAAATGTTATACAAATGTTGTGTAGTAATCTACAATCAACTTGTGACGTTAAAAACCCCTGCGCGCCACTTGTAATAAATTAAGTGTCATGTTAAGAAAATAAAAAAACATTTAATAGTTCGAATAAAACAGTTATAATCAGTAAAGACGGCCGCCATTTTGTTTGAATTTATATAATCTTTAAACAACATCCAGCTCCCTATCTGGAAACGCAGTGCCAGGCAGGCATCCCGTCTACAATATCACCAGGGTCATTGTCATTGGGCAATGTCACCAGTGTCGCTATCATTGGGCAATGTCACCAGGGTCACTATCATTGGGCAATGTCACCAGTGTCACTAACATTGAGCAATGTCACCAGTGTCACTATCATTTGGCAATGTCACCAGTGTCACTATCATTGGGCAATGTCACCAGTGTCACTATCATTGGGCAATGTCACCAGTGTCACTATCATTGGGCAATGTTACCAGTGTCAGTATCATTGGGCAATGTCACCAGTGTCACTATCATTGGACAATGCCACCAGTGTCACTATCATTGGGCAATGTCACCAGTGTCACTATCATTGGGCAATGTCACCAGTGTCACTATCATTGGACAATGCCACCAGTGTCACTATCATTGGGAAATGCCACCAGTGTCACTATCATTGGGCAATGTCACCAGTGTCACTATCATTGGGCAATGTCACCAGTGTCACTATCATTGGGCAATGTCACCAGTGTCACTAACATTGAGCAATGTCACCAGTGTCACTATCATTTGGCAATGTCACCAGTGTCACTATCATTGGGCAATGTCACCAGTGTCAATATCATTGGGCAATGTCACCAGTGTCACTATCATTGGGCAATGTCACCAGTGTCACTATCATTGGGCAATGTCACCAGTGTCACTATCATTGGACAATGCCACCAGTGTCACTATCATTGGGCAATGTCACCAGTGTCACTATCATTGGGCAATGTCACCAGTGTCACTATCATTGAGCAATGTCATCAGTGTCACTATCATTGGCCAATGTCACCAGTGTCACTATCATTGAGCAATGTCACCAGTGTCACTATCATTGGGCAATGTCACCAGTGTCACTACCATTGGCCAATGTCACCAGTGTCACTATCATTGGACAATGTCATCAGTGTCACTAATATTGAGCAATGTCACCAGTATCACTATCATTGGGCAATGTCACCAGTGTCACTATCATTGAGCAATGTCACCAGTGTAACTATCATTGGGCAATGTCACCAGTGTCACTATCATTGGCCGATGTCACCAGTGTCATTGGCATTGGCCAATGTCACAAGTGGGCGATATTACCAGTGTGTAGGCCTACCATCTGAAACAATGTATGTTCAGGCAAAACCAGGCTTATTTTAAAGTGTTTGGGTTGTGTTACTTGGGTGTTATACCATGTTTACGTCACACCACGTAGGCTACTGAAAATCCCAGTATAAACCCTTTGATGAGGTTTGTATCCATTCCCTGTGGGACGCCAGCACGTCATTCATTGACAGCTGGGCTGTAGCTTTGATCAGTATTCCCCTTTGATTAATATCACCTTATTATATTATGGTCAATATCACATTTTAGTCAATACCGCGCATCAACCGGGGCCATAGCATGCCTATTGTCGCGGATAAATCTCATAAATATTGATCATTTTATTATAAATATACTTAACCCTTAGAGCGCGGGGATCGACATTAGACGTCAAAATCTGACGTCTGTAGACGTCAGATTCTGACGTCTAAAGTCGATCCCCGCACTGTAAAAATGAAAAATATTTATAATGACCGTAGACCCATAACATAGGTATTCAAATGAATCGGAAAGACCCGACTAAGACATTTATGATGATTTCAATTTGAAAAAAACCTTTGTTCTCCATGGTTTATAGAAAAATAATTCAGCGTTTTAAGGGTTAAGGGGACCAGCAATGCTTGTTTATCCAGACACAGAAGACATTTTAAAACCTTAAACCGCTAAACACGACTACAGTCCTTTTTAATTTGTTTTATTAGCTGGTCAAATTCACTGTGATTGGAACATAAATGTCTGTTTAAACTTCAACATTTGCAAATAGTTTGCTCTCAAATTAAACAAATGTGAGTAATTTGCACCCATTTGAAGTCATGGGTCGCGGTAGCGAGACACAACTTCAAGTGGGGGAAAATTTAAATTATTTAATTTAGTGCTTTAAGGTTTAAAATAACATGTATAATAGATTATATTCTGAATCTAAAAACTCTGATCTCTGATACATGTATAAACCGCCGCGAAAAATTAAAAAAAACTGCAATTGCGTACTTCCAATAAACAGTTAGACCTACTGCCTTTTGGCTTTTTTACTGCCTTTTGGCTTTGTTACTGCCTTTTGGCTTTGTAGAGCAGTATACTGCTAATTACATCGAAGCCCATGCGTTGATAAAACTAATCAACACATGGGAGTTACGCCAGATGGTAACCATAGTAACAGAAACAATTTCCTGGCACGAATGTGAACTTGTCAATCCTGTGTTAAAAAGCAACGGTTTTGTAAATCATGTTTATTGAATTCCCAACACAAGTGTGTTTATACAGTTAATTTAAATAAAGAAATATTATTTCTTCGTTGAAAATCGTCCGCAGGGAGATTCTGTCACTTTGGTGTTAAAGGTCATATCTGCCACGCAGAGTGACAGATACCACCCTTTAATACAAGGTTACAAAATGTTTTTTCACGAAGATGAACAGTCAAATACTGGAGTAAAATCAGTAGATTCGTCTAGATCAACGAAAAACTATTTGCTCTGTTTACAGTTTGCGCTACTGCGATCCACAACTTTATGTGAGTAAAAATCGCCCAATTTTTGTTTAAATACAGACGAAATATTTGCAAATCTTGAAGTTCAAACACTCATTTCATTCCCAATAACTGCAGTTGACACAGCTAATAAAACGGATTGCAAACGACTTTAGCGGTGGAAGACCAGCAAACACGAGACGTTGACCCGATGTTGGTTTAATGATGGTCCGTCTAGTGTTTGCTGGGAGGGTTCAAATAATTTAGACATGCCGCTTTCGACGTAATAAAACACACCACTACATTATTTTCTTTGTGTGACCACTACATTGTAGCCGCGAATGGAGAGTTATTGTTGATGAAGTACAGATCAATCATCATGGTGGGCCTATGGTGCTATAATCAGTGAGGTGTGACCGAGCTGTTGATTATGAGGGATCCTCATTATGGTCGAATGTGTTTTAATTCAGTTAAAACCCTCGGACCTCTACATTATTAGCTTTGAAAAAGGCCTCGGCCTTCGGCCTCGACCCTTTTCCACAGCTAAGAATGTAGAGCTCTTCGGGCTTTATCCTATACAAAACGCCACTGGCAGTGTGGCACCACACCCACAGCCCACAGCTGTTTGTTTTAATTAATAAGCTAATATCACTGCTTATAAGCAGCTGAAGAGGCACCCAGCAAACACGAGACATCGACTGATGTTGGTCCAATGTTGGCCACCGTCTACGACGCTGGCCCAACATTGGTCCAACATTGGCCGATGTCACGTGTTTGCTGGCTGGGTGTATTATGACGTATATATGCTTTGTGTCACATTCCCTGTCGCTAATTGGTTGTTTCCCAGCTGTTTATCTCAGATCGAGGTGTCCAGCCTAATCACCAGCGATCCACTGACATCCCCCAGTGGATCTACACGGACTTATCAATCATTAATTGTACAATCACGTATATAGGTGGCTGGTTAGGAAACATCAATAATTTTCATGGTTTGACTATACAAGATATGCCAGATGATCATTCATTCATTCATTCATTCATTCATTCATTCATTCATTCATTCATTCATTCATTCATTCATTCATTCATTCATTCATTCATTCATTCATTCATTCATTCATTCATTCATTCATTCATTCATTCATTCATTCATTCATTCATTCATTCATTCATTCATTCATTCATTCATTCATTCATTCATTCATTCATTCATTCATTCATTCATTCATTCATTTATTCATTCATTCATTTATCTGTTCATTCATTCATTCATTCATTCGTTCATTCAATCATTCGTTCATTCATTCATTCACGACATTGAAAGAAAACCAATTCATTTGATTTAAATATCAATATCAATATCGCAAGCTAAGTGAAGCTGTTTATAATCTATGTGTTGAAATTAATTGTGAACCTGACTTGCAGGACTGCCGCTTTTTGTGAAATTATTTAGGCTATTACCAGCCCACAGGCTAATTTACCCAGGAAGATAAAGTGATAACAAAAACAACATCTTCTACGGGATTCGAAAACGAATTCGATCGTATTGACGATAAGCACACGCACTTATCTCTCATCACGGTGATCTCGCTTAGTATAATGTAGATCTGGTAATATTCGCAAGGTTTTAATTTTCGCGAATTTCGCGGGGAGGACAATTTCGCGAATTCAAGAATCTCGCGAAAATTATTTTTATAATAGCGGAACTAAAGAAAACGATAATTCGCGAATACTAAACTTCGTGAAAAGTACAAAAATCAGAAATTCGCGAAAATTACCAGATCTACAGTATTAGATCTCCACGATGACAGAGACATTTTAACCCTTTCAGTGCGGGGATCGTCTTTATACGTCAGAATCTGACGTCTGAAGACGTCAGACGTCAGACGTCAGAATCTGACGTCTGAAGACGTCGGATTCTGACGTATAAAGACGGTCCCCGCACTGAAATAATTACAATATTTTTAATGTTCGTAAACCCATAACATAGGTATTGAAATGAATCGGAAAGCGCTAACTGAGACATTTATGATGATTTCAAATTGACAAAACCCTTTATTCCCTATGGTTTGCATAAACATATTTCAGCGCTTAAAGGGTTGACGACACACAGCTGCCTGTTCTAAACATAGTAATAATCCCCTCCTAATTGGCACTATGCTGACACTCACGGCTCATTGTTAGCGTACTTTTCGTTGGGCTATGGTTGGGCTACCGATGGCCCAACCATAGCCCCGCGTACGCCAGGAAAGGTGACATCTCGCCGGTGAATTGGAATAAATATGTATGCATTGAGTATTCAGAGGGAAATAATTGTCACCGATATAAAGTTAGTAAATATTTTTTTTGCTTTTTTTTCTATCGTATCTGAACCTAGAAACAACAACAAAAAACAATAATTATCTTTTTCATCATCATAGTGAGGAACGATTTAACCCTTTCCGTGCGGGGACTGACTTTATACGTCATAATCTGACGTCTACGGACGTCTGATTCTGATGTCTAAAGACGATCCCCGCGCTGAAAGGGTTAAACATTCATAATGGATGTAGACCCACAACATAGTATCCAAATGAAGCGGAAAGAGCTAACTAACTAAGACACTCACGATGATTTCAAATTGAAAAACCTCTTTGCTCTCCATGGTTTATACAGTACATTTCAGTGTTGTAAGGCTTAAACTGTAACCCTTTTAAGCGCAAACACTACTATCATCGTTTTAAATTATTGTTATTATCACAGCAAATAATGGTTTGTGTTTGTGAAATTAGTTATTCATCAGCAAAAGAATCGGGAATGTTCTGGTCTCAAATACCAGTGATTTTCGCCCACTTTAAGTTGTGGGTCGCGGCAGCAAAACACAAATTTAAATGGGTACAAAATATTAACCCAGCGCACAAACTGTTAACGTCCACACTTTCGCGATCCCTCTACTCTATCAACATATCCCTATGTTATGACATCGCAGTCGACACCGCCCCCACGATACGACAATCAATTGCAATCTGTGAGTTATCGATCAGTGATGATGAGACAGTGCTTTGTGCGGATATACTTGATGAGGTGAAGCCATCCTATGAGGATTACGTGGTCAATCAAGACCATTCCAAGAATGGTTGGCTCAGTTTAGCCTATATGTGCACAAAGGTGGACTAAAACCCCATTGATTTCATTTTCCAGGAATGATAGAGAAGAGAAAGGTCACTAATCCGTACAACACTGAAATATGTGTTTATAAACCACGGAGACCAAAGGTATTTTTTCAATTTGAAATTATCATAAAAGGTCTTAAAGCGACTCTAGCAGCATGATCAGTTTATGGATATTTAGAACACTTAAGAACATATCAAGGAGCTAGCATAAAATTATGAGTTTTTTTTTATATTTTACATTTTTTTATGAGTCGGCCCAACGTCTTCGACGTTGGTCCAACATTGTATAAATGTTATACAAATGTTTTGTGTTTGCTGGTTTAAAGGGACTGGCCTAGGCTAAAATCGTCAAATAATCGGTGATTTTATTTTGGCTTCTTAATATAACCATATTTTTTGATTTTTTGATGATTTTAGCCTGGGACAGCCCCTTTAATGGTTAATAGAGTAACAGTTTGGGGAGTTATTATGCATAAGTGTATGTTATACAAAATATCTTCTGCACAAAGGTAAATAACAATAACTACTTACTCAACCCTAACAACCCTAAGCCATGGAGACTGAAAGTTTTTTCTTTAATTTGAAATCATCATAACGGTCTTAGTCAGCTCTTTCAGCTTCATTTGAATACTAATGTTATGGTTCAACGGCCATTATGAATGTTTGATTCTTTCAGTGTGGGAATCGACTTTACACTTCAGAATCTGACGTCTCCAGACGTCAGATTCGGATGTTTAAAGTCGGTCCCCGCACTGAAAGGGTTTAAAAGTAAGCAGTTAGTGATGTTTACTTACATCCTTCACGAGATGGCTTTAAAGAGTCCTGTAAAAATAGCAGATGTGTGACCTTTTAATCCCGACACATCAGAGATACACATTTCAATTCAATAGCGTGAGTTGAACTGACTACCGAATATATGAAAACTTCAACTAAGTAGTATTTAACAATACACATATTGTATTTTAATCAGTATATGCTCCAACTTATGGTAACTTTTTAATATATTGAGCTGTTTAATAATGGCTCTGTCGCTACAATAAATTATTGACAATGAAGTCTTATTGAGTGAATCATCGTTAAACAGACAATACTATCTGGAGTTCAGATGCAACCCTCGTTCAATCTTGTACCAACGTTAGCTAGCTATTAACCGTTCTGTCCTGAAATACCCCTAGATGAACACAGTACCGTTGCTTCAATGTTTGATCAGCGCAAACATTGACTTGTCTGGCCTTAACCCTTTCAACGCTGAAAGATTTTTTTGTATAAACCATGGAGTCCATGAATTTGAAGTCATCATAAATATCTTAGTCAGCTCTTTCCGCTTCATTTGAATACTTATTTTATGAGTCTACGACCATTATAAATAGTTAGTTCTTTCACTGCGAGGATCGACATTAAACGTGAGAATCTGACGTCTGTAGATGTCAGATTCTGACGTCTAAAGTCGGTCCCCGCACTGAGAGGGTTTAGTATTGATTGAAGCTTACGCGAGCGGGGTCAATCTTGGGCTGACCACTCGGGGACCTGAGGCGACTGACCGCCTTCACCTTGGCTCGCTGTACTGGCTGTCCGGTCAGCCCTGGTCAAGCCGGAACAGGTGGAGGCAGAAGTCCAGGGACCCTGAGGTCATGAGACGGAAGCCGTCATTGTCAGGCCACTGACTGAGACTACAGGAATTCTCATACGGCGTCTTCTGTGAAAATCTATTATTCACCATTTTAGTGCGCGGACCGATTTCATACTTCAGAATCTGACGTGCATACTTCAAATTCTGACGTCTAATGACGGTCCCCGCACTCAAAGAATTTAACAATGTACAATGACCATAGGTATTCAAATAAAGCGGAAACACATTTGTGATTATTTCAGATTTAAAAAAACACTTTGATCCCCATGGTTTATACAAAAATTTGTTAACTTTGTAAGGGTTAGGAGCACTAAAATCAATTCGGTGACGGCCTAATTCAATCTTGCTATCGTTTATGGAGTGAAATATCTGTGCTCATCAGTTCATCATCATTTGATTGCAATGATACCGATATATTTCCGCCAGTAAATGATGCTAAAATTTAGCAATAGAAATTATTACCCACTTGAAATTAATTTAACATTCAAATTGAAAGCACATTTTTGTCAATTTTGCTTAATGCACACACGTGCACGGTGGCAATATAGGCGCGTGTATACAATTGAAACTCACGTTAATGGTATTATACCCTTTTCAGTTTGCTTATACATACATACAAAGATGCACGCACATAGGCCTGTATTATGTTTTATGTGATACAATGCTCAGCACATTATATATGTATATTGCGTATCCAGATGAAGGTGTTCTACTAGTCCACATTTTTGTGGAGTCGTTCATTGACAGTAGTAGCTAAAGTGTTCTATGTGCAGTGGTGGATGTAGAAGGGGTGGGTGTTCTGACCCCCTTTTTTCAAAATAGCCAGAATATCGGTATTTGACATTCAAAATTTACCAGGGTGGTGCCTCAACTAATTTTTGAGTATTGTATTGGTATTGTCGTCTTGTTAATTGACCCTAGCTATAAGATGGTTGACCGTATCTATGTGACACCGTGAGGACAACTAATTATTTTCGGATAATTGTGGTTGGATGTTCATAACGCATCGGGATACGCCGTCTTTTATAAAGACTCCTTTGTATTAATCTTTTTACTAGTTTATCATACTGTGTTTATTGTGACATTCTAAGGTTAAAATGTGAGTTTTAGCCGATGAGTTACTATTACTTTTTAATACCTAAAAATCTGTCTTGTTATATTATTTTGATAACTGATATTGTTTATGATTTATATTTGTGATAATATTATAATCTTTAATCAACTGACTTATGTCATGCGAGCGAAATGTGTTTCTATTATAATTTCTGGATTAAGTCTTTTTACTCTTCTAAATTCTGAGTGTTATATTAGAGGTAAGTAAACTTTCTGTCTGTGTAAAGACGTAATATTTAGTGTCATATTTATTTAATGGTTTGGATTTTACTAGTAAAAAAACACACGATTTATATGGATGGTTCTAGTATCACTGGATTCTCCTCAAATACCGGATGCGTTTTGGAGAGAAGGACAGGGATTGGCTCCTGACGGTTAGCGGCCGAACGCGAACCGCTCAGTCTAAAAGAGGTCTGTGTGTTTGGCGCGAGATGGATAGATAGATAGATAGATAGTCAGTACCAGAGTTGAAGAGATAGGTAGATGAATATGGAGTTAGTATGAATATAGTTGGTACGAGTCATAATCCTAGAGAGAGTACCAGATATATATAGAGAGATTCAGATGATAAGATATAGTTTTAGAGACATGAGTTATGAACGTGAATGTGAATGTATGAACACTGACGAAGACAGAAATATGAATAAAGTATGATCAACAGTCTACCATGTTTTCAGTTGAGAACCCCGAGCCTTAGTATATAAAGACTACAATATCATTGATTGATACCTAAATTGATATGCTATCCGGCCGTCTGGGCATATCTGGAGGTAGATACCCTGAACATGCCCAGAACCCCTTATCAAGCAAGCGAAGGAAAACGCTCTCAATAACCCACCATGCTCTATCACCCCCACCCTCACATCATCATCTGTCCATCATTTCATCTCATCAATTGACTACAACGTTTTTATCGTATTACAATGTCAGTTAAAAGACCTTTTGTGCCGAAAATTGACGTAAAGCAATGATTTACTACTTCTACTACCCTCCATTTTTTTAAGTTCTGAATCCGTTCCTGATGTGTCGGTCATATGAGTGACAAATGCAACGCATTGGCTTCACAGACAGTACAGTGAGTTAAGCAGTAGCTGTACTATTTTACCAATCAAAATGTGCACTGAAACTACCCCAATTATCATTAAGTTCGTTCGTATAGGCCCTATATTAAAAACCCCCCGGGTGCTTTTCATTGCGGCATAAAATCAGCTCTGATAGGCCTACAATCTGGCGTAATAGACCTCGCCGTGATATCCTGATGAAACGGCTGAAAAATAATTTAATAAAGCAACAGGAGTATTTCTATTCCGCCAGTCGTCCGTCACATCTACACCCATAAAATGGCGGCATTTTTATTTACAGCCAATGAACATGAAAATCGTCCGCGTCGGTTTGTGTCATTCCGAGAAATGATCCCCAATGATGGGACACGTATATTCTAACATCCTAGAGATTATGCGCACTAAAAATATCTGACAGAAAATGTACGATATTAGCTCGACTCTGGCCTAGCGTCTGTCGACAATAGGTCAGCATCGAGCTTAGTCTAGATTTTGTCTGATCCAGCTAATTCCGCCAAATCCTCCATGTAACAGCTTCAGCAAATTCGAGAAAATTAGGGCAACATTAGGGCGTAACACTTCCTGGAGATATTGATGATAATAGTAGTAGATTCCTATGATGGGTGTTGCCGCCCATCGGGCGACATCATCCATAGAGATCTTTGAACTAGTATAGTGCACCCTCTGTAGACTTGTCATGCATATACTTTCTAACTAAGAAATTTGGGATTATTTCAAATTGAAAAAACCCTTTTATCTCAATGCATGGTTGTTGAAAAAATGTTTCAGCGTTATAATGGTTAATTATTCCACCTGGGGAAGTAAAGTGTCAAAGCGTTGTAACTAGTATGATTATAAAGTGCACCCGAAGTAGTGTAGTGTCAAAGCGTTGTAACTAGTATGATTATAAAGTGCACCCGAAGTAGTATAGTGTCAAAGCGTTGTAACTAGTATGATTATAAAGTGCACCCGAAGTAGTATAGTGTCAAAGCGTTGTAACTAGTATGATTATAAAGTGCACCCGAAGTAGTATAGTGTCAAAGCGTTGTAACTAGTTTGATTATAAAGTGCACCCGGAGTAGAACAAAGTGGGTTCCAACCTATACAGCAAACAAACTACAAGGCTGAACCCTTATACCCTCTAAAATATTTGAAAAAAAACATAGATAATTTTTCTTCAATTTGAAATCATCATAAATGTCTTAGTCAGGCTACATGAGGCTATTTCCGCTTCATTTGAATACTTATTGTAGGGTCTACGGCCATTAAATTTGTTTAATTCTTTCAGTGCGGGGATCGTCTTTAGACGCTAAAAGAATTAAGTGACATTCATTCAACACTAAATGATCTAAGTCAAAAGATAAAGGTTAAAGTCATAGTCTGATGACCCATCAGCTGGGTCATCAGCTGACATTATCATCTCAACTCCCGGGGAGTATACAACCCTGCAGCCATTTCAGCGCTTAAAACACATCGTACTGTGACATTGCTGTCCTATCAGGTACTCACTTACACCTGAGTGAAGTCAAGCTTGTGAGGGTGAAGTGCCATGGCAAGGACATAACATTTAAACAAATTCCAACGTTGGGAAGGGGGATTTTCTCCTGCACCAAGCGGGATTGAACCCGCACGACAGGCAGGAACTATTGCGGAGAGGCACACTAACCATGGCCACAAAACAAGTGAGTGAGTGAGTGAGTGAATAATGTTTTACGTCGCTTTTTGCACAATGAGGCAATATCGCGACAGAAGGAAGTCCGAAGCCGTGACTATGCCCTACTCTTATTTCTAATGACTTCAATGGTTCTTTATAGTGCACAGTAGGCCTACCATAGGCAGCACTGTACACTCCGTGCCTTTGAACACTTTGGAGCATTGTGTAGCCACGATGACAAATATCCGACCCGATTTGTTTTCGAACCTGGTACCCCAAGGTTACTAGCACCAGTCGATACGAATGCGCCATCGGGGCCGACCCACAGAACAAGTCAGTTTAATGTTGTTCCACCGTTTGCGACTATGACCCAACATGAAACCAATATAGGATTGACGTCAGTCCTACACATTGAGCACACGACGTTGTTGCGACGTTGCATCAACGTCATTGACGTTGATTCAACGTCGCAACAACGTCGTGTGTCCAGTGGGTTAGCTCTTTGCTGGGAATACCCTGTATTGTTCGTATTGTTGGGACATCACATTCGTCTCTGTAAGAACCGTACTTTGTGAAGATCACCATTCAGATCGGACATGTCCATAGCACAACAATTTGACAGGTGATTATTTTGTTCGTCAATAATTGGGACACGACAGGTATCCATGTAACACGCAATCAGCTGATTGCTCACTTTGTCATGAGGTTATCACCAGATTGGACAATATCATTTATCAATTATATCGCTCTCTATGTTTTCTCAATATTATGCCCTCAATCGGAGCGACATACACACGGAACAGTAGGGGACCTAAAATAGATCCTTGGCGAGTTTCATCCGTTCAGATGATTTTTCTTTTTCTTGAACCGTTTCACGACTAAATTCTGTTTTGTAAGCTGAATAGTTTGGTACAATTAAGAGAAAGTACGTATACGGTTCTAGTATGCACGGAGTTTGTGCTCATATTTCATGTCAAAATATTTGTTAAGTGAAAAGTACAGTAAATGTACGCTCTTTGGTAGAATACTTGACATGTGTTTTCAACCCTGCACTCAACATATAAATGCGCTCAAAAGCAGTGTGCTAGTGACGGGGTGGTAGACTCACTAGAAGTGTTGTTTAGACACGATTTTATAAATCGAAATAATACAATATTACAACAAATTTTACAATATTACAAATATTACAACCATCAACAAAATTTGTGTATTCAAGAAAATGTGTAAATCATATTTCTTAGATAAATATACAAATAATACTTGATGCAATCACATATTATGGTGATAACATTTCCAAAATAAATGAGAAATTTGATAGCTCCATCATAAATTTATTTGTCATGGAAATGAGAAAAATATGTGTACATGTATATACAAGATGTTAGTTATACCATGGAGTACTATCTCCATGGTTGTACAAGAGACTATTTTGCATTTTTGCTTACAATTAAAAACATACATCACACGAACCGTGGTTTGAATAAATTATTAGTACTTATGCCTATTAATTATATACGGTACTATCACCCGTAATATCACAGCCCGCCTCCATAGTATAGCATTGCCTCCATCAAAAGATGTAGGGAGAGATATCCTGTTAACACTAATGAAACACCTGCTTTTATTTGCTTAAACAAAAAAAACAATGGCGTCTAAATTGAATGCCACTGTTTCGTTTTTTAAATAAATAGATTAAACGATTTCGGGAATATTTATGTGAAAATGTACCTTTTAAACGACACTAATCCATTGTTTCATCAGACTCAGTGACCGGACACAGACCGTTTCACTCGTGTGAAGCACGCAGGCGCGAGACAATGGCGGTAAATTCGTCTGCGTTGGTGACGCGTGCACCGGACTCGGGTCAGCCGGTGCCTCTCCCAGCAAACACGAGACGCCGACCCAATGTTGGTTTAACGTTGGACCGACGTCGAAGACGTCGTGCCAACATTAACCCAACATTGGGTCAACGTATCGTGTTTGCTAGGGAGTCTAGTTTACTTCATCTCGACAGGAAATGATCCGGCGTGATCAGCTCGGATTTGGCTCGTAAAACCCATGCCCCTGCAGCCTGCAGGAAATCTCCCGCAGTAGGCCTACTACCCTGCTCTGCAAAACCAAAAGCAGTCTCTGCTTACTTGTAAAGTGAACAGATACTGCCCTTTGGCTTTTACCGCAATATTGATTCCCGTGTCCAGCCAAGGTTTACCGTAGGATCCATACCGGACCACCGTCTGTAACGAAGGCCCATGATAGATCCAACGCCGGACCTCGTCTGGATTCTCCAGGTTTTCTACGCATCCAGATGGTACCTGATCTTTCCTTAATTTTAACGCCTCTCATTTAGTGCTCTTGCCACCAGTTGGGGATAATAAACAGGGCGATGGGGAAGCTTTTTACGCCACCATTTGCATGATGAAGTGCTTCGTGTGTGCAAAGGTGAAGCAATGGGGAACCTTTTTTTCTTTCCAAGGAAAACGAGTGAATGTTTTATTAGATCACATTTGTTCAGTGCTAGAAAAGCTAAACCAAGGCAAAGCATTCCATGGAATAATGAACATATTTTAAAGAGAAGGATAGCTTTGCATTTCAGGTTCGTTAAGTGCAGTGCACGTCAATATACCTTTGAACATTTTGAAACACTCCATGTTATTGATAGAACCTAGTTACACAAACATCTAACTCTGCCACACAGTCCACATTGAAGTGCTAACGCTGCCACACAGCTACACATTGAAGTGCTAACGCTGCCACACAGTTACACATTGAAGTGCTAACGCTGCCAAACAGTCCACATTGAAGTGCTAACGCTGCCACACAGTCCCCATTGAAGTGCTAACGCTCCCACACAGTTACACATTGAAGTGCTAACGCTGCCACAAGGTCCACATTGAAGTGTTAACGCTGCCACACAGTTACACATTGAAGTGCTAACGCTGCCACACAGCTACACATTGAAGTGCTAACGCTGCCAAACAGTCCACATTGAAGTGCTAACGCTGCCAAACAGTTACACATTGAAGTGCTAACGCTGCCACACAGTTACACATTAAAGTGCTAACGCTGCCACACAGTCCACATTGAAGTGCTAACGCTGCCACACAGTCCACATTGAAGTGTTAACGCTGCCACACAGTTACACATTGAAGTGCTAACGCTCCCACACAGTTACACATTGAAGTGCTAACGCTGCCACACAGTTACACATTGAAGTGCTAACGCTGCCACACAGTCCACATTGAAGTGCTAACAGTTACACATTGAAGTGCTAACGCTGCCAAACAGTCCACATTGAAGTGTTAACGCTGTCACACAGTTACACATTGAAGTGCTAACGCTGCCACACAGTTACACATTTAAGTGCTAACGCTGCCAAACAGTCCACATTGAAGTGCTAACGCTGCCACACAGTCCACATTGAAGTGCCAACGCTACCACACAGTCCACGTTGAAGTGTTAACGCTGCCACACAGTTACACATTGAAGTGCTAACGCTGCCACACAGTCCACATTGAAGTGCTAACGCTGCCACACAGTTACACATTGAAGTGCTAACGCTGCCACACAGTTGCACATTAAAGTGCTAACGCTGCCACACAGTCACACATTGAAGTGCTAACGCTGCCACACAGTTACACATTGAAGCTCTAACGCTGCCACACAGTCACACATTGAAGTGCTAACGCTCCCACACAGTCACACGTTGGAGTGTTAACGCTGCCACACAGTCACACATTGAAGTGCTAACGCTGCCACACAGTCACACGTTGAAGTGTTAACGCTGCCACACAGTTACACATTAAAGTGCTAACGCTGCCACACAGTTACACATTGAAGTGCTAACGCTGCCACACAGTTACACATTGAAGTGCTAACGCTGCCACACAGTTACACATTGAAGTGCTAACGCTGCCACACAGTCCACATTGAAGTGCTAACGCTCCCACACAGTCACACATTGAGGTGCTAACGCTGCCACACAGTCACGCATTAAAGTGCTAACGCTGCCACACAGTTACACATTGAAGTGCTAACGCTGCCACACAGATACGCATTGAAGTGCTAACGCAGACAAACAGTCACACATTGAAGTGCTAACGCTGCCACACAGTCACACGTTGAAGTGTTAACGCTGCCACACAGTTACACATTAAAGTGCTAACGCTGCCACACAGTTACACATTGAAGTGCTAACGCTGCCACACAGATACGCATTGAAGTGCTAACGCTGCTACACAGTTACACATTGAAGTGCTAACGCTGCCAAACAGTCCACATTGAGGTGCTAACGCTGCCAAACAGTCCACATTGAAGTGCTAACGCAGACAAACAGTCCACATTGAAGTGCTAACGCTGCCAAACAGTCCACATTGAAGTGCTAACGCTGCCACACAGTTACACATTGAAGTGCTAACGCTGCCACACAGTTACACATTGAAGTGCTAACGCTGCCACACAGTTACACATTGAAGTGCTAACGCTGCCAAACAGTCCACATTGAGGTGCTAACGCTGCCACACAGTCACACATTGAAGTGCTAACGCTGCCACACAGTCACACGTTGAAGTGTTAACGCTGCCACACAGTCACACATTGAGGTGCTAACGCTCCCACACAGTTACACGTTGGAGTGTTAACGCTGCCACACAGTCACACGTTGAAGTGTTAACGCTGCCACACAGTCACACATTGAAGTGCTAACGCTGCCACACAGTCACACGTTGAAGTGTTAACGCTGCCGCACAGTTACACATTGAAGTGCTAACGCTGCCACACAGTTACACATTGAAGTGCTAACGCTGTCAAACAGTCCACATTGAGGTGCTAACGCTGCCAAACAGTCCACATTGAAGTGCTAACGCAGACAAACAGTCCACATTGAAGTGCTAACGCTGCCAAACAGTCCACATTGAAGTGCTAACGCTGCCACACAGTTACACATTGAAGTGCTAACGCTGCCACACAGTTACACATTGAAGTGCTAACGCTGCCACACAGTTACACATTGAAGTGCTAACGCTGCCAAACAGTCCACATTGAGGTGCTAACGCTGCCACACAGTCACACATTGAAGTGCTAACGCTGCCACACAGTCACACGTTGAAGTGTTAACGCTGCCACACAGTCACACATTGAGGTGCTAACGCTCCCACACAGTTACACGTTGGAGTGTTAACGCTGCCACACAGTCACACGTTGAAGTGTTAACGCTGCCACACAGTCACACATTGAAGTGCTAACGCTGCCACGCAGTCACACGTTGAAGTGTTAACGCTGCCGCACAGTTACACATTGAAGTGCTAACGCTGCCACACAGTTACACATTGAAGTGCTAACGCTGTCAAACAGTCCACATTGAAGTGCTAACGCTACCAAACAGTCCACATTGAAGTGCCAACGCTGCCACACAGTCACACATTGAAGTGCTAACGCTGCCACACAGTCACACATTGAAGTGCTAACGCTGCCACACAGTTACAAATTGAAGTGCTAGCGCTGCCACACAGTCACACATTGAAGTGCTAACGCTGTCAAACAGTCCACATTGAAGTGCTAACGCTGCCACACGGTCCACATTGAAGTGCTAACGCTGCCACACAGTCCACATTGAAGTGCTAACGCTCCCACACAGTTACGCATTGAAGTGCTAACGCTGCCACACAGTTACGCATTGAAGTGCTAACGCTCCCACACAGTTACGCATTGAAGTGCTAACGCTGTCAAACAGTCCACATTGAAGTGCTAACGCTACCAAACAGTCCACATTGAAGTGCCAACGCTGCCACACAGTCACACATTGAAGTGCTAACGCTGCCACACAGTCACACATTGAAGTGCTAACGCTGCCACACAGTTACAAATTGAAGTGCTAGCGCTGCCACACAGTCACACATTGAAGTGCTAACGCTGCCACACGGTCCACATTGAAGTGCTAACGCTGCCACACAGTCCACATTGAAGTGCTAACGCTCCCACACAGTTACGCATTGAAGTGCTAACGCTGCCACACAGTTACGCATTGAAGTGCTAACGCTCCCACACAGTTACGCATTGAAGTGCTAACGCTGCCACACAGTTACACATTGAAGTGCTATTGCTGCCACACGGTCCACATTGAAGTGCTAACGCTGCCACACAGTCACACATTGAGGTGCTAACGATGCCAGCGCGACGCTATTAAAACACGCTTTCTCAAAATTACACTGGATATCAAAATTCTCCTGTGCGGTCTTTAATTTCGCTGGCATTAAAATTTTCGAAAATGCTTATTAGGGCTATTTCGCGGTCTCTTATATTACATTTTGACTACTTGGTGTTAAATTGTTATACTATCATGGGTAGTAGCATTTATTATCACACCACGTCATGTATGCTAAATCACCATTACGTAACATCATAGGTGAACATCATGGTGAAGGCCGTCAGTAATAGGTCTAGTATCACACCTGCAGCGCGACGTTGCCACACGAGACGTCGACCCAATGCTTGTTTAATGCTGGGCCAGCGTCGAAGACAGTGGCTCAGCATTAAACAAGCATTGGGTCAATGTCTCGTTTTTTCTCGGACGCTACCACACAGTAAACACAATACTGTACATTAAACCAATGTTGGTTTATTGTTGGGCCAGCGTCGCAGACGGTGGTCCAACGTTAAAACAACATCGGTTCAATATGTCGTGTTTGCCAAGGAACCACTGATGCAAGCCATTTCGATCCTACCAGTCACAATAAAACATTGCATGTATATTTTTGAATGCTTTTATAATTATTTATTTTACGACATATGAGGGGTTTAGCAGCACTTTTTCAGCTTTGATGATGTTATCAAAAAACTGAAAATTAAAAAATTGACGCTGCTCAGGAAAACTAAGGAAAAAGGACTGTAATTTTTTAACAAATTTTAACAAACAGCTAAAAATACTCATAATAATTGATGTAAATTATTTCCTTTTAAATTATGTTGTACAAATATCATATATCATATATTACAATATATTACAGTTTATAATATATGATTATATTAAAAATAATAGTTTTAATTCCTAATTGCAGTATTTAAATATAATTTCTAGGATTTCAATATTTACAAGTCTGAACATTACATACATACGGGCGTATTATAGTATGTATATTTCACTATTTATCATAATTGTATAAGTATAGCCTGATGTAGTTGCATGATATACTATATTTAGGGAAATATATGGGCAGTGTTAATATATTTGTCACCGAGGGGGTGGGATTGGTGGCTGAGCGAAATATGGTCTATAACAGCACGAAAATGACACAACAGATATGACTAGGTACAAGTGCTGCTGCAATCCCACTGAAAGGCATGACACCAACCCAATATTGGCAGGCTATTGGGTTGATGTCTCTCAGTTTTAAAGATGACTGTATCTCATAATAACAATGACTCAGAGAGATACAGATTGGTGGCTGAGCTGAATGTACAAAAATGTCTCAACAGCTAAGCTAGTGTGACTATCAGTACTTAAATGAGGGACAATAGCTCAATATCGGCACAACTACAATATCGGGTCGATCCCTCGATGAGTCTGGGACATTTATTATAGGAACAAAGGGACAACGGGAGACAAATGACGTGTCTAGCTCTGCTCTACCTACAATAATGGTCCATAATACATGAATATAGCAGTCGTCCTGCTGGGCTAGTTTTTGTTCTGGTTGTTAATCCTATCCGGTCGGAATAAAGCGGGAGTCTGGTCATCATACAAATGCCCCAGAAAGGATAGTAGGCCATGCGAGATTGAGGGTACTTTGATTATGCCAGTGTGTTCTTACTGTAAACAGTCGTGCTCTATCTAGTGTAGGCCTATAGCTAAAGGGATTATAGCGTTACTACTAGTACATTTATTTGCTATAGTTAATACAATAAAACTTACAACGTTGAATTATTTTGTATCAACCTTTCAAACTAAAGAGGGTTTTTTCAATTTGAAATCAGCATAAATGTCTTAGTTAGCTATCTCTTTCTGATTCATTTGGATACCTATATTATGGCTCTACGACCATTAGAAATCTTTTAATTCTTCCAGTGCGGAGAATCTGTCAGAATTCTGACGTATAAAGACAGTCTCCGCGCTCAAAGGGTTAAGCACATGGTGTAGCATTTGTACTGTGATATAAAAATAATAATACATTGATGCATGCACAACCATCATTATGACATGGAGTGAGCATACAATATTATATCACCACCTCCTGTACCTTGTCATATAAACCACCTCCATTCTATAACTTACAACTCCTCTTTTCCATTATTTTTCTTGTACTTTTCCCCCTTCTCTTTCCTAAAGTATTTTCATGTATCACGTCTTACTCACTAATTGCAGCTGCTTTTACATATCGTTTGTGCTTTTTCTTTTTATCTTTCACTCAATCCACCGTGCACCACATCTTCACCACATCTACACCTTTCTCACATTCCGTAGCCTTCCTCTCCTCATGGCTTCTCGTGCAGCTATTTGCTCTTCTTTATCCTGCGTCGCCTCATCCTCCTCATGGTGTCTGACTACTTCACATTAGTGTAAAGTAGCCGGAGTAACCCGATGTTGATATCGAGGTCTCTCGTACTTTTGAGTATCCGGCGGCATGCCTCTCAGCCTTCCTGGATAATTTTAAAATAAAGGGGTGTACAAGCATTTCCCTCGCTACGCTACTAAACACAATCTTTCTCACTGTTTCTCCTTCCTGCTGAATTCTCTCGCCACAAAATATTCCCTTAAAGCGCAAAATTATTTAATTTAAATTTGCACCCTCTTGATGTTGTGTCTCGCTACCGCGAGCCACGACCTAAAGTGGGTGAAAATTACTGATATTTGTTCAATTTGAGTTAAAACATTGGCAAATCCTGATGTTTAAACATTTTATTTCCAATAACAGTGGTTAAATCTCCCAGCAAACACAAAAAACATTTTAATCATATTTAGAAAATGTTAGACGAATTAATTAAAAATATTATTCAAGAACATCATTTAAAAACGTTTTTAAACCTTTTGATAATATTACATTTTATGTTAAAGAAATAATAAATGCATTTTTAAAAATGGTAATAAAACGTTTTAAAAACGTTTTATACCGAATGTTTTGCAAAATATTTCTATTTATTGTTTTAAAATATTATTTTGACTCGACATTTTATTGTTGTAAAACATTTTCATATGACTTTTTTAAACGTGTTAGAAAATGTGTTGTGTTCATAGGCAAATAAAACACATTAAAAACACCTATAATGACGATTAGCGGGGTAAGGGTTAATACGTTATTTGTTTTGTCTTACAGAGTGGTTGTTCGTCTGTTTTCTCGCCAGATGAGAGGACCTGCAGAATCTGTTGGTGGGGTGAGGATAGGGAGTCCTGTATACAGCCTTGTAGATGCTCAGGGAGCTCAGCCTTCGTCCATCCAAGCTGCCTGAAAAAATGGCTGCAAGTCAGCAACGACTATCGCTGCGAGATCTGTACTTACCGCTTCAAAACCAAACGAAAATTCAAACCCATCAGCCAGGTAGGTGGACAAATCCTTGTTTTATGTCGTCTGTGTGATCAACCCTTAAAGCGCTGAATTTTTATGAAAACCTTGAAAAACAAAGATTTTTTTTAAATTTGAAATCATTATAAATATCTTAGTTATCTCTTTCTGATTCATTTGAATACTTATGTTATGGGTCTACGGTGATTATAAATAATTTAATTCTTTCAGCGCGGGAATCGTCGTTATACGTCAGAATCTGCCGTCTGTAGATCTGCCGTCTACAGACGGCAGATTCTGACGTATAAAGACGGTCCCCGCGCTGTAGGCCTAAGGGTTAAAATAACATGATTATGTATGTGTACCATTGTCACCGGACAGATTATGAATATTCTATTTATATACGAGGGGGGGGGGGGCACGCAGATGTAAACATCAGATAAAACAGAATAACAATGGAATTCCCAGCTCTCGTCCTGAATCGCTTGGAAATGTTCTCTAAATACTTTCACGACATTGCTGTGGATCTGGTAATTTTCGCGTTTTTAAATTTTCGCGTATTTCTGAATTTGAGACTTTTCACGATGTTTAGAATTTACGAATTTTTCCTTTTTTTAGTAGCGCTAATCTAATAATAATTTTCGCGAGATTCTTAAGTTCGCGGATTTTTAAAACCCCGGGAATGTTCCAGGTCTACAGTATTTCGATTCCAGGCGTTTGACTTATTTTGAAAAAATTACTGTTGTTACTGGGAATTATTTGCAGTAGCAACAGTGCATTGGCTTGCATTTGGTTCAACATTTGACCATGTCTAAAATAATTTCTGGTCACACCACCATGTATGGCATACCTAAAAACCATATGATGGCCACCAATATCATCAATCGGCTTATATTCTATCAATTTGGTCTTTGACATTGGTCAAAACGGTGGCCATTTTGGATTTTTGCGTTTTACATCAAAACTTTTAAAAATCCAAGAGAGGGCCATGACTAATAATATTAGTGAGTCCTAAGACAGCGTCACGCAAAATGGTGTGCTGTTATCGGCCATGTAACGATAATTTGGCTAATCTACCGGACTTGAACCCTTTCAACGCGGGGACCGTTTTTATACGTCAGAATCTGACGTCTGTAGACGTCAGATTCTGACGTATAAAGACGGTGCCCGCGCTGAAAGGGCTAAAATATTTATCATGGCCGTAGAAACATAACATAGGTATTCAAATGAAGCGGAAAGAGCTAACTAAGACATTTATGGTGATTTCAAATTGAAAAAAAACGTTGGTCTTCATGGTTTATACAAAGATATTTCAGCGTTGTAAAGGCTAAGCTACCTGACTTTAAGCAGGTACCTGATCACAGCTGGTGATGACGACATGGCCAGTCTGTGATCAGTGATGTAAACTGACTTTAAGCAGGTACCTGATCACAGCTGGTGATGACGACATGGCCAGCCTGTGATCAGTGATGTAAACTGACTTTAAGCAGGTACCTGATCACAGCTGGTGATGACGACATGGCCAACCTGTGATCAGTGATATAAACTTACTTTAAGCAGGTACCTGATCACAGCTGGTGATGGCGACATGGCCAGCCTGTGATCAGTGATGTAAACTGACTTTAAGCAGGTACCTGATCACAGCTGGTGATGACGACATGGCCAGCCTGTGATCAGTGATGTAAACTTACTTTAAGCAGGTACCTGATCACAGCTGGTGATGACGACATGGCCAACCTGTGATCAGTGATATAAACTGACTTTAAGCAGGTACCTGATCACAGCTGGTGATGACGACATGGCCAGCCTGTGATCAGTGATATAAACTGACTTTAAACAGGTACCTGATCACAGCTGGTGATGACGACATGGCCAGCCTGTGATCAGTGATATAAACTGACTTTAAGCAGGTACCTGATCACAGCTGGTGATGACGACATGGCCAACCTGTGATCAGTGATGTAAGCTGACTTTAAGCAGGTACCTGATCACAGCTGGTGATGACGACATGGCCAGCCTGTGATCAGTGATGTAAACTTACGCATATTACACCTAACAGATCAGGTGTCCCTCTGTGACGTCCTGGTAATCGTATTCTACGCTACACTCACGAACAATTACGCACACGACTTCCTGGTAATAGTATGTTACGATACACTCACGACCTATTACGCACACGACTTCCTGCACTCTAAACAATATAGGTTCTCTAAAAAGAACCCTTCAGTACTATTACCATGCAACCCCAGGAGAACCCTTAAAGAACCTATATTGTTTAGAGTGTGGTAATCGTATTCTACGATACACTGACGACCAATTACGCACACGACTTCCTGGTAATCGTATTCTATGATACACTCACGACTAATGACACCCACGGATGGTAACGACAGATATAATGATTCCGCTGAATTAATTATGGTCATAATCAGCCCTTACAACGCTGAAATATTTTTGTATAAACCATGGCGACCAAAGGGTTTTTTCAATGTCTTTTCGATTCATTTGAATACTTATGTTATGGGTCTACGGTCATTATAAATGTTTTAATTATTTCAGTGCAGGACCGTCTTTATACGTCAGAATCTGACGTCTAAATAGACGTCACATTCCGACGTATAAAGACGGTCTTATACGTCAGAGTCTGACGTCTATATAGACGTCACATTCTGACGTATAAAGACGGTCACTGCGCTGAAAGAGATAAAGCGCTGCATTAAAACAATCAATTTCCACCCACTTCAAGAGGGTGAAAATTGCTCATATTTGCTTAATTTTAGACCCAGCATTTGCAAATCTTGATGTTTAAACACTCATTTCATTCACAATATCTGCGATTTAAACGTGTTAAACGGCTAATAAAACGGATTTAAAACTACTATAGTCGGGTTCAATTTGACGTTCGAACCAAATTTGAAGTAGTCGTCACGCTGATTCAACCACTTTCATTTATATAGCGTCTGATTCATCAGAGGCACTGAACAATAAACATGAATTAGAAATACTGACCTATCGTAACACAAGCTATAAGGCTATATATAAGGAACAGTAAGACACTAGTTTGTCGCCTAGGCATTAAAGTGTCATATCTTCCACCTCACAGTGGCTGTCACAACCCCTTAGGGAAAATGTGACGAGCTTTACAAAATGACGTGAAATGAATTTCATTCTAGGAAGTGTCGAATCTGAGAGATGGAATATATAACAGGCCCACTCCACGGTGTTTAAAAGGGGCTTTCAATTTCCACGTAGAGACATTACACCAATGTTGTTTCAATGATGGCAACGCTGGCCCAAGACTAATACAACATTTGGTGATTGTCTGGTGTTTACTGGGTAGCCACCTGTTTCCATGTAATTATTTCAAGGTTGTTTATATACAGTGCTCCAAACTGTTCAAAGATAAAAGCCTGGAATGTATAGTACTATGCACTATAAAGAACCATTGGAGTCTTTCGATAAGAACGGGGCATACTTTGGGCTTTCTCCTGTCGCGATAGGCGGGGGCCCTGGTGCAGAGGTTAAAGCTGCCTGCTTGGAGGGCGGGGACCCTAGGGTAGTGGTTAGCACCGCTGCCCTTCACGCCAGAGTTCGGGGTTCGGTTCCAGTCTCGGCGGTTTGAAAGAAACAAAAAATGTTTCTTCCCCATCCACGTGTGAAAGTCAGTATTGTGGGGAGCCTCCGTGACCGAGAGGTAGCGTGCTCGGCCTCAGACCGCCAGGGCTCGAATTTCGAATCCTGTGTCTGGAGGACAGTGTCATCTCAATCATCACACCATCCTCAGGAGGTTCTCCTGGCCCAGTTTAGCCTAGATGTGCACAAAGGTGGCCTAAAGCCCGATTCATTTTATTTTTTGCCTACTTGGGAAGTCGGAGATTGTGGGCTCGAACTCTGGCCTTCAAGTTTCAAAGAAACAAAAGGTTTCTTCCCCATTCACTCGTAAAGATTCATTTTGTGGGGAGGTGACCGAGATGTGCTCGGCCTCAGACCGCCAGGGCTCGAATTTCGAATCCTGGGTCTGGGAGGGGGGGGGGCAGTGTCATCTCATTCATCTCACCATCCTCACGAGGTTCTCCTGGCCCAGTTTAGCCTAAATATGTGCACAAAAGTGGCCTAAAACCCATTCATTCTATTTTATTTCTGTCGCGATATTGCCGTGACTGGACAGAAAGCGGAAAACAATATATACGGAAAACAATATATTCACTGACTCCATGTAATTATTAGCCCCTGAATTGTTTGTATGACACCGGCGTGTCCTTCTCACCTGTAGGTCTACGCTGCATTATAATTGGCCATTGCTCTGGCTTCGCCGACAATCGCTAATAGCTATCCCACTGAGTGTGGACACGTGATACAGCGTCATCCCAGCAAACACGAGGCGTTGAGCCAATGTTATTTTAATGTTGGACCGACGTCAAGGACGGTGGGCCAACATTAAAACAACTTTGGCTCAACGTGTCGTGTTTGCTGGGATTAGTTTCTTGGAAGGGATATGTCTTATGTAAGATGTCGGCCTACTACACCGCGATCAGCATGGGATGTCTTGTACAACATAATCCCACTTTTCTTGCTCATTACGTCGTATAATATCACCACAAAACTAAACAACTTCTCGTAGCGAAGTATGCCCGGATATATGATTTACATATCCATCAACGTTATGCGGTAATGAAATGAAATGAATGGGGTATTAGGCCACCTTTGTCCACACGTGGGCTAAACTGGGCTAGTCCCAAATGTGACTGAAAGGTTTGTCAAACGTTACCCATAAGGGGGCGACACGGCAAAAACTGGGCCAGGAGAACCTCCTGAGGATGGTGAGATGGATGATATGACACTGCCCTCCAGACATTCGAGCTCCGGTGGTCTGAGGCCGAGCACGCTACCTCTCGGTCACAGAGGCTCTCCTCTTTACGAGTGAGCGGAGAACAATCATTTTGTCTCTTTGAAACTTGAATACCAGAGCGGGGTTCGAGCCCGCGGTCTACAACTTTCCAAGCAGGCAAATTTAACCCCTGCACCAGGGCCCCCGCCCACGTTATGCGGTGATAACTCTGCTGATATACATACAACTTATGTATGAATTTCAACAATTATTAGAGTTTGATTAGACTATCATATCATAATTTATTTCATGTTTACAAAAGCTCAATTTGGCCTACCAAATCTAGTCCACTGCGTGGCACA
The DNA here is from genome assembly GCA_964017125.1 of Flabesymbios commensalis. Taxonomy (NCBI): domain Eukaryota; kingdom Metazoa; phylum Annelida; class Polychaeta; order Terebellida; family Flabelligeridae; genus Flabesymbios; species Flabesymbios commensalis. The sequence continues at coordinate 84,910,431 of OZ024907.1, forward strand.
GCACTATTCTGTGAAACTCAATGACCTTGACCTCCTTTGTCTTCACCGAGCTGGCTAATGAAGTATGGGGGAGGGGTATTATATAACCTTGTTTTCACCGAGTGACGTCACTGAGTTTCACAGAATGAAGTATGGGAGAGGGGGTCTTATATAACCTTGTTTTCACCGAGTGACGTCACTGCGTTTCACAGAATTGACTGAATGTTTCCTTAACACTTTATACTCCAAATTGTTTAATTATAAGTTTCACTCACTTGTGTCTCTCTAACATAATACACAACTTCAAGTGGGTGAAAATAATTAAGATTTTACAAAAAGGAGGTCAATGATTTTGAAATCTTGTTGATTGATGTCACGCTTTATCTTGTAGTGTTTGAAAGCTGGTATTTAATGCAAACCTTTATACGCAAAATTATTTAATTACAATTTTCACCCACTTGAAGTGGTGTCTCGCTGACGCGATCCACAACTTAAGTGGGTGAAAATTATTCAGATTTTACAAAATAGTGGTCCACGATTTTTAAATCTTGTTGATTGATGTCACGCTTTATCTTGACGTGTTTAAAAGCTCATATTTAACGAACATAATCGTGACCTTATCCTGCTGATCACGACTATTGTCGTTTTTAATCTGTTTTTTTTTTTAGTCGACCAAATCACTGTAATTGGGAATAAAATGTGTGTCTAAACATCAAGATTTGTGCAAATATTTGTGCTGATAATAAAAATATCAGTAATTTTCAAACACTTGAAGTTGTGGCTCGCGGTAGCGAGACACAACCTCAAGACATAGTGGTTGAAAATTTCAATAAATTAATTTAGCAGGATAAGCCGCGAATTGCTATCGCAATAATCTCGACTTATAGTAGATGCGATGAAGATGATTTAAAGTGGATAGGAAATGAACAAAGATAGTGTTATTATTAAATATGAAATTACGCGAAAAAGCTCCTTCTAAAACTAAGGTGTGGGAAGTTGTGTCATTCTTCAGAGATGTAAAATGATGCTTTGATGCATCGTGAGGGTTTAAAGGGTTAAATCTACGACCTGTCTATGTGTATTTATTTAACCCTTATGGCGCTGACATATCTTTATATGAACCAAGAGACCAAATGGTTTTTTAAAATCGAAATCCTCATAAATGTCTCAGTAGCTCTTACCGCTTAATTTGAATACATAGTACACACAAAGGACCATTATTTTATTTATTATTTTATTTAAAAATGACAAAAACTGTACAAGGGCAATATATGAACTTTAACAGATTAGCTCGTCTAGGGAACAAGCTTCCACAACATATTCGCATATCAGATAGTTTAGGCTCATTTAAAAGACAGTTGGGTGTTTTGTATAAGTCACATTTAACTGATTTCGATATCAACAATCGTTGTAGGCTACATGGGGTGTTATCTGCTGCTGCTCTGGGTGTGATGTACGATAATACTTGGTCTGAGAAACATATATGCTCTACATTGATATTACGCTGCCAAAAACTCGACAGCGAGGTTGGCGGATGGCTCTGATGCTAACGTAGGTGTTGGCAGTCGACGAACCACCATGTCCGACTTTTTCCTAAAATTTGACAGCGAGGTTGGCGGATGGCTCTGATGCTATCGTAGGTGTTGGCAGTCGACGAACCACCATGTCCGACTTTTTCCTAAAACTCGACAGCGAGGTTGGCGGATGGCTCTGATGCTATCGTAGGTGTTGGCAGTCGACGAGCCACCATGTCCGACTTTTTCCTAAAATTTGACAGCGAGGTTGGCGGATGGCTCTGATGCTATCGTAGGTGTTGGCAGTCGACGAGCCACCATGTCCGACTTTTATTAGTATGAAGATATTGTGTTTCGGTAGCGCGACGGTTTTTAGACTAATCGTAATCATTTTAAATAGAGATAAATATGTTAAAAGCATGACAATTATCATAGCTTACATATGTTTATTATAAATTATTCTACTTTCATTTATTTTCTACGCTTTCCAGAGTGTGTTTTTTGCTACTATATATAATAATATGTAGTTATTTTATCTCTGGTTTTGGCGCGGGAAACATATATTATTATGTATATTATTTTTAACACTTTTATGCTTATACTTTTTGTACATAGATGAATATAAATATAGTTGCTGCCTAGTTTGCAGAGGCTTCTATAAGCCTGTTCTAGCGCAGCACGACCAATGTTTGTATATAATATTATAATAATATTATGTGGATATTTTTTGTATCTGTTTTTAAATATATGTATTGGTCAAAATCTTAATAAAAAATAAATAAAAAAATACAAATATTTCACTTTTTTAATGCGGCTATCGACTTTAGACGTCAGAATCTGACGCCTAGGGTCGGTCTCCTCGCTGAAAGCGTTAAGCGATCATCGCGAGTACGCGTGACTGAATGGCGTCAATATGCGCAGCTTATGCTTGATATTCAATTAATGTTTTCAAACGTACTTAGAATAATGTTTTCAAGCGTATACACTTGCATTTTGCATTTTTGCATCGTAAAGATCAAAACACACCAACGCGAGCGCGTTTAGGCACGCGACGAGGGACGCGACGACAGACGAGAAAACCGGCGCGATGTGCGACGAAAATGGAACAGTTTTGAAAATGCTCGCGTTGCCTATCGCGTTCGCGGTCGTGCTGGTATGTTTTGGCAATAATCAAATAGTGTTTGAAAAAAACGGACGAGACGTCGCGCGGGCAATTGCGTTCCCTGCAAACACAAAACATTTGTATGACATTATTTTATACAATGTTGGATCAACGTCGAAGATGCTGGGCTGACGTTGTATAAATGTTATATAAATGTTTGTGTTTGCTGGGTTGGTGTGTTTCACGATTAATAATACACCTGGCCCAACATTGAACCAACATTGGGTGAATATAGGGTGTTTGCTGGAATTGGAAGTTTTCAAACGACTAAATTACCACTTTCTTACAAACGTGGACAAAATTGACAATTCGCCCAAATGTGACCAGTTGTTATTTTTTACAATTTCTTCCTTCAGGTCGGTTGGTCTGAATTCCTGCTAATTCGGACATATAGCTCAGCCAAACAATGTACGTGAATGCAATATCACGATTTGACCTTGACCAATGCTGTTGACTAATAAATTCACGCGGACTCTACAGAAGTTGGATGACCTTGGGCATACGTGCCTGAAACGACAAAATCAGTATATAAATGACTGTCCTCCCAAGTTTTAAACACAAAACATTTTGAAAACATTTTGAAAAATTTGTACTTAAGTTGCACGCAAAGTCGATGTTATAAAATGTTAATTTGTAACAGTAACAGGCCTATTCCGCGGCCCGAGCTGCATATGCATCTCACCATCAAACACGAAGCGTTCAACCAATGTTGGTTTAACCGTTTTCGACGTTGGCCCAACGTTAAGCCAACATTGGTTGAACGCCTCGTGTTTTCTGGGCTGGGCCGCTGAATATTAAATTGTAGTCAG